>JACBWV010000205.1:0-43136 GCA_013435795.1 Chlamydomonas sp. ICE-L | reverse complement strand
TTGAGCTGTTGTTGTGGTACGGTTGTGCTGGTACTGTTTGTTGCTGGGTACTGTTGCTGGCAATGGATCCTGTTGCTGCATGGATAATGTTGATTCGTGGTGGGAGTACTGTTGTTGCTGGTATTGTAGTTGATGGTACTGTTGTTGTCTGGTCTGTTGCTTCTGGTAATGGGTTGATGGTATGTTGTGCTGGTACTGTTGCAGCATGGAAAACTGTTGCTGCATTGGATACTGGTTTGCTTTGCATGGATACTGGCTGCATGGATACTGTTGGGCATGGATACTGTTGCCTTCATGGATATGTTTGCTTGCATGGATACTGTTGCTGCATGAATAATGTTGCTGCATGGATACTGTTGCTGCATGGATACTGTTGCTGTATGGATACTGTTGCTGCATGGATACTGTTGCTGCATGGATACTGTTGCTGCATGGATACTGTTGCTGCATGGATACTGTTGCTGCATGGATACTGTTGTTGCTGGTACTGTTGTTGCTGCTGGTACTGTTGCTGCATGGATACTGTTGCTGCTGGTACTGTTGTTGCTGGTCCAGTTGCTGCATGGATAATTTTGTTGCTGGTACTGTTGTTGCTGGTACTGTTGTTGCTGGTACTGTTGTTGCTTGTACTGTTGTTGCTGGTACTGTTGTTGCTGGTATTGTTGTTGCTGGTATTGTTGTTGTTGGTACTGTTGTTGTTGGTACTGTTGTTGTTGGTACTGTTGTTGCTGGTACTGTTGTTGCTGGTACTGTTGTTGCTGATACTGTTGTTGCTGGTACTGTTGTTGCTGGTAATGCTTGGCTGTATTATGTTGTGTGTGCTGGTACTGGTTTGGTTGCGGTATTTGTTGACTCATGGTACGGTTGCTGTGCGTGCGTACTGTTGCTGCATGGATACTGTTGGTGCAGTGAAGGTACTGTTGTTGCTTGGGTACTGCGTTGCTGTTACTGTTGTTGCGGTACTGTTGTTGCTGGTACTGTTTTGTTACTGGTTACTGTTGCGAAGGCTACGGTTTGATGCATGGATACTGTTGCTGCATGGATACTGTTGCTGCATGGATACTGTTGTTGCTGGTACTGTTGTTGCTGGTATTGTTGTTGCTGGTACTGTTGTTTCTGGTACTGTTGCTTCTGGTACTGTTGTTGCTGGTACTGTTGTTGCTGGTACTGTTGCTGCATGGAAACTGTTGCTGCATGGATACTGTTGCTGCATGGATACTGTTGCTGCATGGATACTGTTGCTGCATGGATACTGTTGCTGCATGGATACTGTTGCTGCATGGATATGTTTGCTGCACGGATAATGTTGCTGCATGGGATTAATGTTTGCGCATTGATACTGTTCGCTTGCATGGATACTGTTGCTGTATGGGATACTGTTGCTTGCATGGATACTGTTCTGCATGGATACTGTTGCTGCATAGGATACTGATGCTGCATGGATACTGTTGCTGCATGGGTACTGTTGTTGCTGGTACTGTTGTTGCGGCTGGTACTGTTGCTGCATGGATACTGGTTGTCTTTTGCTGAGGATAATGTGGTGCTGGTACTGTTGTTTGGTACTGTTGTTGCATGGATACTGTGCGGCATGGATACTGTGTGCTGGTTACGGTTGTTGCTGGGTTACTGTTTGCTGCTATGGGGGGGGGGGTGGGGGATTACTGTTGTTGCTGATACTGTTGTTTGCTGGTTGGTACTGTTGCTGCTGGTAATGTTGCTGCAGGATACTGTTGTTGCTGGGATTGTTGTTGCTGTATGTTGTGCTGGTATTGTTGTGCTGGTACTGTTTTCTGGTACTGTTATTCTGGTATGTTGTTGCTGGCTTGGCCTGTTGTTGCTGGTTACTGTTGTGGCATGGATTGGATATGTTGATGCATGAATACTGTTGCTGCATGGATACTGTGCTGAGGAGATACTGGTGCGCATGGATAATGTTGCTGCATGGATTACTGTTGTTGCTGGTAATGTTGTTGCTGGTATGTTGTTGCTGGACTGTGACTGCATGGATATGTTTTTTGTAGGGTATTGTTGTGATGGTACGTTGTTGTGGTTTGTTGCTCCGGTACTTGCTGCGGGGTACTGTTGCTGCATGGATACTGTGTTTGCAGGTTACTGTGGTGCTGGTATTGTTGTTGCTGGTAATGTTTTGCTGGTTACTGTCGTTTGCGGTACTGTTGCTGCATGGATTACTGTTGTTGTGCAGGGATACTGTGTTGCATGGATACTGTTGCTGCATGAATACTGTTGCTGCATGGATACTGTTGCTGCATGGATACTGTTGCTGATGGGATAGTTGCTGCATGATACGGTTGCTGCACATGGATACTGTTGCTGCATGGATACTGTTGTGCTGGTACTGTGTGCTTGGTACTATTGTTGTGTACTGTTGTTGCTGGTACTGTTGTTGCTGGTACTGTCGTTGCTGGTACTGTTGCTGCATGGATACTGTTGCTGCATGGATACTGTTGCTGCATGGATACTGTTGCTGCATTAATACTGTGTGCATGGATATGTTGGCATGGATACGTTGCTGGGGGATACTGTTGGCTGCAGGATACTGTGCGGCATGGTACTGTTGCTGCATGGATACTGTTGTGCTTGGTAATGTTGTTGCTGGTATACTATTGTTGCTGGTACTGTTGTTGCTGGTACTGTTGTGCTGGTACGTTGTGGCGGGTACAATGTTGCTCATGGATACTGTGTTGCTGGTTTACTGTGGTTGCTGCAGGATAACTGTTGCTGCTGGATACTGTTTGCTGCAGGGATACGTTGTGCATGGATACTGTTGTTGTGGTACTGTTGTTGACTGGTAAGTTGTTGCTGGTAATTTTGCGGTCGGTACTGGTGTTGCTGGTACTGGTGCTGCATGGATTACTGTTGCTTGGAATGGATACTATTATTGCTGCATGATACTGTTGACTGCCATGGATACTGTGGTTGTGGGATTGTTGTTTATGGTACTGTGTTGATGATATGTTGCTCAAGGGTCTGTGCTGCTGGTACTGGTGCTGCATGGATAATGTTGTTTCAGGGTGGTTACTGTTGTGCTGTTAAGTTGTGCTGGTAATGTTGTGTGGTACTGTTGTTGACTGGTATGTTGTTGCTGGTACTGTTGCCTGCATGGATACTGTTGATGCATGGAGATACTTTTGCTTGCATGGTACTGTTGCTGATGGATAATGTGGCGGCATGGGATAATGTTGCTGCATGGAGTACTGTTTTCGCGGATACTGTTGCTTGCATGGATATGGTGTTGCTGGTACTGTTGTTGCTGGTGACTGTTGTTTCTGGTCTGTTGTTGCGGTAAGTTGCTGCTATGGATTCTGTTGTTGCTGGTACTGTTGTTTGCTGGTACTGTTGTTGCTGGTTACTGTTGTTTTAGGGTTACGTTGTTTCTGGTAATGGGTTGTTGATAGGGTTAATGTTGTTGCGTGGTACTGTTGTTGTGGTACTGTGTTGATGGTATTGTTGGTTATGGTATGTTTTGCTGGCTTTGTTGTTGATGGGTACTGTTGTTGCTGGGTACTGTTGTGCGGTAAGTTGACTGCATTGGATATGTTGCTGACATGGATACTGTGTGGCTGGATGTTGTGGCTGTGGTAATTGAGATTGGCCTGAGGACTGTTTTTCTGTACTGTGTTTCTTGGTACGTTGTTTGGTACGTTGCTGCATGATACTGTTGCTGCATGGTTAACATTGCTGGCTGTTGGATACTGCGCTGCATGGATAAGTTGTGTTGCAGGGATACTGTTGTTGCTGGTACTGTTGTTGCTCGGTACTGTTGGTGCTCGGTTACTGTTGTTGCTGGTAATGTTTGTTGTGGTTACTGTTGTTGCTGGTACTGTTGTTGATGTACTGTTGTTTCTGGGTACTGTTCTGCATGGATACTATAGCTGCATGGATTACTGTTGCTGCATGGATAATGTTGCGAAGAGATCCTGTTGCTGCTGGATATGTGGCCTGCATGGATATGTGTTGCTGGTACTGTTGTTGCAGGTACTGTTGCCTGCATGGATACTGTTGTGTTGTGTTGCTGGTACTGTTGTTCTGGTACTTTGTTGCTGGTACTGTGCTGCAGGATACTGTTGTTGCTGGTTATTGTTGTTGCTGGTATGTGTTGCTGCTATTGTTGCCCGGTATGTGCTGCTGGTACTGTTGCTGCATGGATACTGTTGTTGCATGTACTGTTGTTGCTGGTACTGTTGTTGCTGGTACTGTTGTTGCTGGTACTGTTGTTGCTGGTACTGTTGTTGCTGGTACTGTTGGTGCATGGATACTGTTGCTGCATGGATTAATGTGCTGCATGGATACTGTTGCTGCATGGATACTGTTGCGCATGGGGATAATGGGGCTGATGGATACTGTTTCTGAGCGATACTGTTGCTGCATGGATACTTGTGTTGCTGGCGGTACGTTGTTGCTGGTACTCTTGTGCTGGTACTGTTGTGCATGGATACTGTTTGCTGCATGGATAATATTTGCTGCTTGGATACTGTTGCTGCATGGATACTGTGTTGCTGGTACGGTGTGCTGGTCAGGTTGTTGCTGGTACTGTTGTGCTGGTTACTTGTTGCTGGCTACTGTTGTTGCTGGTACTGTTGTTGCTGGTATGTTGTTGCTGGTTATGTTGTTGCTGATAATGGTTGTGCTGTACTGTTGTTGCTGGTATGTTGTCGCTGGTACTGTAGTTGCTGGTATGGTTGGGTACTGTGTGCTGGTTACTGTTGGTGGATGGTATGTTGTTTGGTACTGGTTGTTTCGGTATTGTTGTTTTGGTAACATGTGTTTCTGGTACTGTTGTGCTGGTACTGTTGTTGCTGGTACTGATGTTGCGGTTACTGTAGTGCGGGCTGTTGTTTGCTGGATCTGTTGATGATTGGTACTGTGTTGTGCTTGTACTGTTGTTGCTGGTACTGGTGTTGCAGGATACTGTGGTTGCTGTATGTTGTGCTGGTACTGTTGTTGCTGGTACTGTGGTGCTGGTAAAGTTGCTGCATGGATACGTTGTTGCAGGATACTGTTTGGCTGGGTATGTTGTTGCTGCTACTGTTTGCTGCATGATACTGTTGTTGATGGTACGTTGGTGCTGGTAACTGTGCTGCATGGATACTGTTGCTGCATGGATACTGTTGTTGCTGGTAAGTTGTTGTTGGTACTGTTGCTGCATGGATACTGTTGTTGCTGGTACTGTTGTTGCTGGTACTTTTGTTGCTGGTATTGTTGTTGCTGTGGTACTGTTGTTCTGGCTACTGTGATTTCTGGTACTGTTGTTGCTGGCACTGTGTGTGGTACTGTTGTTGCTGTAGTCGTGTGGTACTGTTGCTGCATGGATACTGTGCGCATGGATATGTTGCTGCATGGGATACAATGTTGTGCAGGATACTGTGGTTGCTGGTACTGTTGTTGCTGGTACTGTTGTTGCTGGTACTGTTGTTGCTGGTACTGTTGCTGCATGGATACTGTTGCTGCATGGATACTATTGCTGCATGGATACTGTTGCTGCATGGATACTGTTGTTGCTGGTACTGTTGTTGCTGGTACTGTTGTTGCTGGTATTGTTGCTGCATGGATACTGTTGTTGCTTGGTTAATGTTGTTGCTGGTTAATGTTGTTGATGTTAATGTTGTTGCTGGTAATGTTGTTCTGGATACTGTTGTTGATGGTACTGTTGTTGATGGTACTTGTTGGTGCTGTACTGTTGGTGCTTGATAATGTTGTTGCTTGGGACTGTTGTTGCTGGTCCTCTGTTGTTGCTGGTATGTTGTTTGATGGTACTGTTGTTGCTTGGGGACTGTTGTGCTTGGTACGTTGGTGGTACTGTTGTGCTGGTACTTTGTTGTACTGGACTGTTGTTTGTTGCTGGTACGGTACTGTTTGTTGCTGGTACTGTTGTTGCTGGTACTGTTGTTGCATGGATACTGTTGTTGCTGGTACTGTTGTTTGCTGGTATGTGTGTTGCTGGTGACTGTTGTGCATGGATACTGTTGTTGCTGGTACTGTTGTTGCTGGTACTGTTGCTGCATGGATACTGTTGCTGCATGGATACTGTTGCTGCATGGATACTGTTGCTGCATGGATACTGTTGTTGCTGGTACTGTTGTTGCTGGTACTGTTGTTGCTGGTACTGTTGTTGCTGGTACTGTTGCTGCATGGATACTGTTGTTGTGCTGGCCACTGTGTTGCTGGATGTGTCTGGTATTGTGTTGTTGCTGGTACTGTTGTTGCTGGTACTGTTGCTGCATGGATACTGTTGCTGCATGGATACTGTTGCTGCATGGATACTGTTGCTGCATGGATACTGTTGTTGCTGGTATTGTTGTTGCTGGTACTGTTGTTGCTGGTACTGTTGTTGCTGGTACTGTTGCTGCATGGATACTGTTGCTGCATGGATACTATTGCTGCATGGATACAGTTGCTGCATGGATACTGTTGTTGCTGGTACTGTTGTTGCTGGTACTGTTGTTTCTGGGTAATGTTGTGCTGGGGTATGTTGGATGCATGGATACTGTTGTTGCTGGATTGACTGTGTTGCTGGTATGTTGTTCGCTGGTTACTGTTGTTGCGGTAATGTTGTTGATGATACTGTTGTTGCTTGGACTGTTTGTTGCTGGGGTACTGTTGTTGCTGCTACTGTTGTTGCTGATACGGTTGTTGCTCGGTACTGTTGTGCTCGGTACTTTGTTGACTGGTACTGTTGTTGCTTGTACTGTTGTTGCTGGTACTGTGCTCGCATGGATACTGTTGTTGCTGTTGGGTATTGTTGGTGCTCGTACTGTTGTTGTGGTATTGTTGTTGCTGGTACTGTTGTTTCTGTTACTGTGTTGAAGTAAGGTTGTGTGCAATGTTTGTTGAATGGTACTGTCGCTGCATGGATTACTGTTGATTGCATGGATACAGTTGTGCATGGATACTGTTGCAGTATGGGCTATGTTGCTGCCTGGATACTGTGACTGCATGGAATACGTGGCTGCATGGGATCCGGTTGCTGATGGATACTGTGGCTGCATGGCATAAGGTGTTGTTGCTTGAACTGGTGTTGTGGTACTTTGCTGCTGGTATGGTGGGCTGTTACTGTTGTTTATGGTACTGGGTTTCCGGTACTGTTGTTGCTGGTGAGTTGTTGCGGTTCTGGTGTTGCTGGTAATGTTGTTGCTGGTGACTGTGGTTGCCTGGTTATGTTGTTGCATGGATACGTTGTTGCTGGCACTGTATAGTTGTTGCTCTAAGGTAATGTTGTTGCTAATGATACTGTTGGTTTCAGCCTTTCTGGATACTGTTGTTTGCTGGTACTGTGTTGTTGCTGTGGTACATTGTAGTTGCTAGCCGGTAATGTCGTTGGTAGGCTACGATGAAGGGGGGTGGGGGAATGTTGTTGTTTTATGTACTGTTGTTGCTGGTACTGAGTTTCTGTCGCATGGATTACTGTAGTTGCTCACCCACGGTATGTTTGTGTGTCTGGTACGTTGTTTCTGCCTACGCGACGGATTGTTGCCTTGGGACAGTTGCGCGTGGACTGTTAACGTGTTGTTGCATGGATATGTTGTTGCTCTGTGGTTACTGTTTGTTGTGTTGCAATACTGTTTGCTGCCATAGATACAGTTGTTGTGGCGCGGACTTTTGGATACTGTTGCTTGCTGGTTATCTGTTGCTGCATGGATTACTGTTTGACTTGCATTGCTACTGTTTTGCTGGGTAATGTGTTAGTGCGTGGTACTGTTGCTGAAGAGGGGAGAAAGGGGGTGAGGAGGCGGAAGGAGGGGAGGGGGGGGGACTGGGGCAGGGAAAGGGGAGAAGGGGGAGTGGAGGGGGAGGGGGGGGCTGGGGGAAAGGTGGGGGCGGGTATTGTTGTTGACTGTGAGGGATGCTTGGGCGCAGTTACTTTCTGTGGTATGTTGTTTTCTTGGTACTGTTATTTCCATGGTACGTTATTGGCTGTGGCATGTTTGTGTTGCTGGATGTTGCCCTGCCAATGGATTACGTTGTGCTGCATGGATATGTTGCCTGGCTATGTGCACTACTTGTTTAGCTGCACGCGCATGGATATGTTGCGCATGCTTATGCTTGCACTACTGGTGTCTGCTGTCTCTCGGTTACTGTTTGTCTGCTTCATCTTCAACAGCGTACTTGTCGACCGGCATGGAGATACTGTTGTGTTGCTTTAGAAGGGGAAAAAACCGAGGAAGGGGGGGAGACAGGCGGGGAAATGGAGAGAAGCGCAGGGGTAAGCAGCAATAAGACATAGATTAGGATCTCCAATTGGACTGTTGGGGGATGTAAGCCGTTAATTACCTGTTGCTGATGCAGGGATAGTAATGTATGTTGCTTTGTATTGTTGTTTCTAAGTTACGGTTGTTTGCCCTACAGGCCGTATTGTTGCTCATCCGGTATGTTCCTGATCCCGGTACTGTCGGCGCATGGATACGGTTGTTGCAGGTACTGTTGCTGATACATCGGGGATAAAGCGTACTGTTGTGCGGCGTATTGATGACTGATCTAAGAGTGGTTAGGGTAATGTGTGCTGCTGGATACGTTGCTGCATTGATGTACTGTTCCACTGCGCAGGGATACTGTTGCATGCCAGGATACTGTTGTTGCTGGTAGGGGGGGAGAGGGGCAAGGGGAGAGGGGGGGGAGTGTGTTGCTGGTTGTTGCCTTGGCCGATGGGGTGAAGGTGGAGGGTGGTTTGGGAATGTTGGGTGTTTCTTAGGGTATTGCGCTAACTGGGGTGTTGCTGGATACTGTTGCTTTTGCTAGGTATGCTTGCTTGCAAGTTGCTGCAGTGACCTACTGTTCCTGCATGGATCTCAACTGTTAGCCTGCCATGGATTTTTTTTTTTGATACTGTCTTTGCGCGAATGGTATAGTGTTGGTTCGTGGAGGTGGGTGTAATGCTGAGGGTAATGTGTTGCGGGTTGTAATGTGTTGCACGAGCAGGGTACTGTTTTGCTGCAATGGATACTGTTGACCTGCCATGGATATCTAGTGCTGCATGGATACAGTTGCTGCAGGATTTTACTGTTATGTTTTGCTCGGTACTGTGTGTTGCTGGTATGTTGTTTCTGGTACTGCTGTGACGCCTCTGCGAGAGCGTACTGTGCCTGCATGGTATGTGTTATTGATGCTCGGTTCGGTACTTTGTTGCTGGACTTTGTTGCCTAGGTACTTTTGTTGCTGGTACTCGGTGTCAGCGCTGATAAGGGGGGGGAGAAGGGGAAGGGGGGGGGAGGGAGAGGGGGGGGCGGGGAAGGGGGGGAAGGAGAAAGGTTTGGGAGCGGAGGAAGACGGGTTGGGGGGTATGCGTAGGTTTGGGGGAGGGGTAAGGGGTGTGAATGTACTGTTGTGTATAGATCGTAGGGGGTACTGTGTCCTTCTGGTAAGTGCTAGCTAAAAAGGTACTGTTGTTAGCTACCCGGTACTGTTGTGCAAGAGGACTGTTGTAGATGGTTGGCTATTGTTGTTTCTGGGTACTTGTTGAGTGCTGGTATATTGGTATTGTTGTTTGCTTTAAGGTTTCTGTGTTGAGGGAGTGGAGTTAATGTTGGTGATACGCGGCAGGGTACTGGTGACTGCAATGGATACTGTTGTTGCCCGAGGAATACTGTTGTTGTTGGTAGTTTTTTGTGGTTTGCTGGTACTTACTGTTGCTACGCCGTTGGATGGATACTGTTCGTTGGCCTAGGTAATGGTGTCTGCTCTGGTACTGTTGGTTGCATATGGATATGTTGCGGAAGGGAGAAGGCGGGGGGAGGAAGAGTCGGGAAGGGGGGGGGAGGGCGCGGGAAGGGCGGAGGGAAAGGGCAGAAGGGAGAGGGGGGGAGCGGAGAAGGGGGGGGAAGGGGGAGAAGGGGGGGGGAGGGGGAAGGGGGGGGGAGCGGGAAGGGGGGAAGGAGAGAGGGGAGAAGGGGGGGGGAGCGGAGGGGGGGGGGGGGGAAGGGGGGGGAGGGATGGGGGGAGGGGCGGGGCGGGAAAGGGGGGGGATGGAGTGACTGGTAATGTCTCAGGTGACTGGGGTTGAGGGGCAATGTTGTTGCTGGCTGTACTGTTGCTGCGATGGATACCTGTTGCGCATAGTTACGTGTTGCTGACATGGATACTGTTGCTGCATTGGATACTGTGCTGCCATGGGATACTGTTGTTGCGTGGGCGGAGGAAGGGGGGGCAACCTGAGAGGGGGGAGCGATTGAGGAAGGGGAGGACGGTGGGGGATGACAGGTGAAGGTTGGTTAGAGACGGCGGTACTGATTTGTTGCTGGTACTGTGGATATGCCATACTGCATGGATTACTGTTGCTGCATGGATTACTGTTGTTGCTGGTACGGTGTGTTGGTACTGTTGTTGCTGGTACTGTTGTTGCTGGTACTGTTTGGCTGCCATGGATCTGTTGTGCTGGTAAGTTGTTGCTGGTACTGTGTGATGGTACTGTTGTTGCTTGGTATGTTGTTTGCTGATTACTGTTGTGCTGGACTGTTGTTGATGATAGATTGTTGCTGTGATACTGTTGTTGCTGGTACTGTTGTTGCTGGTACTGTTGTTGCTGGTACTGTTGTTGCTGGTACTGTTGTTTCTGGTACTGTTGTTTCTGGTACTGTTGTTTCTGGTACTGTTGTTGCTGGTACTGTTGTTGCTGGTACTGTTGTTGCTGGTACTGTTGTTGCTGGTACTGTTGTTGCTGGTACTGTTGTTGGATGGATACTGTTTGCTTGGTAATGTTGTTGCTGGTAAGTTGTTGCGGTACTGTTGCTGAAGGATACTGTTGTTGCATGGATACGGTTGATTTATTGGTATGTTGTGCTGGTACTGTTGTGCTGGTTACTGTGTTGCTGATATGTTGTAGGTGATACTGTTGTTGCTGGTTACCGTTGTTGTGGTACGTTGTTTCTGGTACTGTGTTGATGGACTGTTGTGCTGGTACTGTTGTTTCTGGTACTGGTGTTGATTGTTACTGTTGTTCTGGTACGGTTGTTGCTGATGGTACGTTGTTGTTGGTACTGTTGTGCTGGGTGCTGTTGTTGCTGGTACTGTTGTTGTGGTATGTTGTTCTGGTCTGTGTTGCTGGTACTGTTGTTGCATGGATCTGTTGTTGCTTGGTACGGTAGTTGCTGGTACTTTTGCTGCATGGATTACTGTTGTTGCATGGCTACTGTTGTTTCTGGTACTGTTGTGTGATGGTTACTGTTTCTGATGGATACTGTTGTTGCTGGTATTGGTTGCTGGTTCTGTTCTGTTGCTGGTACTGTTGTTGTGGTACTGTTGTTGATGGGTACTGTAGGTTGCTGCATGGATTACTGTTGTGAAGTACTGTGTTGCTGGTACTGTTGTGCTGGTACGTTGTTGCTGGTATGTGTTGCTGTACTGTTGTTGCTGGCTTACTGTTGCGCAGGATAGGTTGCTGCATGGATACTGTTGCTGCATGGATACTGTGCGGAGGGATAGTTGTTGCTGGTACTGTTGTGCTGGTGGTACTGTTGTTGCTGGTACTGTTGTTGCTGGGTATGTTGGGCATGGATACTGTTGTTTCTGGGTACTGTTGTTGCATGGTATGTTGCCTGAATGGATACTATTGAGGCATGGATACTTTGATGCTGGATACTGTTGTTGCTGGGTAATGTTGTTCTGGTACTGTGTTGCTGCGGTACTGTTTGTTGCTGTACTGTTGCTCAAGGATACTGTTGTTGATGGTACTGTTTTTGCTGGTATGTTGTTGCTGGGTTACTGTTGTTGCTGGTAATCGTTGTTTGTGATACTGTTGTTGTGTTACTGTGTTGCGATAATGTTTGTTTGCTGATATGTGTTGCTGGTACTGTTGTTGCTGGTTACTCTGTGTGGTACTGTTTGTTTGCTGGTACTGTTGTTTCTGGTACTGTTGTTGATGGGTACTGATGTTTCTGGTTATGTTGTTGTGGTACTGGCTGTTGCGGTACTGTTGTTGCCGTACTGTGTTGCTGGTACTGTGTTGCTGGTACTGTTTTTGCCAATTGGATACTGTGGTTGCTGGTTACTGTTTGTTGATGGTATGTTTGTTGCTGGTACTGTTGCTGCCGTGGAAATGTTGTTGTTGCATGAGATACGTGTTTCTGTACGGTTGTTGCATTGTAATGTTGTGCTGGTACTGTTGTTGCTGTTACTGTTGCTGATGGATACTGGTTGCTGCTGGATACTGTTGTGATGGAACGGTTTTGAATGCATGGATAATGTTGCTGCATGGATAATGTGCTCATGGATACTGTTGCTGCAGGATATGTTGCTGAATGGAATACTGTGCTGCATGGATATTGTTGTGCTGGTACTGTTGTTGCTGGTACTGTTGTGCTGGTAACGTTGTTGCTGAGTACTGTGGTTTGATGCGCTACTTACTGTTGTTGCTGGTACTGTTGTTTCTGGTACTGTAGTTTATGGTAATGTTTTTTTTCGGGCTTATGTTGTTTATGGTACTGTTGTTGCTGGTACTGTTGTTGCTGGTACTGTGGTGCTGGTGGGTGTATTTGTTGCTGGTCTGTTGTTGACTTGGGTAAAGGTTGTTGCTGGTACTGTTGTTGCTGGTAATGTTGTTGCATGGATACTTTGTTTGCTGCGTACCGTTGTTGTGGTCTGTGTTGATGGTTGTTACTGTTGCAGCAGGAAACTGTTGTTGCATGGATACTGTTGTTGCTGGTACTGTTGTTGCTGGTACTGTTGCTGCATGGATACTGTTGTTGCAGGTACTGTTGTTGCTGGTACTGTTGCTGCATGGATACTGTTGCTGCATGGATATGTGTGCTGGTACTGTGTTGCTGGTACTGTTGCTTGCAGGGATACTGTTGTTGCTGGTATGTTGTGTGGGACTGGTGGTGCTGTACTGTTTGTGCATGGATTACTGTGTTGCTGGGTATGTTGTTTGCTGGTACTGTTGTTGCAGGTATTGTTGTTGCTGGTACTGTTGTTTCTGGTACTGTTATTTCTGGTAATGTGTGCTGGCCAGGTTGTGGCTGAGTACTGTTGCTGCATGGATACTGTTGCTGCATGGATACTGTTGCTGCATGGATACTGTTGCTGCATGGATACTGTTGCTGCATGGATACTGTTGCTGCATGGATACTGTTGTTGCTGGTACAGTTGTTCCTGGTACTGTTGCTGCATGGATACTGTTGTTGCTGGTACTGTTGTTGCTGGTACTGTTGCTGCCCCCACTGAGACCCACATGACATGTGGTTTGCTGGTATTGTTGTTGCTGGTTCTGTTGTTGCTGGTATTGTTGCTCCTGGTACTGTTGCTGCTGGTACTGTTGCTGCATGGATACTGTTGTTGAAGGTACTGTTGTTGACTGGTCGTGTGCTGGTACGTTGTTGCTGGGTACGTTGTTGCTGGTGGTATGGTTGTTGCTGGTACTGTGCCTGATGGATACTGTTGCTGCATGGATATGTTGATGCAAGGGATACTGTTGCTGCATGGATATGTTGTTGCTGGTACTGTTGTTGCTGGTACTGTTGTTGCTGGTACTGTTGTTGCTGGTACTGTTGCTGCATGGATACTGTTGTTTCTGGTACTGTTGTTGCTGGTACTGTTGCTGCATGGATACTATTGCTGCATGGATACTGTTGCTGCATGGATACTGTTGTTGCTGGTACTGTTGTTGCTGGTACTGTTGTTGTGTACTGTTGCTGCAATGGATACTGTTGTTGCTCGGTACTGTTGTTGCTGAGTACTGTGTTGCTGGTACGTTGTTGCTGCGTCTGTTGTTTCTGATACTGTGTTGCTTGGTACTGTGTTGCGATACTGTTGTTGCTGCTACTGTTGGTGCTGGTGATGTTGTTGCTGGTTACTGTTTTGCTGGTACTGTTGTTGCTGTACTGGTTTCTTGGTTACTCTTGTTGCTGGTAAATGTTGTTCTGGTACTGTTGTTGCTGGTACTGTTGTTGCTGGTACTGTTGTTGCTGATACTGTTGTTGCTGGTACTGTTGTTGCTGGTACTGTTGTTGCATGGATACTGTTGTTGCTGGTACTGTTGTTGCTGGTACTGTTGTTGCTGGTACTGTTGCTGCATGGATACTGTTGTTGCATGGATACTGTTGTTGCTGGTACTGTTGTTGCTGGTACTGTGTTGCTGCGGACTTGTTGTTGCTGTACTGTTGCTGAATGGAGACTGTTGCTGCATGGATACTGTTTGCTGCATGGATAATGGTTGCGGCATGGATAAGGGTGCCGCTGCATGGATACTGTTGCTGCATGGATACTGTTGCTGCATGGATACTGTTGCTGCATGGATACTGTTGTTGCTGGTACTGTTGTTGCTGGTACTGTTGTTGCTGGTACTGTTGTTGCTGGTACTGTTGTTGCTGGTACTGTTGTTGCTGGTACTGTTGTTCTGGTACTGTTGTTTCTGGTACTGTTGTTTCTGGTACTGTTGTTTCTGGTACTGTTGTTGCTGGTACTGTTGTTGCTGGTACTGTTGTTGCTGGTGCTGTTGTTGCTGGTTCTGTTGTTGCTGGTACTGTTGTTGCTGGTACTGTTGTTGCTGGTACTGTTGTTGCATGGATACTGTTGTTGCTGGTACTGTTGTTGCTGGTACTGTTGTTGCTGGTACTGTTGCTGCATGGATACTGTTGTTGCATGGATACTGTTGTTGCTGGTACTGTTGTTGCTGGTACTGTTGCTGCATGGATACTGTTGTTGCTGGTACTGTTGTTGCTGGTACTGTTGCTGCATGGATACTGTTGCTGCATGGATACTGTTGTTGCTGGTACTGTTGTTGCTGGTACTGTTGCTGCATGGATACTTCTTGTTGTGGTATGTTGTTGCTGGTACTGTTGCTGCATGGATACTGTTGTGATGGTATGTTGTGCGGTACTGGTGTGCAGGTATTGTTGTTGCTGTACTGTTGTTTCTGGTACGGTTATTTCGGTACTGTTGTTGCTGGCACTGTTGTTGCTCCGGTACTGTTGTGCATGGATAATGTTTGCTGCAGGATACTGTTGCTGCATGGATATGTTGCGGAGGGATCCTGTTGCCTGCATGGATACGTTGCTGCAGGGATACTGTTGTTGCTTGGTACAGTGTTCATGTCTGTTGTGCATGGATTAATGTTGTTGCTGGTACGGTTGTTGTTTGTACTGGCTGTTGCTGCATGGATTACTGTTGTTGCTTTGGTATGTTGTTCCTGGTCTGTTGGTGCTGGATTGTGCTCCTGGTACGTTGGGGCTGGTACTGTGCGACATGGATATGTTGTTGCTGGTACTGTTGTTGCTGGTACTGTTTTAGTTCTGGACTGTGTTGTGGTATGTTGTTGCTGGTACTGTTGTTGCTGGTACTGTTGCTGCATGGATACTGTTGCTGCATGGATACTGTTGCTGCATGGATACAGTTGCTGCATGGATACTGTTGTTGCTGGTACTGTTGTTGCTGGTACTGTTGTTGCTGGTACTGTTGTTGCTGGTACTGTTGCTGCATGGATACTGTTGTTGCTGGTACTGTTGTTGCTGATACTGTTGTTGCTGGTACTGTTGTTGCTGGTACTGTTGTTGCTGGTACTGTTGTTGCTGGTACTGTTGTTTCTGGTACTGTTGTTTCTGGTACTGTTGTTTCTGGTACTGTTGTTGCTGGTACTGTTGTTGCTGGTACTGTTGTTGCTGGTACTGTTGTTTCTGGTACGGTGGGGAGTCGGTCTGGTTGTTGATGGATACTGTGTTGATGGTACTGTTGTTGCTGGTACTGTTGTGTGGTATGTTGCTGCAGGATATGTTGTTGCATGGATTACTGTTGTTTGCGGTTAGGTGTTGATGGTACTGTTGTTGTGGTACTGTTGTTGAGTATACTGTTGTTGCTGATTACTGTTGTTGCTGGTACTTTGTTGGTGCTGGTACGATGTTTCTGGTACTGTTGTTGCTGGTACTGTTGTTTCTGGTACTGTTGTTGCTGGTACTGTTGTTGCTGGTACTGTTGTTGCTGGTTCTGTTGTTGCTGGTACTGTTGTTGCTGGTACTGTTGTTGCTGGTACTGTTGTTGCATGGATACTGTTGTTGCTGGTACTGTAGTTGCTGGTACTGTTGCTGCATGGATACTGTTGTTGCATGGATACTGTTGTTGATGGTACTGGTACTGATGGTGTTGCTGGTACGGTTGCGGCATGGTACTGATGTGGGTACGTTTTGCTGGATGTGCTGCATGGGTAGGTGGTGTGGAACTGTTGTTGCTGGTCTACTGTTGGTGCTGGTTTTTACTGTTGTTGTGGTATGTGCTGCAGGATACTGTGGTAGATGGGATTGTTGTCGCTGGTCCTGTTGTTGCTGGTATTGTTGTTGCTGTACTGTTATTCTGGTACTGTTGTTGCCGGCACTGTTGGTGCCGGATGTTGGCATGGATCCTGTTTGTAGCATGCACTGTGCTGCCAGGATACTGTTGCTGATGGATACTGTTGCGCCCGGAAACTGTGTGATGGCATGGTGTTGTGGTACGTTGTGGATGTATGTTGTGTGGTACGTTGTTGCCATGGATACGTTGCTGCCGGATACTGTTGCTGCATGGATACTGTGCTGCATGGATACTATTGCTGCATGGATACTGTTGCTGCATGGATACTGTTGCTGCCTGGATACTGTTGCTAGGTAGTTTATGGCGTGGGACTGGCAGAAATTATATGCTTGGGGTTCCCAGTATGGGAGGTGGGGTTGGGAGGGGAGAAGAGGGAGGGGGAGAGGGGGTTGGTCTCCTCCTCTACACGTGGGGTTGGGGGGGTGGGCAGTTGGATCAGGATGTGTTTAGGCTGGTGGGGATGGCTGGGTGGGGGAGGCTGTTGGTGGCCTGGGGACCCCCAAGTTGGCTATTCATTGAGTGGGCCTGGCAGAGGTCGAATACTTGAGGTTTCCCTGTATGAGGGGGTGGGCGGGGGTAGGGGGGTGGTGGAGTGGGGGCGAGGTCTGACCCCTTCCTCTACAGGTGGGGGTGGGGGGGCAGGTAAGAGGGTCGAGGTGTGATTAGGCTAGTGAGGATGGTGAGGTGGATGAGGTTGGTGATGGCCTGGGGGCCATGAGGTGATACAAGCAGGTGGTAACCGGGAGGTGGTATAAGAGCAGGGAGATTCCAATGCCGATGAGGCAGGGGCAGGGAACCACGTCTTTTTACATGGGCGTCTCTGTGCCTTAAAGACAGGAGCCTTGCTGCCTCTCCCCTGTCTACGTCTAGTAGCTCTGTTTAGGGTACGGGGGGGGCAGTCTGGCAGGGTCAGGTAGATGCATGTGGTGGCTAATGCCCACCCCGCTATGATAATGTTCCACAGTATGAGCCACTGGGCCCATGCGTCTGAGGCATATGGAGTGAGCCACCACCGAAAAATACTAAAGATGGTATCACCATAGGGGTACATGCGCAGGTATGGCTTTGCCCATGAGTGTCTTTGGTTAATTTGGGCGGCGTAAGATTTAGTTTGGGCTGAGTGAGTTTGCCTCCTTGGTAGGGGAGGGCTTCGTAACAGGGGGGTGGCAGGGAAAGCCTTGCCTCTCCTTGGGAAAGGAGGGCTTCATAGCATGGGGTTGGCGGAGAAAGCCTTGCCTCCTTGGGAAAGGAGGACTTCGTAACAGGGGGGGTGGCAGGGAAAGCCTTGCCTCCTTGGAGAAAGGAGGACTTCATAGCAATGGGGTTGGCAGGGAAAGCCTTGCCTCCTTGGGAAAGGAGGACTTCATAGCAATGGGGTTGGCAGGGAAAGCCTTGCTCCTTGGTAAGGGAGGGCTTCGTAACAGGGGGGTGGCAGGGAAAGCCTTGCCTCCTTGGGAAAGGAGGGCTTCATTACAGGGGGGGTGGCAGGGGGGATCTTGCTTCCTTGATAGGGGAGGGCTTCGTTACATGGGTGGGCAGGGTGAATGTCATGGTGGAAGGGGTGTGTGTTTGCATGGCCGCGTGGTCGTATGATCGCATCGTTGCATAGTTGCATGGTCGCGTGAGGTGAGTAGTGGCAAGAGTCCTACCCATGCCCGGCGTCTGTTCTATGACTTAGATGATGCGAGAGCCATGCTTATGCATAGTGCTTGGCTCACTGAGGTTTCTGGCGTTAGTATTGCGTTTGTGTTGGTTGCGCTTTGAGGGATGTATTATTATTGAGCTCGAATGGTTGTGGCGATCGGTATTTCGACAGGCCATGCCGTGCGCCGTAATTTGGCATGGCCTGTCCCCATGCAGCATGCAGCGCTCTGGACTGTCAACGCGGATGGTCATGGCGGTAGGCAGGTCCCTATTTGAAAGGGCGGGTAGCTGTCCTTGATACCTGCATGGAGGAGGAAAGTGTTCGTTAGTAGGTTTCACGATTGGATGGAGCTTTCGCTCCTGGCAGCGACCATCAAGAATGCGCCAGGAATGTGCGCTATGCATCCCCCTCTGTTGGGAAGTCCAGGGAGAGGCGCATTCTATCAGGGAATTCATGCTTCCGACTGCCCCAGAGGTGCAGCCGACCCAAATAACCGCCTATCACCCTGCGATCACAGCATTTGCTGCGAATCGCTTCAGATGTTGGAGACTGCCACTTCGATAGCAGCATCGCCTCTGCGGAAG
This sequence comes from Chlamydomonas sp. ICE-L, assembly GCA_013435795.1. Taxonomy (NCBI): domain Eukaryota; kingdom Viridiplantae; phylum Chlorophyta; class Chlorophyceae; order Chlamydomonadales; family Chlamydomonadaceae; genus Chlamydomonas; species Chlamydomonas sp. ICE-L. Next base: position 24,623 of record JACBWV010000205.1, on the reverse strand, counting down.
CACGAGCTTCTGTTTTGTCGCAGTTTCGGGGAGAGTTGACCAAAACTGCGCGAAACAGAGAGCAGGTGGTATCATTCGGTAGCGCAGACGCAGGAGGATGCGAATGCGTTACGAGAATGCTAAGAAGGAGAATGAGTAGCGAGAATGTTACATCGGAAATTCGAATGGTGAAAAAGATGTCTCTTCTTGATGGAATCAGACTTGGAGTCTGGAGTCATTTGGCAAAAGGAGCACGTCACCTTGTAGCGCTCCTCAGCATCGTAAAAGCCTGCAGATACGAGCCATCCACCTCATCCACCTCATCCTCATCATCCACCGCATCCACCTCATCCACCTCATCCACATTGTCCACCTGCACCTCCACATTACCCAAATGGTTGGAGGTAGAAAGAAGAGATGCGGGGAAAGAAAAGCCTGCCCAATTTCATTCACTGTGGATTCTGTACTTCCTCGTTTTGTACTACTTCTGTTGGGTTGACTTGGGTTGGGGGGGAGGGGAAGGGGTTCGGGTGTGGGTGGGTGGGTGGGTGGGGGGGGGGGGGGGGGGGGGGGTCTTAGTTTGGTCTAGTGGTATGATCAGCAGATATGCAGTGCCATCAAATATGGGGGGATAGTGCTGGTGATGGTGCTTGTTGTGGTGGTGGGGTGGGGTGGTGGTTTGGGTGGTGGGTGGTATGGATGGCGGTTGCTGGTGGTGGGTGGTTGGTGGTGGGTGGTGGAGGTAGGTGGTGGTTGGTAGTGGTGGTTGGTGGTGGGTGGTGGTGTGGTTGGTGGGTGGTTGGTGGTGGTAATTGGTAATTGGCTGGTGGTGGTGGGTGGTGGGAGGTGGTGGGTGGGTGGTGGGTTTGTGTTTGTGTTTGTATAAGGTATTTAACTCCATGAGGTGAGTCTCCCTCCCAATGGACCCTAAACCCTAAACCTTCCCTTTTACCACCAATGGACTGGTCTTAAGTAGAAGAACGCCCCAGTTCAACTCCCATTTCATTCTGATGGCTAGAAAAAAAACTCCAAAGTTTGCCAAAGTTTATAATTTTAATTCAAAGACAGCAAATCCCACGAGTCCTCCACCACCACCACTTCCCAAAGTTAGAAGGCCCATAACGTTTTCCCTACTGGGCCCAGCTGGGCCAAATAATAAATCAGACCAGATTCTTCATCCTCTCAACAAGCTCTAACAGCACCTCTCTACCTTAAAAACTTAATCGGTGACTTAGCACAACTTGTTTACCCGCAACCCATACCCATCGGTGACTTCGCGTGCCTGTTTATCCATCATTCTTAGCGGCCTAGCCTTGTTGCGCTCCTCTGTTTCTTCTCTGATCTGGGGGTCGAGGAGCTGGGCATCGATCTAGCGGAGGTGTGCGTCGACCTGTGCGCGTCGCGTGAAGCGCGCAGGCCTGGATCTGCGTCACTACCTTGCAACCTTGGAGCTCAGGTCTGGCTGAGCTGGCGAGGCAATTCGGTTGCCCCGCCTTCAAGCTACAACCTAGGCTCTCTGCATCACTGCATGGATATCAACGACACCAGCCCCAGCATCGTTGGCATCCTAATTGCTACTCCGTGTTATGGGGACGTGTAAATCTTCCACCGCCATGGCTGCCTGAGGCATGGGACGCGCGACGCGTCAAGGAACAAGGTTTGGTGCCAGTCACTAGGCAGCTTCTCAACCCGTACTGCCACTCCGCCATCGTACTGCCTACGTGAGTAGCTGTCCAGTGGCGCAGGAGAAGAAGACTCGCATAGGGCACACTTCTAACATTCCTATTCTCGAATCCTCCTTGCGTTCAGACCTCCCTACCTACACTTTAAAGCGCCTTCACCTTCTTGTTGTAGAGTTTGGTTCCGCCCCGTACACTAGCCACACCTAACTCCCAGGCCTCCTCCTTCTCTCTTTCTTGCCACCACTTTCCGGCATAATGGCCATGGATGCGGGCATGCTGCGCGTCACCATCGAGTACGCGAAGGATTTAAAGGACGGTGACATGTTCGGAAAAGCAGATCCCTACGCGGTTCTGAAATGCGGTAACCAGAAATTTCGCACCAAGACCATGAAGCGGGCTGGCACCTCCCCTGTATGGAACGAGACCTTTGCCTGTCAGGTACGCCTCTCAGAGACTTCTCCCCCTCTATTCCTCGCTTTTCGTATCGAATTCACTTAGCTCCCTCAAACACGTCCCACCACTCCTGAACACACCCATTCACCCCTCTTCGCCCCCTCTCTTCTACTCTCCACCCTACCTCTACATGATTATTTTTCATTTATTTTGCATAGAGCTGACCTCCAAGATGATACCTGAGTAACATGATCGATTGTCCAGGCGCAAGGCCCGTACCGAAGGCTACGCCACTTCGCCAGAAGCGTTTCTCCTGCGTTCACTCTTTCGACGGAATTTGGGTTCTGCCCAACTCTAATCCACCCTACCTCCAATCCATTCGGTCATGTCATAAGATAAACTCGGAGTTAGCCCGGGAGTTAGCTCAGGCTATGTAGAGGTCCTTAGCCCCCCACACACCAACACTCACACACTCATAGCCACACCCATGGCCACACACACCCATTTCATACCTTCACATACATGTACGGGCATATGTAGCCTGACCCCAAGCTATGTAAAGGTCCTTAGCCCCCCCCCCCCCCCACACACACACACACACACACACACACACACACACACACACACACACACACACACACACAACCACCACCACACACACACACACACGCACATAGCCACACCCGCACCCACACCCATTACATTCCTTCACATACTTGTACATGCATACGAAGCCTGACCCCTCCTCTCCCTGCTATCCCTACCCCTCCCCCCCCCCCCAAACACCCCCAAACACCCCCAAACACCCCCCAAACATACACACACCTTGGTATACTCAAGCGCACCTACCCTGACCATAGATCTCCTCTCATCTCCCCTCCCATCCCCCTTTATGCCCCCCCTCCCTCCAGATCATCAATGAGAATTCCATTGAGATCGAAGTCTGGGACGAGGACTTGATTTCCGATGACCATCTTGGTACTGCCACCATCATGCTTGCCAACGTCCGTACTGCCAAGAAGGACATGGTCCAAGCCCCCGTAATTCGCCCGAAGAGCCGCAAGCAAAAGGGACTCATCGCTATCAATATGACCTTCGAGCCCGATAGCAGCATGCCGGCCAAGCAGGCAGTACACTCGCAGGCACATCCCTCATACTCCCAGGCCCCCCCTGTCCAAGCCGCCTCCTCCTACTCTGGTTACTCCCAGGCCCCCCCTGGCCAAGCCGCCCCCTCCTACTCTGGCTACTCCCAGGCCCCGCCTGCCCAAGCCGCCCCCTCCTACACCGGTTACTCCCAGGTCCCCCCTGCCCAAGCCGCCCCCTCCCCCTATACCGGTTACTCCCAGGCCCCCCCTGCCCAAGGCACCCCCTCCTACTCTGCTCACTCCGCCCCCCCCACCCATGGCTACCCTGCCCCTGCTACCCAAGGCTACCCTCCTGCCACCGCTGCTACTCAATCATACTCAGGAGGACAGGCTTATGGGCAACCTGCCCCAGGCTACCCCCCCCAAGGCTACCAACCCCAACAGGCCTACCCCCAACATCCGCCCCAAGGTTATCCTCAACAGCAGCCCGGATACGCAGCAGGCTTTGCCCCCCCTGCTCAGCCCCCCCCTGCCAACTACACTCCAGCCTATGGCGGCGCTCCCCCCCCTCAGACTGTGGTTTACCACCAACAGCAGCATGGCAACGGAAGGAAAAAGAAACCTGGTGTTGGTATGGCTGTCATGGCAGGTGGTGCAGGTCTGCTAGGAGGTATGCTTCTCGGAGATATGCTCTTTGATTAAACTAACATGACATGACTTTGGAAGTTACACTCCAGCCTATGGCGGGGCACCCCCTCTCAGAGTGTGCTTGTACACCAACAGGGTGCCGGAAGGAGAAAGATACCTGGTGCTGGTAAGGCAGTCCTGGCAGGTGGTGCGGGTCTGTTAGGAGGTATGCTTCTCAGAGGTCTGCTATGTGATTAGACACATCTCATGAGTGGTTACCGACTCACCGGTGATGGTGATGGGGCATGGACAAGTCCTAAGCAGTGTAGCAAGCGACGAGGGAAATTGGCGGAGAGTGTTGGCAACGGAATCAAGCGGACTGAAGCCAGTTAGTTTTCTGATGTGTAAGGCTTCGTCTTGGTCGCACATCTGCCACACAAACCGACCAACGAACTACAGGATAACCCTGGGGGCTCCTGCCCCCAAGAAGGGTGGGCTCCGCCCAAAAAATGAAGACGGATGACTGCCAGATGGCCTTGATCCCAGGACAGATGACAAGAATCATGCAGCATCAACAGTGAACATTTATTTGCAGTTCTTATTTTGGTTCTTTACTTTGTCTTGTGCCGTGGGGACTGGGGAGCCTTATCACTATTATCTCTTCTGAAAATTGAAAGTTCATATTCCTAACCACAGGGGGTAAGATTGAAGTAATCTTTCCGTCCGCTTGCACTCTGATGGGTTTTGTGTTTCCTATACCGCTACTGCGCCTGAGCTCGGATCACCGCGCCACCGCGGAGAGAAGATCTCAACCTCTTCCAATGTGGCAAGTATAAAATTGGGAACCTGGCATGTGCTCAAACCACAGACCTGGCTAATGGATATCTCTGTTGATTCAGTATTGTTTTAGCACTGGTCAGATTCTCATGAGAGTACATATGAGCATCGTAATTCAAGAAAAGGAGCTAAGGTGTTTTTATTATTTTTACCACTAGCAGCCATAAGGTACAATTACGGGGTACCAATTTTCAACATTGCAGTACTGCACATTTGAACCAAACAAACATGTGTTCATACATAAGTTTGCAAATATAAATGGTCTTAACACATCGAGTTGAACATGCTACTCCTTGGGACCTTGTCGCTACCCAAGTGTTATCTTGTACTGCTTTGTGGCAGCTGGGCTGTTGTTGCTCTGGATTGCTTGTCCTGACATCCCTCCCCTTTCTGCTCTTCTTTCCGCCTCGTTCGCTTCCTATTTTTACTGTTCCTAGGTTAGTTTTCAAAGTTTGTGGGGGTGCCTTAAAAACCCTCATGCTTCCTGTTATACGATTGGATGGTGGGCAGGCTGTGCTGTCTTGTGTCGGCAATGATATGCTGATTTTATGTAACGAACCCTCTCTCTCTAGGCTGTTGTTGCTGTTGAAGGCCTGGACAGCTCCATGGGACCAGCCATACAGCTCTCCAAGTTTTGGATTGGATTGTTACATGGGTTTTCAGCCAACTCTGGGCTGCTCACCATCTTCCAATCCCAAGTCCCCCCGTGGGAGACCCACAGGAATCAGGGCGCCAAAAAGCAGATTCAAGACTATTCCAGGTCAGCCTCTCCAAGAGATACCAGAATGGGCTGCTTACATACGCGTCAGACCGTCAGTCTTATCCTGTTACATAGGAAGGGGGTTAGTTGCAATAGGAATGTGTCCATGGCAGCGCCGAGTACGTTGACTCCATACTTGGCTTATGGTGAAGTAAAAAGCAAACTGCAGGCACCAGCTTATATGAGCTGTTTCTATCTTCTGTTTTCCGAGCAGATTAGCAAATATTGAAATTAGCTCTTCATTAGTTGGACTTATGCCTACGTTATCGGCGGAGCCCCCTCTTCAAGGGGGCGGGAGCCACCAGGGTCACCCTGTTGTCCGTCTGTGCGAGCGACCGAGCAACCGACCGACCGATCCACCGAGCGACAGTCTGACCAAGACGAAGCCTGACAGGACAGCAAACGGTCTCGTAACTAACTCACTTCCGTTGCCACCTGTCGCTCCGTTGCGAACATTCTCCGTCATTTTTTTGCGTCGCTTGCGACGCTGCATATAAGTTGTATACTGCCGATGACGGCGAGCAGCCAAATTGCTGGCTGAAGGTATGTAAACAAGTTCAAGTTCAAGAACTAATTTCCCAGACTGAGAACAAAGTGATTCCTCCACATTGTTAGATGTGTAATAAACAAGTGAATCGTGCGAGTCACATCTGTTTATCCATGAAGAAATTGGACCCAAGGTTGTCCAGGGGGTGGGGGGGGTCCAGGCCTGCATCTCGAGATGCAGCCTGTTGCAAAATCCTTTTCTTGCGACGCAGCCTGTTTCAAAATCTAATTCTCTGATGCAATCGACCCACAACGTAACTTTAGCATTCCGGAGCGATATGTCTTGAGCACTCTCACAGGGAAGGGACTAGGGCGTGTGCTTACAATCGTGATGGCATGTCAGGCGACATGCTAGGTATAAGAAGGGAAAAGGCGACAGTACCTCAGGGTACTGCCGCCGGTAGGTGCCGGCCCTAACGGGCAGAGGCACTACTATGGAAGCTTCCAGGCGGAAGGCCTGGCGCCCCAAGACACTCTAGCTGGACCGGGAGAATCGGTCTATAACACCCCCCCCAATTCCTGGTATTCTTTATTCATAAGAATTCCTGGAATTAGGAGGTTCTAGGGGAAGGGAAGCTAGAGTGAAAATAAATAACTGGTGCATGAGAGAGCCCAGGGGTATAGGCTTCTGGTTTGGCCAGTGTTCACCAATGAACGATACTTGACCTTGTGGGGCATATGCAAGTACATTTAGAAGGGAACAAGGGGCAGAGGCAGTACAGTGTAACTATTATCTATTATCTAGGTAGGACTGGATTCCATCTGTGGAGCTGCCAGGAAGGTGCAGCCATAGGGCCTTGTTCAGCTAAAAGGGCTGGATAGCAATCTGTTTGATTTCCATTAGTAAACAGCTTTAAAGTAGACGTCCCCGCTAGCTCATTACTATCATTCCAGATGGAAGGATATGGTGAGGTACTTCCAGTATCATCTATAAAGTACCATAAGTCAGGATCCTCAGATTAATGCTAGGGGGAACTATGGGGCCATAGTGATGAATCAGGAATGGACTGTAAAGGAGCTGCAGGAAGCTGCAGGAGGAAAACTTTGAAGGCAAGTGGCTCCCCATGATCAAGAATATGGATGATACCAGATCACAGGTTCTTGGTCAGAGCTTCTAGAATTATTCCATTTTGAGCTTGCCAATGCAGCCAATCTTCTCTCTGAAGTCACAGAACTTGGCCCTGGGCAGAGCTTTGGTGAGCATGTCAGACATGTTGGCAGCAGTTGGGATCCAGTTCAGTTTGATACCTTCTTTCTTGTACTGCTCCTTGAGGAAGTAGAACCTGGTCTCCATGTGCTTCAGTCTGGATGACAGCTTCTCCTGGTTCCAGGCACTAAGGGCAGCTTGGTTGTCACCATTATTAATGGTGAGAGCAGGGGGAACTATGCCTGTGGCAGAGTGTTGTAGTTTTCTCAACCACATTCCCTCCTGGGCTGCAGAGGTAGCTGCCATAAACTCAGCCTCTGTTGTGGACAAGGCTGTAGCAGATGCCTGGATCTTGGATGCCCATGAGATTGCTCCCCCTTGTTTGAGAAATACAAAACCTGTTGTGGATTTCCTTGTGATTGGGCAGGCAGCATGGTCAGAATCACAGTAACCAATGAGGGGCTTGTTGGAGAAGGTGTAGGTGATGCCATGGTCTGGTGTATTAGACAGATACTTGAGGATACCAGTGGCAGCTTCCATGTGGTCATGCAATGGGTGTGCACTGTGCCTGGCCAATCTGTTGACTGCTTGGGCAATGTCTGGTCTTGTGTTAACTGCCAGGTAGTTGAGGGAGCCCACAATTTGGGCAAAGGGTAGGCCGGTGGCTGGGGTATCTTTGTCAGCATAGGGCAGGAGAGCATCTGGTAGGAGAGGCACAGGGAATCTGGTGCTGTTGGGTTCAGGAAGCATGTTGTGGGCACGCAGCAGGTCCTGGATGAACCTGGACTGGCAGATGTGTAGGGTGCCAGTTGATGCATTCCTGGTGATCTCATAGCCAACAAAAACTGAGGGGTCACCAAGGTCTCTAGTCTTGTACAGCTTCATGATGGTGTTCTTGTACTTGTCTAGGATGCTTTTTTCAAAGGACAGCATAAGGAAGTCATCAACCCAGAGAAGTACCCAGATTATGGGCTTGTTGGCTGAGTTAGGGAGTATAAATAGACCTTGGTCTACGTCTACCTCTCTGAATCCTATAGCAGTCATATCTTCTTTGACTTTGAGGTACCACTGGCGAGAAGCTTGTTTTAGGCCATAAAGGCATTTCCACATGCGGCAGACCCTGTGGTCCTGTTCGAATCCAGGTGGTTGGGTGCAGTACAGTTCTTCTTCAACTATGTCATTGAGGAATGCTGTGGAAACGTCTAACTGTGCTAGGTATGCCTTGGGGTTGGCTGCCATTGAGAGGATGTAACGAATGGTAGCATGTTTGGCACTGGTGCAAAAACTTCATCATAGTCCATGCCTGGGCGTTGGGCATACCCTTTGGCAACTACGGTAATCTTGCTTTGTACCTGACATTTTCTCCATCAACTCATTGTTTGATGTCGAAGACCCACTTGGTTCCTATAGCCTTGGCTCCTGATGGGAGTTCTGAGAGGGACCAGGTGTTCATCTCTGCAAGTGCTGCTAGTTCTTCTTGCATAGCAGCTGTCCATTCTTTGGCTTGGGGGCTAGAGAGGGCTTCTTTTTCATTTTTGGGAATGATAACTTGGTCTGCAGCTAGGAATGCTAGAAAGTTTGGTGAGTGCCTTTCTCTGCCAGTTCTTCTAGGTTCAACTAGGGATGGGTCTACTTCTGGTGGTGGGGGAATGTCAGGGCTTGGAGGTATGGGTAGCTCCTGGTGTGGTGGAGGTGGGGGGTTAGGGGGATCATCATTTTCCTGAGGGATGTGTTCATCTCCTTGTTCAACGGTTCGGTTATTGGGTGTACTGGTTTCTGGTGTGAGATTGGATGCTGGTGTTGTGAAGGTAGGTTGGTACACTGTGTCAGGGTTAGAAGAGAGATTGTCTGGTAGGTCCCACACTTGTGGGTTGGTCTGATACTTAGCTTGTCTGGCAAGGATGTACTCTCTTTCTATGAGTTCAGACTGGGTGGGGATAGCAGGTACAGGTGGTGTAGGATCATCTTCATCAACTTCAACTGGGATATCATCTTCATTGTTTTCTAGTACCACAGCGTCTGCACCTGGGAATCCTTTTTGACCTGCCAGATTTTCAAATTCATTGAAAGTTATGTCTCTGGCGTCAAAAATTTTGTGTGAGGAGTCTACCACTCTGTAGGCTTTTCTTGAGTCTGAGTATGAGTCTGGTAATTTTGGCTGAGGGTGAGAACTTGAAATCTCTTGACTTAGGTGGGACATGTACATATGCTGTGCAGCCAATGGTCCTGAGGTGATCTATCTTAGGCTTGGTGCCATGGAAGAGTTCATAGGGTGTTTTGTTGGATTCAGAGGTTGGTGAGAGGTTTCTGAGGATGCTTGCATTTTTGACCATTTCTGCCCAGTACCTGTTGGGGAATTTGGATGAGAAGAGGAGGGCTGTGGATCTGTCATGCAGGGTTCTGTTCAGGCGCTCTGCTGCACCATTTGTAGAAGGGTTGTCTGGAACTGTGAAGTTGAGGGTGATTCCTTTCCTTTTGCACCAATTTTTGAATCTGTTGCAAATGTATTCTGATCCATTGTCACAGAAAATGGTTCCAATTTTGTTCTGGGTGAGGACTTCATACCGTTCAAGCTCAGTGATTGTTGCACTGGCTACTGCATCCTTGGTTATGTGAAATGTAACTATGGAGTATTTGGAGTAATCATCTACAATGCCTTGGAAGTAGAGGCTGCCATTCAGTCTAGGAATTTTCATTTTTCCACTCATGTCAATGTGAATGATTCCCATGGGTCTGGTAGCTCTGGTGTGAGATGTGGGATAGGGGTTCTTGTCCATCTTAGAGAGAATGCAGATCTCACAGGTTTGTTTACTCATTTTCTTGAATGCAGATGAGGTGATGTCGTTTCCAATGACCATGTCTTCTGAGGCCATTCTTGCTAAAGAACTGTAGGCTAGATGTCCTAATCTAATGTGTTGTAGTTCAGCTGTCATAGGGGTCTTTCTGGAGACGGCTGCCATTGCTACAGCTGTCGTGTATTCTGATCCTCTGATCAGTGTAGGATCATGTTTGACTACAGGGACTAGGTACAGGTTACGTCTCTTGGATCCTGAGATGATGACTTTGTTATTGATGGTCATGGTACCTTCGTTAGAGGTGAATTTGATTTCCATGTTGGGTACATTTTTGATAGCTGGTGCCATTGAGAACAAGTTGGGTGTGTTCTGGTCTGAGTTTAGGTGGACATTGAGGAGGTTGTGAAGTTTGCCATTCTCTCCTCTGATGAGGGCTGTGCCAGACTTTGTAATGTAGGTATGGCCAGAGGCTGTGAGGACTTTTATGGGGTTTATGTCTTTTATGTCATATAGAAGGCTGGCATCTCCAGTCATGTGTGAGGTTGCACTTGTGTCCATGATCCAGTTTTTGTATATGCTTCGTGTGTGTTTGGTTGCATTCAGAGCATAGTGAGTACTGGGTTTGTTGTCTGGCTGTGGTTGTTGAGGACTTTTGCTGGCGTTTGTTAGGGGTTGTAGTGACTCCCCATCCTTAGTTTTGTCAAAGGGTTTCATGTTGAGTCATGGGAATGGCACAAGATCTGTGGAAGGGTCCACGTTCTCAAGGTACCAGTCTCCATAAACATCTTGGAGCCAGTAAATAAGGTCTGTAGACATGTGGGAACTGTACTGCAATCTGAGGGCAGGGGACATGTGGTGCATGATGTAGACTTTAGATCTGTTCTTAATTTCTTGTGGGGGCATATCTATACTTTCTTCTTCCATCACCTTAATATCCTGAGAGATGTCATGCAGCCACTGGTGAAATGCCGTAGCGTTGGATGCCGACGGTGCATCCATTTGAGAAGGGCTGGGATGATCCAGTGCTGAAAGGAGGGGGGGGGGGGGGGGGGGGGGGGTTACAAGGTTTGGCTGCGGGGCCGACGGGGTTATTGAGGTGGGCGGAAAGGGAGGAGAGGGGAACGATGGTAGACGCAGTGGGGGTGGGGGGGGGGGGGGGGGGGGGGGGGCTGGTGTTCCAGCGGGAGTGCCTAGCAATCAGAGAAGATTCTGCAACTGAGATCCTTTCCTTCGGTTGTTGCGGCAGCACTGTAGAAGGCACTGCAGGTGCGCGGGGAGCTCGGGATCTACGGACAGGGTAACAGGCTTGATGCGCTCAAGTCTGTTGCAGTGGAACACGGGACGGCAGTGATGAGCGATAACCTTTAGCTTTCCGGAGCGATATGTCTTGAGCACTCTCACAGGGAAGGGACTAGGGCGTGTGCTTACAATCGTGATGGCATGTCAGGCGACATGCTAGGTATAAGAAGGGAAAAGGCGACAGTACCTCAGGGTACTGCCGCCGGTAGGTGCCGGCCCTAACGGGCAGAGGCACTACTATGGAAGCTTCCAAGCGGAAGGCCTGGCGCCCCAAGACACTCTAGCTGGACCGGGAGAACCGGTCTATAACAGTAACCAACGTTCCGGCTGCGACACGAAAAACATCGTCTTGAAAAACCCTGCTTTGATCAAGTAAATTTGAGGAGAATGCCTATATTTTGAATGATTTTTTTAATTACGAGGCGGGAGTAAAAAAAAAGGTAGGCCACACCACGCCTAAAAAACCTGGGGAGGGCTGACCCCTCCCCCCCCCCCCCCCCCCCCCCCCCCCCCCCCCCCCCCCCCCCCCCCCCCCCCCCCCCCCCCCCCCCCCCCTAAATAGAAATGACCCCTTTTTGAAAAACTTAAATATGGATTCTGGGGGGTTACAGTATGGCGCACATAATGGCATCCTCGGAATTCCCACATAGGGATTGTGTGATAGTCAAAACCCACTCATATTATCAATCCATATCCTCTCATACTCTGGGCTGGGTTTGGGTTTGGGTTTGGGGGGGGGGGGGGGGGGGTAAATACTTATTGCATGAGGTCCAACGTGGTGCCTAACTGCCAATAGACTACCCTTACCAAGGCCTACTTATAGGCGGTCTCAGAATTTCATTTGGAGGTCTGAGTAAAAAGTTAGCAAAAAACCAAATGAGGGCTGAGTGGCTGACCCCCCCCTCCCCCCCCCCTAAATGAGGTGCTCAGAATGACCTGAAAAGTCACTTTTAATATCGCCTAGTTACATGCCATTACAGCCTCATTCTTAAAAAAAAATCGATCGGCCTGACTGAAAATTCTGTGGCCTTGGCACCTCCTGTACGAGGACTGCATTTTCCTGGGAATCGTGATAGTGTTTCATACGGCGAGCAGCCAAATTGCTGGCTGGAGCAATGTAAGGAAGTTTAAGGTACCACCAAAGCTACAGAGCAGACTTGAGGCTCGAGCTAAGTTGGAGTTTTAGAACAGGGTCAGGCAGGAAGCAGCCTTAATGCTGTGTATCAAAGCCTTCGTTCGAGAGGGGGGGGGAAATCAGCTTACAAGAATAAAATACCTCACTTGGAGGGGATGGCAGACAATAAAGATCGCGCTTATACATACTCGTCACATTATTTATGGAGAATAAAGAATTATTATTATTTAGGGGCAACAGGTCAGACTGCCTCCTGCACAGGTCGGGCTTCCTATCTAGGCAACCTCAAGCTAGAGGTTGCAAGTGTTGCCTATCCTGGACCTGGACAAATCTTTAAACTGTCTAATCTGCTTAGAATGCTCCCAGGTTTCTGTGGTATTGCACAGGGGGATTTGGAGTGGGACAACGATGAGCAGCCCAGAGATGACTGAAAACCCATGTAACAAACCAATCCTATCTTCGCATAGGATATGTACCTTGACATATCCTACCTTAAATCTGTCCACACCCTTGTGATAGCATTCTGTGCTCTGGAGTGAAGTGCAGGAGTGAACATGCTACTCATGTTTACTCAACATGCTGATACACAACTCGTACCACGCACACATGAGGTATAATGCTCCAGTATGTTGGGTAAGCTGAGCTCCAATCCCACGTACCACATAAGCACATACAAGCAACCCCCTAGCAAGAAGATAGATGAGGTGACATCTATCGTGTCTCGCGCACGTGGGCATGGAACCATAGCATAAACAGCAGGGAATAGCCACCATGTTCTAAACCTTCACAGCATGGTTCCAACTGACACACAACAGTGGGGTTGACATGCGAACGCAAGTTCTGAAATACGAAGGTGGCTTCTGGCCATCTTGCTTTTGTTAGACTGACAGTGGATAGTACCCCATGTGAGGGTGTGTGAGTGACATGGCCCAGGTGTGTTGTTGAAACTTGTGGACAGGAGATTGGACCCTTTACCAAACTACCTACAGTAGGTAGTGAAGGTGGCCATAGGATAGGCAGAGACAGAGGTAGCAGGCTTGACCACCTGAATGTGAGTGGAGAAGCCAAACAGCCATGTCATGGGTGAAGTGGCTGAGGGATTTAGAAGAGGGAAGTCTTCTTCATGATCCTGTAGAACTCCTCCTCGTCAATCTGCCCATCACCGTTCCTATCAGCCTCATCGATCATCTCCTGCAACTCTTCATCTGTCAAATTCTCGCCCAACTCCTTGGCAACTCGCTTCAGGTTCTTCAGCGTGATCGCCCCAGTATTATCATCGTCAAACAGTTTGAATGCTTTCATGATTTCCTCTCTACTATCTCGCTCTCCCATCTTAGCGGTCATCATTTGCAAAAACTCCTCGAAGTCAATGGTTCCAGAACCGTCCTTGTCAATGTCGGCAATCATCTTCTTGATCTCCTCCTTCTTGGGCTCGAAGCCTAGCGCACGCATGGCGACCTTCAGCTCCTACAATTACACAATAACGATGTGGGGATGTTGGAGGTTGAAGTAGCTGTGGATAATCAGGAGGGGGGGGCATCAACGAGACACAGGAGGCATTGAACATAGGAGGCACTGAACATAACATCGCCGCAGGGAGGTGAAGGGCACAGTCAAACCGGTCAATTGGGCTGACCGGGCGCACAATGAAAACCAAATGGCTAAATGCGCACGAAGTAGCTACATGTATGCGAACGATGAAGGCGCATGAAGCAGCAGCCTGGCAAGAAACTCAATTGCAACGCATGAGCTAATGTGGACCTAATGATACCCTACCGCAACACCTACGAGAATCAGAACCGATTCCTGACAAGCAAGGGCACTTGCTATAAAAGATGGCTTCGTCATTCCTGTTTTCTACATCATGTTCCTGCTACGGCATACTCGAGTCAGCCGGTGAAATGATCGTATCGCAACTATGAACATGCTGGAGTCAGATATGCACTGAGCCCAACGGCACTGACATAAGGAGACAAGAAGAACATTTGTAGTGGCTTCTCGCATCAAGCTTCGGCTATTTCAAACAAACCCAACCCGAACGTGAGGCCATTGTCATTACCACAACAGTGCCTTTGCCATGAAGCAGCCCACTAAAGCTTGCTTCACGCCAATCGGCTAAATTGATAGCTAGCGAAAGAGCATTCAAATCGAGTAGGCCGCAACCAAGATCGTTCATGGTGCCCGGGGGATCTTCCACTCCCTCATGCATTGGCAAATGAAGGTCGCTAATCGCACTGGTATCGCTAAACACCCGGGCATTGAGCAGGTAAACCAAGCTAGGAGGGGAAATCCAGTTCCGCGAGAATGTGCTACAGCCAGCACCAAAAACTCCAAAGAAAACGATAAAGGCTAATTAAAGCTACTCTAGCACCATGATGCCGTTTGGACGTACAAAGGTCAACACATGTTTAATCTGCGAACAATTACCTTGGCGTCGATGGTGCCGCTTCCATCAGTGTCGAACAGATCGAAAGCCTCTCTGATTTCCTGCTTCTGCTCTTCGGTCAGTCCATTGGGGCGCCCCTTGGCTTGACCCCTCCTAGCGGAGACAACGGTTTTACGGTAGCTCATATTAAATACTGCTTTTGCGTGGTGTAGCTAGCAAGAAGAAAGGCGATCTGGCGGCAGCGTGATTAGGAAAGAAATGCTTTCGAACATTGCAGCTGTATTAGATGTTGAAGAAAGTTGGGGACAACAGCCTACCCAAACCGACTCCAACCGACTTGGGACAAGATTCAAAATGACAGCTACAGCCTGAGCCATAGCGGTCTCCCTGTTGGGAGGGCTGTTGGCACCAGCCAACGAGCAAGTCAGCGATCAGTCGGTTGGTTGGATGTTCGCTGACTTGCAGACTCCCTAGAGCCTTCTGCTCGAGGCCTCACGCTTGGAGGCCTCCTTCTAAGAGCGAAGCCCGTCAGTCCCATTACCCTACACTAGGACAGCGGTATCATAATGGTGGGCCGGTGTGGGCAACGAGCACGGAGCACGTGAGCGCTAGGTCGGTTGGTTGGTCGGGTCCACAGGGATCCCCTGGTTGGATCTTCGCTGACTTGCCGACTTTCCTAGGAGGCCCCAGTCAAGCCCCTGCTGCCAAGAGCTCATCGCATCAGGCCCTCCACCCCTGTGCCCCACTCTAGGATTCATTCCTCGCCCCTATTCGTGGATATTCTGCCTTGGTCAGTCCTTTCTGCTTAGTCTCAAATCAATTTGTCCGGTTAGAGTGCTTGGTCAACGTGCCCTGAGGGCAAGTGGACAACAAACAACAACAACAAAACACAATGAAGAATGGTTCCGCACGTCCCTGCTCAAGGCAGTTCAGGGCGAGCCGTTGTTAAAAACATTTGAACTTGGTATCCCATATATCTAGGGACCGGCACATCATATGATGCTGACCAAAGGCGAGTATGATAAGCGGAGCCCCCCTTCTGGGGGGCGGGAGCTCCCAGTGTTACCCATTTGTCCGTTCGTCCATCCATCCATCCATGCATCCGTCTGACTGTGATGAAGCCCGACACGCCAGCCAACGGTCTCATAAATAACTCGCTTCCGTTGCCACCTGTCGCTCCCTCGCGATCATTTCCCGCCATTTTGTAGCGTCGCGGGCGACGCTGGATAGAACTTGTATCATATAATATCATATGATATTGTAAAAATTAACAAATTGCATTATATGATATTGTACATTATATGGTGACTTTCCCCAGCTGCGGCGTACGGGAGAGTCCCCTTAACACCACGCCCCTCCAGGCGTTATCTTCTTGTACATTATAAATGGTAAATTTAGCCTAGCCAGGCACCCGGCTTCGTATGATGGAATGATATCATATGATATCATATTGCCGTTCCCTACATATATCCCAGGACTCACAAGTAGCCAAGTGTACAGACCTTATACAGACCTAATTGCCAGTCAACTCTGTAAATCATATGTAACACCTATGTACCAAAGGACCTACATACAGCTTACAGACTTGTCACAGAGCCGCGAGTCCTTACAGACTTGTTACGGAGTTGGAGACACCTGAAATCTGAAAACTTGCCCGAAGGCAAGAACAATGAATGAGTAATAATACACTCCAAGCAAATACATCCATCTATATTGTAGAATTAAATTATCACTGTGGGCCCCCGTCGGTTAGACTATTGTTTGGGGTTCAGTTCATCAGTGCTTTTTCTTTTTAAGCTCTTCCTATTTTCCTAGCAGTTGGGCAAGTCCCTTTAGCCTATTTGGCCTACCCCTGGACTGTAACATACATACATCCATGCATGAATCCAGCATAACCAACAGTGTACCAACAATCTTACAAGCTTTGGGTTTGTCCAAGCCAGTTCGTGACAAGCCTGGGGAGCTGATTACAAGGTGCAGTTTGTGGACTAGAGCAATCAAAAATAGAACATGCCATTCTACACTAGTCGTTGCGTATCAGCTGCCAGGCAGCTCCCCCGATAGGTTATTCAGCCACACCTCGCAAGCTCGTGTACCTGGCAGCTGATATCAGCAGTTTTCCAGTACTGCTGAAATATTTAGGCTTAGCCCATCCCAGTGGCTAGCTCAGGTAGCCACTGGGATGCTGCTGATCAAAGCAAAAAACAAAAGCAGTGAGTCCCGACACTTGACCTCCCCGGACTCAGGCCAGGGTTGTTCAGGGGGACCCCCAAATCTGTTTCTCGAAACGCTTCTTGTTTAAAAATCTGCTTCTTGAGACGCACCGGTTTCAAAATCTGAGTCTGCAACGCACAAAGACCCTCCAAGATGCAACAGACCTTCCAGAATCTATGTATGCGACGCAACTTACCCACTGTATCTGCGCCTGCGACTTAGCGGACCCTCTCCATGTCGCGTCTGTGTCGCAAGACGCAGCATTCTGATCAACCCTGGCTCAGGCCAGTGATTTTTTTCAAATCTGAAAGTGGTTTTTTTTACCTTCATAGTTTTAGGCCTCCTCGAGGGACAGCGCTTTATGCCTTTTATAGCTTTTATAGCTTGTATAGCTACTTGCGGGGTAAGATCCATACTAGCGGCACTGCGAATATAGAACACCGCCTTGCTACCAATTCCAACCTAACGCGACCATGCGATCAGGGCAATGCAGCGAACTCAGATCACCAACCTGCCGCCAGGACCCACATGAGACGATTTCTCAACCATGCAACCATGCGACCAGGTGACCATGCCAACACCCAAAATCTAGATCACCAACTGGCTCTCAATACCCACCTGAAGAGACCATGTCACCTTGCAATCATACCATCGTACGACCCTTCACACACAGCATGCCCCCACCAAAAAGTCATCATCATAACAAACACCAAGTCTCCCCCCAAAGGAGCACAAGCCTCTCTCCAAAAGAGCACAAGTCTTCCTACAAAGAAGCAACAAGCCTCATTACAAACGAGCACAAGTCTTCCTACAAAGAAGCAACAAGCCTCATTACAAACGAGCACAAGTCTTCCTACAAAGAAGCAACAAGCCTCACTACAAACGAGCAAGTCTTCCTACAAAGGAGCAACAAGCCTTCCTCCAAAGAAGCACAAATCTTCCCCCAAAGAAGTAACAAGCCTTCCCACAAAGAAGCTAAAGCCCCTCTCCCCAAAAGCATCCAGTCTACTCATTCAGAAGCAGCAGCCCTCCCCCCAAAAAGCACCACGTCCCTCCCTAAAGAAGCAAAAGCCCTACCCCCACAAAGCAGATGTCTTCCCCCTTGAAGACAACGAGCCTATTCCCAATAAAGGACAACTCAATACAAACGCCCACTCTAAAAGCATGTCCCCCACCTGCCCTGCAGATCTCTGCACCATCCACTCCAAGGGCATCATAGTGTGGACCTCCTCCGTAAACCACATCCGAGGCCCCATCACCAACGAGAAGGCTGCAATGGGGAAGCACATGAACGTCATGATGAAAGAGGGAATGCTACACAACCCTGCTGTCCATATCTACCAAGATAGGACACCAATGGATTACTTCGACCCCGCAGCATTGGCTATGGAATCAACCATGTGTTTTGCTCTGGCCTCATGACGAGTGCATCGATGGTCCCCATGAGGCTTAGCGGGATAGCTGTCACGGCCCCCGAGGACACCCTACCAGAGGGAATCAAGTCGGCAAAAACAAAGGACGAGGTCTTCAAGGGACTGACTCATGATTTCTCAGACATCACCGTCACCCCCGGGGAGAGCCCCCGCAGCATCATCCAGGGTATTGACCTGACAGGCATCAGCCAGCAGAAGGAGCCCCCCAGAGTTTGGGAGATCAAACTCAACGTTCCTAGGGAAGACTTCCCCTACTTCCTTAGGAAAGGACTTGGCCACTCAAGCATGTGGCCACTCCTGAAACCAACTACCACAAACCGGGGTGTGGCCACTATCCAGGCTGGCATGTCAAGCAAGTACCGTGATGGTGCACCAGCCTTTCTCGTCGACGTGCCTGCCGGCGTATTTACTAAGAGCAACTCGCTGCACGTCTCTGCATCTGTGTGCATCCACAACCCGACCATCGTCCCAAGCAACATGACAAATGGAAATGGCTTCCATGATATCTGGAGCATGCTGGCTGGGCTGAGGACAGCTGCACTGGCCATGGCGTTAGGGGAGTTCATCCAAACAGGGGCATACATAGACCTCCTCCACCATGAACACAAGCCTGACGCAAGGCTCTTCAGCCCAAAGCAAGCGGCAACCAAACGGGCTAGGGAAGACGGTGAGGACCAAGTAGCCCATGGAGGTGATAGCGAGACCAACGCCATCCCCATGGAGCTGGCTGACCTTTTACCCTCCATCCGCAATTGGCATGACAACGGCCCACACGAACTCCTAACAACCCCCGTGACACCCAACACTGAGTCCTTCCATCACCTGAGCTCGGACGAGGTGACACTACAAGAGTACGCAATGTTGGGCCAGAAGATTGCCAATATGCCACAGGCCCAGTGGACTAACGCCAATGTCAACCATGTCAAAGGTAGCACGTACTGCTTGAAGTACCCCTCTGAGGACATGGCAAAAAGTGCCCACGAAGCCCTTCCCATCCACATCTATGTCGACAAGATGGTCAGCATCTACCTCACATGGGCGACCCTTCCCCCCCACATAGCATCGCGGGCCATTCACTTCACCGCCAGCCCTGGACTGGCCACAGCTAGCAATGACGTCATCATGCAGATAGTGGCGGGCATCCAGATCGCACTAACTGACATGGTTATGGAATGGGTGGGTGCACTGCTGAGCTCCCCCAAAAACACCCTCCGCAATAAAGGATTGCTTGTGCAACAAGCCCTGGGGGAGGATGGGGGTCCCCTAAACGTGGTTGCCACCGACATCCTCACCGCCAAGCCTGTTGCAGATCACAGAAAGGCGGTCTATGACTACACAGGCATCCCACACCACATGATGGGGAGCACCCACAAGCAGGAGACTGACAAATCCAAACACTGGACCATCTACATGACCGACTCCCGGATGGCATGCCTTGTCAGGCTTGCTCTCCTGGCAAGGGGTGCGAAGACGCAGAATGACCAAGGAACCACTTCAACTGTCCATCTCACCAGCTTGGAGCCTGCCCTAGCAGACGCCATGAAACGCACGCAACAAGAGATCAGGCGCAATCCCCTGGAGAACAAAGCCAACAATGATTCGTACCGGATAATTGGGATCTTCCTGGCCACCATCCCAGAGGGCCACCCCAAGGATTACTCCGACTGGCTGAATGATGCCACAAGAAGGGCCTCCGCCGTGGCCGGCATGGAAGTGGCCAAGATCATGAACCGCTCGACTATGGCCAACACCATAGCCAGCCTCATCCTGTGGAAGCCGCCAGCACCCACCCAAGAGCCAACATCTGCTAAGCAGGCCAATGTCCTGGAGGAAGAAGAGGTCTTCGACCTCATTCAATTCGGCACGGCGCCCATCCCTCCTAAGGCCTCATCCCTGTCCCAGTCCCAGCCCCATGGAAGGCCTGCGTTTGGCAGCGGTAGCGGCACCAACAAGGTAACACACCCATGCACCGCAATGTCTATAGTAACTCCCCCCAAGCAACATCACCCCCACCCAACCAACCACCAACTACTTCGTGGAGATGAACTGACCAAAAGCCAGACAACCACGAGTATCACAACAATGCAAACCAACCCCCAACTCCCAACCCCCCTCTACCCACCAATAGGCATTGAGGAAGTAGTAAGTGGTCAGCAACATCACCAGCAAAGGACCTGCCCTAGGACAGCCAGCTGGATGTGTGGACACACGTGGGGATACCCCTACCGCTCCAGATGGACCAGTAGGAAGGGGACCAGTAGTCAGCAGAAAAAGGCTGTACACGCCCAACATAGTAAAGTAGATAGAGTAGGCACCCTGGCCCAATATGTACACCATGTGCAACCTAGGTGTGATCAGAGGATGACCCAAAGACACTCCTGGGTAAATCCATACCTGAGCATGTGCCCCCGTGGTGATACCATTTCTAGTATTTTTCGGTGGTGGCTCACTCCCTATGCCTCAGACGCATGGGCCCAGTGGCTCATACTATGGAACATTATAATAGCGGGATGGGCATTAATCACCACATGCATCTACCTGACCCTGCCAGACTGCCCCCCCCCCCTACCCTAAACAGAGCTACTAGACGTAGACAGGGAAGAGGCAGCAAGGCTTTTATCTATAAGGCACGGAGATGCTTATGTAAGAAGACGTGGTCCCCTGCCGCCCCCTGCCTCATCATCGGAACCTCCATGCTATTATATTACCTCCCGGTAACCACCTGCTTGTATTACCTCATGACTCCCCAGGTCATCACCAGCCTCATACACCTCACCATCCTCACTAGCCTAATTACACCTCAACCCGCTTGCCTGCCCCCTCACCCCACCTGTAGAGGAAGGGGTCAGACCTCGCCCCCACTCCATACCCCCCTACCCCCGCCCCACCCCTCATACTGGGAACCTCAAGTATTCGACCTCTGCCAGGCCCACTCAATGAATAGCCAACTTGGGGGTCCCCAGGCCACCAACAGCCTCCCCCACCCAGCCATCCCCACCAGCCTAAACACATCCAGATCCAACTGCCCACCCCCCCACCCCACGTGTAGAGGAGGAGACCAACCCCCTCTCCCCCTCCCTCTTCTCCCCTCCCAACCCCACCTCCCATACTGGGAACCCCAAGCATATAATTTCTGCCAGTCCCACGCCATAAATACCTACCTAGGAGGTCCGTACATAGAACCCCTAGCTATCCTCGCATACGCTGATCACCTCCACACCAGCCGCCGTAGAATTAGGGACGAGCACTACACAACTGGACACGGCCAGGGCAACTTCTCAGTCCCCCTGCTTAGCTCCTTCCTGCATCTACACCACCCCATTGTGGGCATCCTCACCCCGTTGTATAACCCCCCTTACACCCCTGCTCAGCTTCCCCTTCCTAACCATGGACACCGAGAGACATACCCCAAGGGCATCATGCCGGGCAGCACAAAGGAACAGATATTAGAGCGCCTCCACCCCCACCAGGCATGCATACTCAACTTCAGCACGGTATTTGGCCATGCAGCCACAATCAAACACTTCCAGGGTGAGTGGTACTTGATAGACTCTCTCAAACACCAACCCATTCTCCTGAACACCCCTCGTAAATGGGCGAGCATCCAGGGCCACACCTATACACTACAACCAGGACAACCCAATGAAGCATGGCTAGATCACAACCCCATCAACCCTATGGAGGAGGACCTCCCGGAGGACCCCATGGAGGAGGACCAAGCCACCACCCCCACCCCCGCCGTACAAACAACCCAGACCACCCACCGCACCAATCTCCCATATTGGGAACCCCAAATCGACTCCAACTGCCAAATACACTCCATCAACATTTACCTGGGGTACAAAGCTCTTGATCTTGACGAAATCCTAGACTTTTCTGTAAAATTAGACACTCATGTGCGCAACTATACGTGCCAACA
Source organism: Chlamydomonas sp. ICE-L (assembly GCA_013435795.1). Taxonomy (NCBI): domain Eukaryota; kingdom Viridiplantae; phylum Chlorophyta; class Chlorophyceae; order Chlamydomonadales; family Chlamydomonadaceae; genus Chlamydomonas; species Chlamydomonas sp. ICE-L. The sequence goes on along the minus strand of JACBWV010000205.1, from coordinate 2,386 downwards.
ATGGACCCTAGAAGGGCACTATGACAGTCTCACTGGTAACTATTCTAGCAATCTTATTAATTTCTACCTTTCTTCCAACAAATCTCACCTTGGCCTCCTTACTAAGCACACCAACCCAAGATACATTCCCCACCATATTAGCCCCCACACAGAAATCGCAGGGACTTCACTGACCTACTCTGAAGGTATCATGCTGGGCAGCTCACAGATGCAGATCCTACAACGCATCCCTACCAACTGCTCTTGCTTCCTCCTACATTATCACTCTGGATATGGACATGCTAAGGCCATTAAGCAACTGGACGGTGAGTGGTGGGATATGAACTCTGAAGGCCCCTATCCCCTGAAGCCTCCTGACTGGCAACATCTTCAAGGGCACATTTACACCCTTACAGACACATCTGGACTACCCTGCCCTCAACTTTTCCAGCCTGAAATTTACTATGAACCAAACAACCCAACTCAAACTATCATTATAGACCTACCTACCACTCTTACTCACAATGCTACCGACTCCTCAGACCAGATAGTTCTTACAGACCAGATGGATCTTACAGACTCCTCACAACTTCAACAACTTCTCTCAGACCTTCCACACCCTACAGATCACATTCACCCTGCAGATCCTACAGAGCCCCCAGCTCCTACAGAAACTGTAGACCTTGTCTCTGATGATGAGGAGCCTCCCAAATCTAAGAAACCTAAAAGAACCTCTACCCGTTGCAACCCCACTTCCCTCCACTCAAACTCTACACATAAATCACCGACCACCAAAAAAACACCCAGGGATACAACTCAACCTCCCAAGACTAACCTTCCTATCCCTACTAGACCTGCCATACCCGACAGCAACAAGATGCGCCAGAGCAGGATCTTTGGAGCAGAACCTCCTACCAAGAAACCTACTCCCCCCAGACTCACCACAAAAACCCTTCCAACGAAAAGAATTAAAATAACCCACACTACCTCATATCCTGTTCAACAGCAGCAAACTGCACTCTATCTCACTAACATTATCACTTCCAACTGCAGAGGCATCTTCTCATCCTGGGAAACACTCTACGACCATATTCGAACTAATGAGCCAGACATTGCTATTCTCACCGAAACAAAACTCACCTCTAACAACACAGGTATAATTAATATGATCAAACAAGACCTATCTGACTACCACTTTCATCACAGCAGCAAAACCATTAAGCAAGCTACCAATGCAGACAACATTGTAACCCGCTCAGCTGGAGTTATCACACTTATAAAAAAGACTCTTACTACACATCCAATTAAACATGAAGTCCCCACTGACATAGCTGGTCATCTCACTCATCAAACTATTAACAACACTACCCACATTTTAGGCGTCTACATGCCCTGCAATGACCCTGCCAAAAGAGCCCGAATTTATGAACACATTCACTACATTATATCCCAAAACCCCTCTCATCACTATATTGCAGGGGGAGACTGGAATGCAGCCTACTACCTTACTGATAGAAGCAACACAATCAAGCACCTGGAGGACCAGCCCCCACTATCAACACCTTAATAAATATCCAATTCACATTCAACCGTCACCACGTCCCCACACTTACTCAGACAACACTTCCTACAGTAGCAGGATAGATGACATCATTCTCATCAACCCCCCCAACTGCAACCACGGTGACAGAAACTGCACACCAAATGGGAGACACACTGGACCACTTGACCCTGGAACAACACATTACCTCCTCTCTCTTTCCCCCTCCTAACCTTGACATACCACCTCACAATCCAACACCTCAACTGCAGCTTCCCTCTCAAGCAACAAGACATGGCCAAAGCTAAAGAAGCTCATCTCTAATCAATTTCTCCATCAATTCCAGCACAGCCACATTAACATAGATAAAGCCTGGACTATAGCACAAACTTTACTGGGAGAAGATAAAACATCTGCACACATTCAATCTATTAGACAAGAACTCAAAGCCACCATACCAGAAGACCTTAACAGCATGACAAATCATCTCATGGTCACTCTTCACCAAGCTCTCTCCATCATGACTGACACCTGCCCTACCAAGCCTAGTACACCAGGCACCTTCCTGCCAAGACAAACTGCCAAAACCTACAGAAGACTTAACTACCATATTAAACACATTAAAGCACTCCGAACAGCTTCCAACCACCTTGACCAACAACAATACATGGAACTTAGAAGCACACCTCACACGGCAGGCACATACTCGCCCACCACTAAAATTAAAATACAACAGCACTTTCAAAGTTACTCCTCTCTGACTATTCTCTCTCCTTAACTGCTGATATTAAACAAAGTATTAGTATTACAGAACGTCACATGCAGGATTGGCACCACTCGTTAAAGAGGTTGGAAGAGTGAGTCAAT
>JACBWV010000212.1:153188-179868 GCA_013435795.1 Chlamydomonas sp. ICE-L | reverse complement strand
CAAGATAGGGGCAAGGGTTCAGGAGCACATAAGTGGATGGAAAATCACTATGAAATAGGGGGCAATGGCGCTCTGTTCTCATGATCTGCTGAAAGGGCGTGTGCGGTTCGAGCTAAGAGTGGGGGTGTATGAGGAGATAATTTGCCTTTTCGGACTTCTGCATTGCCTTGCTCGCAATCTGCATTAACAACCGGTTTGTTGTGAATACCCCCGAGTTCTGCTAATCTCGCACCTTTGCGCATTCATTTCACTGTCACTGTCCTGCAGCACCTTCTCTGGTGGATGCTGGGCAGATAGCCAGGAGCACTGCGCTCGAGCACCGGATAGTCTGCCTACCTGCATGGCGGTTAACCCGCCTGCACCCTGCCAGACCAGAACCAGGAACACCCGCCTGGCAGCACTGCGCCGAGTACTGGCGAACAGCTCTGCACCCTCGCCTGGCCCTTCATGAGGCCTGCTCCTGCATGATGGTTACCTCCCCCCCCCTGCACCTGCGTCATAAAGTACTGTCGGAAGATAACTACATACCCATATGGCATGCATCCTTAGCTACTTTGTTCCAAGATGTCCATAGCGTCTGGTTTGGTTATGAATTGCATTGTAGTGGTGACTTGCAATTTTAGTAGCCCGAGTCCTTAGCTTCCTGTGCCCTGTGTTTGACCACGTTACTGCTGCCAACAGGTGCCCTTGTTTATTGTTAATCTTTGCCGGAAGTGTGGTTGGGGTGTTTATGTTGTGATTGTACTTCTTACATAACACTGACATATTGGATCATTACACCTGCAGTTCTTCTATTTTAAACTGTGTTTCTTGCCCACCTCGGCCACCTACCTATTACTAGGTTTGTTTGTAGTGGCCGCAGTACTCAATCGGTAAGCAAAGATGTGTAGTTGAGGCCTGCTTGACATGCATAGCATGACTGATGAAATGTCATAGCCCAGAAGAATTTAGCCCTTTTGCCTGTTCCGTCTAGGCATTCAGTGGATCAAGTTTTCTTTGACTGGTTTTTAGGATTGATTTTTTTATGATCGGGAGGACTGTGTGTATTCCGAATTTGGTTTTCCTCAATCATTCGTTCGTTGGGTTGACAATGCTCCCGATTATGATCGGGAGGACTGTGGGTATTCTAAGTTTGGTTTTTCTCAATCATTCGCTCGTTGGGTTTGACAATGCTCCCGATTATGATCAAGAGGACTGTGGGTATTCCGAGTTTGGTTTTTCTCAATCATTCGTTCGTTGGGTTTGACAATGCTCCCGATAATGATAGGGAGGACTATGGGTACACCGAGTACAAAAAAAAAAAAAAAAAAAAAAAAAAGCTGAGTACATGTTTCCTGAATCATTCGCACGTTAGGTTTGTCAGTGCTCCCGATTATGATCGGGAGGACTGTGTGTAATCCGAATTTGGTTTTCTCAATCATTCGCTCGTTGGGTTTGACAATGCTCCCGATTATGATCGGGAGGACTCTGTATTCCGAATTTGGTTTTCTCAATCATTCGTTCGTTGGGTTGACAATGCTCCCGATTATGATCGGGAGGACTCTGTGTATTCCGCATTTGGTTTTCTGAATCATTCGCTCGTTGTGTTTGTCAATGCTCCCGATTATGATCGAGAGGACTTGTGTGTATTCCGAATTTGGTTTTCTCCACTCATTCGTTCGTTGGGTTAGACAATTCTCCCGATTATGATCGGGAGGACTGTGTGTATTCGAATTTGGTTTTCTAAATCATTCGTTCGTGGGTTATGCAATGCTCCGAGTATGATCGGAGGACTATGGGTATGCTGAGTTCAAAAAAAAAAAAAAAATGCCGAGTACATGTTTTCTGAATCATTCGCTCGTTGGGTTGTCCACAGCTCCCGATATGACGGGAGGACTGTGTGTATTCTGAGTTTGGTTTTCTCAATCATTCGATCGTTGGGTTTGACAATGCTCCCGATTATGATCGGGAGGACTATCGGTATGCCGAGTACAAAAAAAAAAAAAAAAAAAAAAATGCCGAGTACATGTTTTCTGAATCATTCGCTCGTGGGTTTGTCAGTGCTGCTCCGATTATGATCGGGAGGACTGTGTGTATTCCGAATTTGGTTTCTCAATCATTCGCTCGTTGGGTTTGACAATGCTCCCGATTATGATCGGGAGGACTATGGGTATTCTGAGTTTGGTTTTTCTCTATATCTGAATCTGATTTTGAATCTGAATCTGAATCTGAATCATTTGCTTTACCAACCTATTAACTTCCGCAGGGTCTACAATGACAGTACCGTGGAAGTAAATTTCCAATCGGACGGGAAGGATTTGGGATGCGGCGTCATGGACGAATGGTCCAAGGAGCGCCAAGTGCCAATGAACATCGAAGTCGTTGTTGGTGGACCAGACTTCTATGTTACGGCTACGCACGCTCACTGGTTGAGGTTTCGCGGCGAATGCAGGCATATGTGCGGAGCAGATGCATTCTGGTCGACACTCACCCTTGCGGAAGTCAAGACAGCCCAGTTGCTTGAAGTCACTAGCATTCGGAGGCCCATGTTAGGAGCCCTATCATGGATACCAGTTCACATTCAGGCTCTTGGGTTGGTGGTTGACAATGCGCAGCTAAGCCTGTCAGGGTCGGCGAGGACGAATTTATCGCCGACAAAGAGCTTGAGGAAACTAGGGCGTGGGTTGAGACATGCGAAGGAAAGCTCAGGAGCGATTTCGAGGAGTTTGGTCCTAGCGACAGGAGGACATCACCTCGATGTACACCAAAAGGGCCTTCACCTGACGCCGGTAAGAGAGCAATCGAACGGACTGTACTGCTGCACCGTGGCTCAGGTTAAATTTTCAAATCTGACAGGTACATTTCGAATGTTACGTACGCGGTGGGATGTACACCGTTCGAAACAACCATTGTGTGCTGACCGCACTTGCTGCTTTCAATTTCGATAGGATATTGCGTAGCTTCTGCACTCTTTACATTTCCTACAGCCTCCGCGAAGAAGTCAGGAAAGGCGCGACGAGGTCAGCTTCCTACAATCAACGAAGAGGACAGATCGCCGACAACTTTGTAAGGTCATCGTATTCAAATTGTTATCTCCTTATAGCCCAGCTCCTGACATGGGCCTCCGAATGCTAGTGACTTCAAGCAACTGGACTGTCTTGACTTCCGCAAGGGTGAGTGTCGACCAGAATGCTCCTCACATATGCTTGCATTCGCCGCGAAACCTCAACCAGTGAGCGTGCGTAGCCGTAACATAGAAGTCTGGTCCACCAACAACGACTTCAATGTTCATTGGCACTTGGCGCTCCTTGGTCCATTCGTCCATGACGCCGCATCCCAAATCCTTCCCGTCCGATTGGAGTTTTACTTCCACGGTACTGTCATTGTAGACCCTGCGGAAGTTAATAGGTTGGTAAAGCAAATGATTCAGATTCAGATTCAGATTCAAAATCAGATTCAGATATAGAGAAAAATCAAACTCAGAATACCCATAGTCCTCCCGATCATAATCGGGAGCATTGTCAAACCCAACGAGCGAATGATTGAGAAAACCGAATTCGGAATACACACAGTCCTCCCGATCATAATCGGGAGCACTGACAAACCCAACGAGCGAATGATTGAGAAAACAAAACTCGGAATACACACAGTCCTCCCGATCATAATCGGGAGTACTGACAAACCCAACGAGCGAATGATTCAGGAAACATGTACTCGGCATACCCATAGTCCTCCCGATCATAATCGGGAGCATTGTCAAACCCAACAAGCGAATGATTGAGAAAACCTAATTCGGAATACACACAGTCCTCCCGATCATAATCGGGAGCACTGACAAACCCAACGAGCGAATGATTGAGAAAACAAAACTCGGAATACACACAGTCCTCCCGATCATAATCGGGAGCACTGACAAACCCAACGAGCGAATGATTCAGAAAACATGTACTCGGCATACCCATAGTCCTCCCGATCATAATCGGGAGCATTGTCAAACCCAACGAGCGAATGATTGAGAAAACCGAATTCGGAATACACAGTCCTCCCGATCATAATCGGGAGCATTGTCTAACCCAACGAGCGAATGATTGAGAAAAACCAAACTCAGAATACCCATAGTCCTCCCGATCATAATCGGGAGCATTGTCAAACCCAACGAGCGAATGATTGAGAAAACCAAACTCAGAATACCCACAGTCCTCCCGATCATAATCGGGAGCATTGACAAACCCAACGAGCGAATGATTGAGAAAACCAAATTCGGAATACACACTGTCCTTCCGATCATAATCGGGAGCACTGACAAACCCAACGAGCGAATGATTAAGAAAACATGTACCTGGCATAATTTTTTTTTTTTTTTTTTTTTTGTACTCGGCATACCCATAGTCCTCCCTATCATAATCGGGAGCATTGTCAAACCCAAAGAGCGAATGATTGAGAAAAACCAAACTCAGAATGCCCACAGTCCTCTCGATCATAATCGGGAGCATTGACAAACCCAACAAGAGAATAATTGAGAAAACCAAATTCGAAATACCCATAGTCCTCCCTATCATAATCGGGAGCATTGTCAAACCCAACGAGCGAATGATTGAGAAAAAACCAAACTCAGAATGCCCACAGTCCTCCCGATCATAATCAGGAGCACTGACAAACCCAACGAGAGAATGATTGAGAAAACCAAATTCGGAATACACAGAGTCCTCCCGATCATAATCGGGAGCATTGTCAAACCCAACGAGCGAATGATTGAGAAAACCAAATTCGGAATACACACAGTCCTCCCGATCATAATCAGGAGCACTGACAAACCTAAAGAGCGATTGATTCAGAAAACATATACTCGGCATTTTTTTTTTTTTTTTTTTTTGTACTCAGCATACCCATAGTCCTCCCTATCATAATCGGGAGCATTGTCAAACCCAACGAACGAATGATTGAGAAAAAGCAAACTCAGAATACCCACAGTCCTCCCGATCATAATCGGGAGCATTGACAAACCCAACGAGCGAATGATTCAGAAAACCAAATTCGGAATACACAGAGTCCTCCCGATCATAATCGGGAGCATTGTCAAACCCAACGAGCGAATGATTGAGAAAACCAAATTCGGAATACACACAGTCCTCCCGATCATAATCAGGAGCACTGACAAACCTAAAGAGCGAATGATTCAGAAAACATGTACTCGGCATTTTTTTTTTTTTTGTACTCGGCATACCCATAGTCCTCTCTATCATAATCGGGAGCATTGTCAAACCCAACGAACGAATGATTGAGAAAAATCAAACTCAGAATACCCACAGTCCTCTTGATCATAATCGGGAGCATTGTCAAACCCAACGAGCGAATGATTGAGAAAAACCAAACTCAGAATACCCACAGTCCTCCCGATCATAATCGAGAGCATTGTCAAACTCAACGAGCGAATGATTGAGGAAACCAAACTCGGAATACCCATAGTCCTCCCGATCATAATCGGGAGCATTGACAAACCCAACGACCCTATTCGCTTGAAGTCACCTACTACACTGCTAGCTGCCAGGCAGATGCCTGGTCACCAGCTGCTAGAGTGGGTGTCGGACCTAAGCCCGGCACCGTTACTGATACAGCTATAGGCTGTATCATAACATTCCCCCCAATCCCTGGTATTCTGGTACCCAGAATTCCTGGGATTCCACAACACAAGTCATAAGGAGTAACCAGACAAATATTCCCGTGGAGAAGAAAAGTAGGGGGAAAGCAATCCTAAAACCAGTCAAGGCGTAGGTATGACATCCGTGAAAAACTGTCTGAACAGTATCCAAAGCTCTTCTTGCACGCATCCGCTGATGCAATGGACAACAAGAAGACTAATCTTCCTCAGTCACGCCACTTCTCACATACAAAGAAGACCGCAGGAGGTGAACTTCTCAAGACACGCATCATGTGTGAGTATAAATACAGCGCATGTAGGACATGTCCTCCCGATCATAATCGGGAGCATACACAGTATTTAAAACTTGAAATGATTACTTAACAAAATAATGCTAATATTCTGACTTCATGTTTCCTTCTATGTTAACTCAGGATTATTCTCCTAGGGAAGAGGCTTCATTGGTTATTGGGCTTTGCCATTCTACTCGCAGTCCATCAATCTGACTATATCATGCTTCCAACATTTCTTCAACCGGGTCCTTGAAGAAGAGGGGCAGCTTCCACCGTATTGCTTCTTGCAAATGGACAACGCGGCAAAGGACAACAAGAACGCTTTCATGTTCGCATACTTGTCCTTGTTGGTTGAGATGAACTGGTTTGAGGAAGTGTACGTCCATTTCCTCCCTCCCAGACACACACATAGCAATCTTGACCAAAAGTACTCTGTGATCTCGCAAGGGTCAAAGAACATGGAAGTGTACACCTTGGACCATCTGATGGGCATTGTTGGTAACTTATTCAAGAGAATGGGCCCTTACACAAGGCAAGACGTCGTGACCTCTATAGGGGACTTCTCCGCTGTCCTCCTAGACAACGTTTACAAGTTGTTCGGTCATGGCACTAGCACCGTCAAAGGAGTTAATCGCCGTTTACACGCATTCAAGATAACGAAAGGTCCCAACGGGAGAGTCGGTAAGAATACTTGATATACTGATATTTACAAATTAAATGCTACCGTGCGTGTATGTACTGTCTGCACAATGCTCCCGATTATGCTCGGGAGGAATATGGGTGTGCCATGTCCTCATTGATTTACATGTACAGTCTTCAATAGAAATTAAATGATACAAAGGAAGTTGTACCTAGGACCTAGGATGTATTATCCAAGGGATGCTCCCGAGTATAGTCGGGAGGAATATGGGTGTCCTAAATGATTCACTAATATACAATACATGTTTGCACACCAACAATTGCAGGGGTCTATTACAAGGAGTATGACGAGTCAGGATCTTGGAGAGGACAGTGGGACAATGACGCTGAACCTATTTACGTCCTCCAAGGCTTCCCACTGGTGGACACCAGAACAGTATTTAAGGAAGCCCCCAAGATCAAGATTGAAGAGCTCGAGAATATCGAGGCAAACTGGGCGGCTGTCTGGAAGACTATTCATAATGAGAAACCCGGAGGGGACGTCCTTGCAGGCCACATGGCCGATGGTCCTGTACAAACCGCCAGTGACGACCGTGCAGGACCCGTAGCTGATGTCCGTGTACGACACGCAGCGGAGGACCTTCTAGAACCAGCAGCCGATGACCAGCAGCCGATGGATGAACCAGCAGCCGATGGCCCATCCCATGCCCAGTCCTTCAAACATATTGCCGAGAAGCTTCGTGAAAGTTGGGAAGCCAGCAATAAGTGGTGGACTGATTTCTTCAACGTTGAGAAGAGTTATTGGAGCACTCTACCAGATGATGCTGTGACTGGGGAGTACCCGAAAGACCAACATTTTGTCGACTTCCCATCGGAGTTGTCAGCAACCAGTCGTGTTCTGACACAGTCTGAGAAATCAATGGCCAAGCGCTTGATAGCATCATTGGATGACTTGTCCATGGATGTGTCAGACCTTTTACCTGCAAGTAACGAGATTGCCAAGACTATGAAGGTCGCACACACTTTGGAGACTAATATGGAAAGGCCAGAGGAGGAGGATGTGTTGTACTTATATTCTTCACAAGGGACGAAGCCGGATAGAAGAATAGCCTACGATCCCACTACTGATTTGGTTGTTGGTCATGTCGCTGTGGTCAAGGTACAAATGGATGACTCTAGCGGATTGAGAGGATGGGACGTGGTGGAGGTCAAATCACTACCAGTGAATGGAGAAGTGGAATGTGTGTATTTAAAGCCCTTGTACTTTGGGGCTCAGAAGTTGGTGTACACTGAAACACAATACCCAACTTGGCCAGAAGATTGGATGGACCACAAGCTTGTGCCTATTACCGTGGGGGTTAGGAGAAAAGCAACATGGACGGGCGATATTCCCATTGACGCATTTCAATTTAGCTGCGAACCCACCAAGGGTATGAAGATCCAGAGAAAGTACCACACAAGCATGCTCCTAGCTTGTCAATCCATTGAGAAGGACACCAGGGCAGAGGCTGTGCAATCGGATGGAGACAATGCAGACATTGCTGAGGAGGAGATGGAGGAGGAGGAAGATGGGGATGGGGACATGGAGGAGGAGAAGGAGGAGGAAGAGGAGGACGAGGAGGGGGGGGAGGAGGAGGAGTAAGATGTTTGACACATAGCCGTTTTTTACTAAATTAGAAAAATTAAATGAATTATACTTACGATTTTTATTGTAAGATGTAAAAGCTGAATTCTGCCTGCCGACTTATAACCGTCCGCTTTCCCTTTATTTCTTACAATTATAATTGTAAGACACGAATTGATGTTAACACCTTTTGTTACAAAATATGGCATTTCAACGTTGTAACATTCGCAATCTGTACGTTTCTCCGTCTTTCAAGCTCATTTCAAGCATATTTTGTCAAAATTGACTACAATCTTACGATTTTTATCGTAAGATTGCATTTGAAAAGCATCAAAAGACCCCCAAAAAGTGATTGTAAGATTGGAAATCCGTTCGGAAGCAGGAACGCCCATTATATCAAGCGGATAGATGACCCATTGTATATTGTAGAAGCGATCAACGGGTACACGTTCAAAATGAACGGAAAAGCGTGCGTGGGTGTCATCGCACAGGAGGTAAACACTGTCATGCCTGAAGCCGTCTCGATGGTCAATAACGGTAAGGATGACCTCATGTCCGTCTCGTACGACAGTCTCGTCGGGGTCCTTTTCGAGGCAGTGAAGAAACTGTCATTTGATGTGCAGGAGCTCAGGTGTCAAATATTGTCACAAGACTCTACGACGATATCACAAGACTCTACGACGTTGTCACAAGACTCTACGACGTTGTCACATGACTGTACAAAGCCGGCGCTTATGTTCGTTGCTTGAATCGGTAATACCGTTGTGTGTGTTCGTTTGTTTGTTAGTCCCATCTTCATATTGGTGTGTCTGAGGAATCAAGTTACGGGACTTGTGAAGAACATTATTCTGTTGTTGGACACTTTGTTGTTGTTGTTGTTGTTGTTGTTGTTGTTGTTGTTGTTGTACGTGTTCTTGTGTATAGTTGTAGTTGGTAGGTACATCGTACTTCTCAAATGTCTTAATTCTTTCAGTGAGGTACGCGAGCGAGGACTGCATGCTAGCGATGGCGCATTCGACACGAAATAGTTGTTGCTGATGGCTATGAAGTTGATGTTGCACCTGGCGTCTGAATTCCTCTGGAATAACCGGAAGTGGGGTGCTACATTGATTATTGACTGTCTCGGTATGGAGATTGTGATCTGCTACGCTTGGAGACGCGCGGTTAAACTCCCACTCCCATGATGCGGGCTCGGGTACATGGTACATGTTTACAAAACGCACAGCAATTTTTTATATGTTAACAATATATACATCTGCGCACACACGCATACAACATGTCAACACCACAAGAGAAGAAAGAGAAGAAGGACACCTACTATACTCTAGTGAATAGGGACGGTGGTGAGGAGGGTCGTTACAAGGGAAATGGTGGCCCTGCCACAGCTGCCAGTAAGGCAGCCAGCCGTCGCTTCGGAAGTAACAATAATATAAGAGTTACCGTGCGAGAGCTAGGGACAGACAAGACATTTAGTTACAATGCTACTCGTGTGAAGCTAGATAAGCCATTCATCTCTACACTACCTAATGGCGATACGATCGAAAGGAAATTCAGGACAGACGTTAAGGCCATTTTCAAGTAAACCTGTACACTCGGGGGAACATTGAACCACTTAAGTGCGACTGGTCCTTCAATGGACACTCTCAAAAGTACCGACGAAATAACGATACGGAGTCTGCAGGATGTAACATCTTGCAATTTGTTGATTCAAAATCGGTGTTCCACTGCCCCGTGGATTGCTAATCCATTAGGTTACAAGAGGTTTCTGTTTAGTATTTCGTCTCTAAGCGTTATTGAATGTCAGCTTCATGGATTGGTCCAACGTGACCTTGTTGCCTCCGATGAGAGGCTTGCTACGCTTCAACTTGATCTTCTCCTGAAACTTGCATACCCTGTTCTTGTCTAGCGAAATGTAGCGGTACTCGCTGTGCATGTCCTGCTCATTCAGCTCTTCTGCTTGCTGGACAATGGATAGCATCGGTGTTGTGTTCACTATCACGTGCTTGTCAGTGGTGCTCCTGAAGTCTTCGATTTGCATGTGTCCGCCGAACATGTCGAGAGCGAGACGATCTAGCGCCGCCTTCACGGGCACCTGTGTGAATCCCATGCGCGTTGCCATATTGTTTATCAGGGTGTACCTAGCGAGACGTTCGTCAGTGTTGTCGCGGCTTGCAAAATTGTATGCGCATGCGCACTCGAGGCTGCAAAAGCAACCTATCACGTGGAACTTCCTGTCCGCTTCCATGTTCATCTTCGTAGGGAGTCCGAATGGCACGCCGATGAACTTGTGGCAGCACCAGTAGCAGCTAACGTTGGTGCTCGACGGCCACTCGCCGTTCCTGCTTTTCTCTCCAAAGTCGGCAAGAAGGCGAGTCACGCCTTGGTTCTTGAATACTCCGCCTCCTACGGAGCGCGCGAGAGATGGCTCCCCCGCCTTCGTATCGGATCCTCCTTGATCCTCATATGGTAAAGAGAAGGGAGGGATATGAGGATCCGTGTGTGGGATGCTGCTGTAGTTGCATTGCCGAGATCTGTCAAACACGAATGCGTTCTCCTTGTTGTATGGATGAGGTGGCGGCGTGTACGGGTCGATATCAGGAACATGTGCATCTTCCTTATCTGTTGAATGCAAACAATCATCCTTATCCTTGGGCTGGGGTGGAACGTAGAGGTGCATAATGGAGCTCCTCACACCGTCATCGTTAGATGTTGAAGGTACCGCCAAATGGTCTCGGACGTGGGAGTACGAAGAATGGACATATGTAGAATCCTCTTCCTCGGCGGTGGATGTTGACTTGAAGAACTTGGCAATACTGGGTTGTTTTTTGGACACCGAAGAAGTGTCACAAGCCTCTCCGTCACCAACACCCTTGGCGGTGGCCTGTTTTTTTTTCCGGCCGCTCATGACGCTATGTGTATGCTAATGATTTGAAGTACATTTAATGTTTATACTCGCAGATTACACATGTCTTGTCGAATACTCATGGGTGTTTTGGGGGCTGATTTAAGACACGCGCCCATGAGAACCGCCTGGACGGTGTTTTCCACTGTGCGTTCCACGTCTCTCTTCAGTGCGGCATCTGATGCGATGCGGTCGATATCGCTGATTGTGATATATATCTGTCGGATATTCCCGCGCTCACATGTTGCCGCTGACTCGAATACAATGTTCGTGTGAGGATTTACACGGAGCAATAGCCTTTCCACTCGTCGCGCGTCCAACATGTCATCCTTGCACCACGATAACACTCCTAAGGCGGGTGGTGTTGACTCGCGGGACATGATTGACACTACGTTCGCTCCTGGCACCTCGTGTACTCTCAACACCTCGTCGACCTTGACACGACCACCACTTTTGCATGATGCCGATGTCTCCATGGTAAGAACCGCCCCGCTTTCCTTGCTTATAGAGCGATAGACGATAGTTGAATATATCTTGTGCGAGTAAGCGAGGTGTCGCGCAGCCTTGTCAAGATGCATCACGAATCGTTCAAACGGGATATCCAAGTGAAACGAAAAAACAGGTGATGCATTCGCAGCCATACGTCGTGTAAACAGGCACATGCGAACGTGGTTTGCACCAGATGCAACTGCGTCATCGACGAACGAAGAGGCACGCATCATTGGATGCACTAAACATTAATTGTAACGCGCTCAATCTTTTACACTCTTTGTAATACGTACAGTTCCCACTTTCAAATGCCCCCATCCGTATTCCACACAGGAACCGCATGGCCACACAGGAACCGCATGGCCACAAAGGAACCGCATGGTCACACAGGAAGCGCATGGTCACACAGGAAGCGCATGGTCACACAGGAAGCGCATGGCCACAAAGGAACCGCATGGTCACACAGGAAGCGCATGGTCACACAGGAACCGCATGGCCACACAAGAACCGCATGGCCACAAAGGAACTGCATGGTCACACAGGAAGCGCATGGTCACACAGGAACCGCATGGCCACACAGGAACCGCATCGATATACTATGTACCCTGTACCCTGTTGTACCGATGAAAAACTGTACTAATACCAATGCAATACCATCTCGTCGTCATTCATTATCATGCCTTCTTCGTTATTATATAGTAGCATCGATGAATGCATAGCAAACATAGTTACCAAGTATTGTGCATCCAAACCATCGCATGTCCTTCGCAAACGGAATTCTTCCCATGCAAACGTAGCTTCTTCGCGCAACAACATGGCGGTTACTGGTACTTCATCCCATGATACTGGTGCTCGTCAGTCTCCCGGTGTGCCGGATGCTCATGGTCATCCTGCTTCTCTTCGACCCTCTTGCCATGATACTGGTGCTCGTCAGTCTCCCGGTGTGCCGGATGCTCATGGTCATCCTGCTTCTCTTCGACCCTCATCACATGATACTGGTGCTCGTCAGTCTCCAGATGTGCCGGATTCTCATGGTCATCCTGCTTCTTTTCGACCCTCATCACATGATACTGGTGCTCGTCAGTCTCCCGGTGTGGCGGATGCTCATGGTCATCCGGCTTCTCTTCGACCCTCTTGCCATAATACTGGTGCTCGTCAGTCTCCAGGTGTGCCGGATGCTCATGGTCATCCTGCTTCTCTTCGACCCTCATCACATGATACTGGTGCTCGTCAGTCTCCCGGTGTGCCGGATGCTCATGGTCATCCTGCTTCTCTTCGACCCTCTTGCCATGATACTGGTGCTCGTCAGTCTCCAGATGTGCCGGATTCTCATGGTCATCCTGCTTCTCTTCGACCCTCATCACATGATACTGGTGCTCGTCAGTCTCCCGGTGTGGCGGATGCTCATGGTCATCCTGCTTCTCTTCGACCATCTTGCCATGATACTGGTGCTCGTCAGTCTCCCAGTGTGCCGGATGCTCATGGTCATCCTGCTTCTCTTCGACCCTCTTGCCATGATACTGGTGCTCGTCAGTCTCCCTGTGTGCCGGATTCTCCTACTTATTCTATGAATTTGTTGGGTTCTCCGTTTATGGATGGAATGGAAAACAATGGTGATGTACCTTCTGATGGATGGATGGATGTACCTTCTGAACCACGAGAATCTTTTGAGAAGTCATCTGAGAGTCTCCGGTGCTTATCGAGGAGCACTCAGTCCGACAGAGTCAATGGAACTTCTCCAGAAGACGCGTCGGCTAGGCCATTGCCATGCGATGTGGACATGATTCCTTCCGATGATGATCTCAGCAAGAAGTTGCTGGAAATGTACAATAAAGTAACCTCAGGTAATCTTTAAATCTGAATGTGAGATTAAATGAACATTTCTTTTCGGGACGGTTCATTTTACTGTTCCGCCGACTGTAGAGGGACGTTTGAATTGGGACACCTTGTATTTTGGGTACCTGAGCCGTACACAATACGTTTCATTTATGTTCCTTCAAGTGTATTGTACCTTAATCCCATTTTCTAGTCCGTAATCCCATTTTCTTACACAATCCTTTGTATTTCCATGTTCCATGCAGCTCCTCCTCCTCGGAATACAGAACGGATGTCATATGGGTTGGACAAAGATTGAACGACGTTCTTCTGCATCGGGCGAATGTTGAAGACACACGAGCATGAACGGGTCATATGGATCCATACCAATGACAACAGCGATGTGCACCAGTCGATAATGGACAACCGGAGCATGCTGGAGTATTGCCAACGAATGAACGTGTTATACATACCAGGGTACCCCCCCCATGTTTCTCCTTCCGGTCTGAATAAGCCATCTGAAGGTACTGACAATCAGCAGACCCTATCGACACCTGCTTCCTCTTCGCAAGCTCTCAAGCCCCTCGACATGAGAGGGCTCATGAGGAAGCTCCGGATGTGGAAGGGGACTGGATTGCACATGAATTTGAATGTTTCAAGCATGAAGATGTCATTGAGACAATTGTTGTCAATGATTCCAGGGGCAACATCCAATCTAGTGCGTAACCCTGCTTCCTTACACCCAGATCAAGTGTGTATTGAGAAGAATGTTGTTGGTGATGACAACAAAACCATCGTTCTCGTAATATTGTCCCATATATTTTAGGATATGATATTTCATTTTATTTTATTTCATTTCATTTCATTTCATTTCATTTCGAACACAATTGTATAAAGCTAACTTGATGATTCTGAATCAACAGACCACACCACGCATGGATCATTGATTTATAGCCCTTGTAATTTGAGGTTATCTAATACTTGTTCTATGCTCCTTCCTCCTCCTTCTCCAGAGCAATCTGAGGTCATCAAGTCACTTGTGCTAGAGAATAAGAATGTCAAGTTGCAAAGCGTGGCCGGGTCTGGAAAAACTACATTATCTCTACACTGCGTCACTCGATTGCATGCGCTCTTCCCCGATGCCCGCTCCCTGCTCCTGACATACAACTCCAACTTGAAGACGGAGACACACAAAAAAGTTGCAGCCTTGGGACTTGAATCCGCTGCTGAGGTGCATTCGTTCCACAGCTTCGGTACTCACTATTACGACGAGGGATGCCACACCGACGAGGCGCTTGACACGATGGTAGATGCTATTAATGCTAACAATGGACGCTTGCGTAGCGCTCTGTCATTTAGACTCGTTGTAGTAGATGAAGCGCAAGACATCAACCCTCTTTATTGGAAAATCATCGTCATGATCGCGCGCCTGTGCCACCGACCGCCTCAATTCCTTTTCATCGGCGACCCGAGACAATCCATCTACGAGTACAAGGGTGCCAGCCCGAGGTTCCTCGCCGAATGCGACTCGTTGCTGCCCTCAGAAATCTCGGGTGTCCGTGGGTGGAGACAGCACACCTTGAAGACGACGTGGCGTCTAACCGCGCCCATGGTTCGTTTTGTGAACGAGGTGTTCCTTAAGGGTGAAGATGTCCTTGTGGCCGGTCACGTGCCGTCGTCGACGACGTTGTGTCCTCGTTTTATGAGTTGCAATGTGTTCGACGTCTCGCCAACGTCAGTCGTGTTCGACCTCCTCACCCGTTACCGACCCGATCAGATAATGGTTCTTTCTCCGAGCGTAAAGAAAGGGCGAGCCAAGTCCCCCCTGCGTCTACTGGAGAAGCGGCTGTTGGATCGCAACGTCCCTCTGAGTGTGAATGACGTATTCGAGGAGTGCTCCTTGAACGAGCAGGTGCTGCGGGGAAAGTTGGCCTTTATGACATTTCACGGGAGTAAGGGTACTGAGCGAGAAGCGGTGGTCGTCTTGGGAGGTACAGAAGAATCTTACATGACATTCTTCCAGCGGATGCATCATGATGCGCCGCTCTCATCATCGACTGTGCATTGTCCCAACCCGGTATACGTCAGTCTGACACGGGCGAAGCGAGAGCTGATCGTGGTTCACAACATGAGATCTCATCTTGCTCCTTACATGGATGCAACCGCGCTTTTCGAAACAGCAACGTTGCAGGGGTGCCCCCCTGCCTCCGCATCTAAAAAAGAAGTGACTCCCGACGATACCAATGATGATGCAGATATCCGTCCTAATGAGCGCGGAGTATGCTCTCTACTCGAGCACCTTCCCTTCCAAACGATAAAGCGAGCTAGTGCTCATCTGACGTGGCGTGTTCAGGACATTGGCGTGCGCGCGCCGGCATTGTGCAGTACTGTGAGAACTAGGGGGGCTCTTGCGGAGTACGTGGCTGATCTTAACGGCATCGCAATCCCGGCAATATTGGAATACCGTGTTACAGGGAGGTCGCAGCTTCTTGACATGCTCCCGACTCTCAACATGAGCAGTTCGAAATATTGCGAGAATTTACGAGATGCTCTTGTATCGCGTATATCTTCTGGTTGCGATCCTAGTGTGTCTGATTTTCTGTGTGCGGCTACACTTCATCAGTCTTCTGCATCTCAGTACTTTTATCGAGCAAAGCAGATTACTCGCTTTGACTGGTTGGACGAAGTCGATGTTGAGTCCTCTCTGGAGGTCATGCGCGGAGCTGGAATTTGCGGTGGAGTGGTGACGAGGTTTGAGGTTCCTCTTCGACGCGAGTTCGTTCCCAAGGCGTGCCATGTTTATGGCGAGGCGGATGTGGTGACTGAGGATTCGTTATATGAGTTGAAGTGCACGAGTGGTGAAGTGCAGCTTGTTCACATATTGCAGACAGCTTTGTATGCGTGGATGCATGGTGACGACCGAAAGCGTATTAGGTTGGTGTATTTGTTATCGGGGACTGTCTGCGACATCGATTACGACATCGCATCGTTTGAGAGAGTGATGGATGTTTTGTTGTCACCGACCGAATGAAAAACGTTGCTAGTTTTTTTTTTCTACCCCTGGTGTTATATACCTTGCAACAAAATGTACAATTCTGCTCAGGCATCTGGTGTTTCATTCGATGCATCAGAGATTCTCGTTCGTTTCCTTAAGTACATTTTCGAGGGATTGATGGTAGCTGTCGCAGCGTACTTCATCCCCAATACTAAGCTTCCGCCTAAGGATCTAATGATGATTTCTTTGGTCGGTGCAGCCACGTTCGCCGTTTTGGACCTGTTCGCCCCTGCCGTTGGATCTAGTGTCCGCACTGGTGCCGGTTTCGGCATCGGTGCCAACCTGGTCGGCTTCCCCGGAGGAGGCATGCGTTAGTAAGATTGGGAATCACAAATCCGCTCCATACCATGTTTCGCAACCAGTCAAAATCGGCCGGGAGGCAGGAAAGCCCATTATGTCTCAAAGAACGATACGGAGTCTGCAGGATGGATATCCGTGATCTAAACATTCTTGTTAACATGCAATTTGTTGATTCAAAATCGTATTATTGTAGTCACCACTCGGCCCCCCTCCGGTGGTCGCGATAAAAGTAAAACCGTAAGGTACACGAAGCGGTGTCATTTAAGTATTCCGCCGACTGTAGTGTCAAATCTTGAATTTGACAATTTTTCAGAATCCCAAAAATAGAAGGTTTCCCGTAGCTGCTTCATGCTTCCGGTTTCCGGTTTCCGGTTTCATTTTAGTCGAGTATAAGAACGTGTTTGAACTTTTACCGTTGAATTTTAGCTACCCGTATATCCTCATCCGGGTTCCGGGGGACATGTATTAAGAAATATAAAAATTCTTTATACACTGTTAGGTTTACTTCTTTCGGAAAGCAAACGATTCAACTGCCCACGTTTTTTCTTTGTTTTGTTTTCATTGTCCTTGGATCCCAACGTTATCACAGTTAGCGTGGACAATACCATAGTCAAGACGATTAACACAGTTCTTATCCAACTCCAAACTGTACATCCTCCGGACTCTAGGCACTGAATGTCATATACCGCAAGCGCCGTTAACGCAATTGACAGAAGCAACATCAGTGCCAACGTGATGTTGAAGTTGTTGCGCATCAAGCTTGTCACTATGACGGTGATGTGGAATATGACAGATACCACAATCACGACCCACCCCTGGGAGCGGATTCCATTGTTGTTGTTGTTGTTGTTGTTGTTGTTGATGATGTCAGACATATTCGACTATATTAGATGTTCTTATAAATTGCTATTTTTTTATTTCATGATGCGTGAGGTTGTCTCGTAAAGAAATATTTGCAACCATTATTGGACGTGTTGGGATTGGACGTGTGTTTTTCGATTCATTATGGAATCCAAAAATCAGTCATCTGCATTCATTTCACTTGAGAACGTCAAGACTTGCGAGGCAGCCTTTCACGTCTACATGAAGGAGCGCCACAACATTGTCTTTCAGGGTGCGAACGATATTCTCCGCATTCGCCAAAAACTTTTCATGTTCATGCAGGGGGTGGAGAAGCGGAGAGATAGCGACTCCCTCTCATTGCGCGATAAGAACAATATAGCGTTAAATCTCATGCGGGACATGATGAAGATGGATGAGGAAGAATCCCCCCCGAAATCTACAACCTATATCGAAAAAAAGAGCAACAACGACAATATATTCATTAGTCGCGAAAGGGACGTTTTTCAGCAGCAATCACGACCACGTTTGCCGGGATTGGAAGATGCGCCCCCTCGCCCCCAGAGCACGCTCTCTAGATTGCGTGCGGAGGACCGGGACACGGTCATGACCAACTTTGTAGATTCATCATCCTCTTACAACACGAACTCTCGTAACACCAACGACGACGGATCCGATCTTCGTTTGGACGGAGATGAAGTCCCTCATATATCAAACGAGGAATTCGATCGCCGTGTAGAGGATCTTGTAAGAGACCGTCTTACGTTTAGTACCTCTGCTCCAGATACTGATCATTCTGTAACCGATCAAAATCTAAGTGGTCACAATCTAAGTGGTCACAATCTAATTGATTTCATTGTAACTGATAATAATGCGTTTGCTTTGCCTTCTTCTGCGGTGATTCCCTCTGTACCCCACCCTGTGGGTGATGGATAGGAGTGTTGGTCTCCACGGTGTTGATAGGGACGTTGAGGCGCACCCTCACCGCTTTCGCTTCGGTTCGAGTGTGACAGGGTTTGGGCGTGAGGATTTCCGCGGAATCTCGTGGATATCCGTGTCTAGCGCTATCGTTCCTATGGAGAAGTGAGCAAGTTCCGAGCGTCCGTACCTTAACGACTATGACTTTTCGTACCCTTATGTCCTGGTGAACCTTGAGGGATTCGATGGCATGTACGACGGGAGTTCCGAGGCCATCCGTCGGAGTTTTTGCGTGCTCGTGTTCGACCGTTCGTTCCGCGCTGCCAACGGGCGCGGATACGTCATGCTTAAACCCGTGCGTGAACTAGATAGGAAGACGTTCGACACCCCTCTCGCATCCCTCCGTTCGCTCGTTGTGTCGATAACACGTCCTAGCGGTGCATTGTTCAACAATAGTGTTGACGCCTTGCGACTGACATCTTTGTCCTACGAAACACAGTATGGGTTGTACATCCGCATCGTGTGCAACCGTTTCTTCGACATGAACGAGTTCGTAGTAGGGGACGATGTCCGGTTCTCGGAGTTCGATGGTCGTCCGGAGTCTGCGTCAGGTCAGGCAGATAACATGTCTATGATCTTGCAGGCGAACGCTTATATCAACAGAGAGGAGGGTCACGAAGTCGTTCGTCTTGGCGAACCCAACGCTCAGGGTTTTTCGAACTCGTTCTACATTCTCGCTCCCGGTTTCTACAACAGCGTCGAAGGCACGCTCGTGTTGCACGAGCAGATGCTCGAGGCGATCCGTGCGATGGCATTGTTTGATGCGTTCGTGAGGCCAGGGGCCATCGTCAACCAATCCCTTCAGGCTTTCGTGACTCTCAATATCGGTTGCGTGCCTAAGGGCGATGACAGAATAAAATGAGTGTATTCATAAATTTGTTTAATGGCGAATCAAGTTGCCTTAGGTTTATCATCGTTGATTGTCGGTTTTGGGGGGAGGTTCGTCCTCCAACCTGACGAGGAAATGCAAGCGCTATTCTCAAACCCTCTTGTTCGTCATTTATTATTCTTTTTGATTGTGTATTCCGCAACGAGGAACATCGGTGTATCCGCGGTTGTGTCTACGCTGTTCATCTTCTTTGGTACAGTCGTTGAGGCGCCTCTGAAGACATTAGTTCGGAGAGGGTACCGCATCGAGTTTCGGCAGCCATGGCTCCTGGTGGCGACCGCAAAATCTTGAGGACTTCGCGTTCCTACGAATCAGTTTTATGTCTTATGTGATAGTGAATACACAAGAAATTCGCCCAGTTTAAGGTCTTTATTTAACATACATGCATTGTCGCAAGGGTATCGTGGTACCAGGCTTTATGGGCAGTTCTCTACCATTCGTTAAAAACGTGAAGCATGTGGAGGACTCTGCTGGCACGGATGCATTCAAGGAAGGTGTTAACAAGCTCGTCATGATTATGCATGCTTTCCATGCCGACATATTGGGTGACACGGTCATGCAGACTCTCTCTTCTATGGGAGATGATGAGTCTTCATCGGTCCACGTGTTCAAAATCACTTGCAAGATGAGCCCTAGCAACACTGAGTTGTTCCCAAGGGTGATGGGGTCTTTGTTCGCGACCCAGTTCGTTTGCACCCGGCACGGAACTACGAAGAACGATTCCGATTATAGCTCTTCGCATGTTTTCAAGGAGACATTGTACCATGTGTGGATTCCTCTTGCAGACAAGAGCGTGCACAGACGCGTGAGCGTGGCGATTGTGAATTGTTTCTGGAGTGCATGGCACAACTTCAACTGGTTCAACATAGCGTTCGACATTGACTCTCTTTGCCATACCCAGGATCGGTTGTACGTACTTAACACGGACAAACTATTGAAGAGTTCAATTGTCACTTCGCTGACATCCCGCATCCAACGCGTTCAGAGGAAACGGTTCTGCATTTCGCCGGCGTACGTAGCCGACCGTGGGATCGTGACATGCGACGAAAATAAACGGTATGACTCGATCGTATGCTGCATTGAGAGGGCGGATGGGTTCGTGCGCAACAGGGGGTGGATCATGGACGACATGTTGTGCGGGTGGTGTGTGTGGGTCGTTACCAAGTGGGGTGTTATGTGCACGGACCCCACTAACGTTCGCCTGCGCCAATCGTGTCACAACGAGACCATCACAGAGAGCGAAGCCAAACATGCCTTGTCATCCTCTTTGTACATGCAGGTGTGCGAACCTCATGGTGTAGAGGTGACTGAAGAGGGTATCGAATACATACCTTACCTATATCCAAACACCAGTGACGTGTGTGGCCTCTGTCATGAGGCGTTCAAAGAAGAAGACATCGTCATCAATCTAAGTTGCAATCACAACTTCCACGTTACATGCCCCTCCACGATCACCCATCACAAAAAAAAGGGGCGAGGAATTTGCGATTGGTTGCGCATTCAGAAAAGCTGCCCGTACTGTAGAGCAAAGGTTTTTTAGACTCATTGAGTACACAAGACTATGTCGAGTTCTAACGATGCGCTTGACATGATGGGTGCGGCTGTGATGATGGCAACCGCCGACGATATAATTTTCCCTGGGGTAGTGAGAGAAAACGACCTCCTCCTTTTATGGACGCAGCAAGGGAACCGAGTGCTCGCAGGTAGAATCGGTGCCTCCAATCCTAGCGTGTTCGTAGACAAACATGAAGGGCTTGTCGTGAAGGGGGCTCTATATGATAATGGGAATTGTGCAGGCGGTGTTTCTGTGCTGACTCCTGACTCTGAGGGAGCTTTTCCATGTATGTTACTTCTAACACAGGAGTGCTTGGTACATCGAACATCGTGAAAGATATTGTCATTCAATCTGAAAAAACAACAATACTTGGGATATCTGTATTCGAGTCGAATATTGTGATCAAGGATCCTAGCAACAACACTCGATACATTGATTTGATAGAATCTTGCATATTCGGGTCCAATGCAGGATACTTTGGATCTAATGCAGGTGAATTTGAGTCGAATGCAGGATACTTTGGATCTAATGCAAGTGAATTCGGGTCCAATGCAGGATACTTTGGATCTAATGCAGGTGAATTCGGGTCGAATGCAGGATACTTTGGATCCAATGCCAGATACTTTGGATCTAATGCGGGTGAATTCGGGTCGAATGCAGGATACTTTGGATCTAATGCAGGTGAATTCGGGTCGAATGCAGGATACTTTGGATCTAATGCAGGTGAATTCGGGTCCAATGCCGGATACTTTGGGTCTAATGCAGGTGAATTCGGGTCGAATGCAGGATACTTTGCATCTAATGCAGGATACTTTGGATCCAATGCCGGATACTTTGGATCTAATGCAGGTGAATTCGGGTCCAATGCCGGATACTTTGGGTCTAATGCAGGATACTTTGGATCCAATGCCGGATACTTTGGATCTAATGCAGGTGAATTCGGGTCCAATGCCAGATACTTTGGGTCTAATGCAGGTGAATTCGGGTCGAATGCAGGATACTTTGGATCTAATGCCGGATACTTCGGGTCCAATACCGGATACTTTGGATCCAATGCCGAATACTTCGGGTCAAATGCAGGATACTTTGGATCTAATGCGGGTGAATTCGGGTCGAATGCAGGATACTTTGGGTCTAATGCGGGTGAATTCGGGTCGAATGCAGGATACTTTGGGTCTAATGCGGGTGAATTCGGGTCCAATACCGGATACTTTGGATCTAATGCGGGTGAATTCGGGTCTAATGCAGGATACTTTGGATCTAATGCAGGTGAATTCGGGTCCAATACCGGATACTTTGGATCTAATGCAGGTTCTTTCTCTTCTAATATGTGTATTTCCTTACAACCGCTATCGTATGTGTTTCAGCACGCATCGAATATGTTCGTTTCGGAATTTGATTATCACGAGTGGTACTTGTCCCCCCATTCGTCGGTTTCTTCATCCAATTTTGAATTACCTGTAAGTGGCGTATTTGCATTGAACGTGTTATGGGCCAACACCGAATCACCTTTCGATACATCTTACACGTATGAGGTACAACACAAGAGCATGTGGAACAATCAATCCGTTGATAAAAATAATGTAGTTGTTGGAAATGACGTCTTGATGTTGGATGGTCGCGCAGGGGAACACCTGCTAATAAAATGTGGAACTCCTGCAATATCACCACTATCTTTCCAGGGGGAGACTACTCTTAAAATTCGCCTTGTCGCGAGTGAAAAAAACACGTAATTAACTGGGGACGGGGTAAGATCCGGTTGCCTGGGAAACCGTCGCCTTGACATAATTGTATGTATCTTCTGATCGAGATAGGATGTTTTCGTCAATCATATCGTCCGGACTAGCTTCAGGTGCGAGGGGATCAGTTACATTGGCTTGATACTCGTTGTGAGGTTTGTAGAGACGTTTCAGCTTGTCGATGTTATGTTTTAGGAGGATGTGCTCCGATGTCATTGGGATACTAGAGTCATCCTTTGATTTGTACAAGAAGTCGTCCTTGTTGCGGGTAACATCTTTCTGTAATTCAAGAGTTTTCTTACTGAAACTTGAATTGTAACGTTGTAACAGGTTAAATATGGTATTCACAAGGAAACCGATCATGAGTACGCACACCGATACGATTAGGAGATTCACGATGATAACAATCCAGTTTCCTATTATGAGACGACGCAAGTGAGCTTTCAGGAAATTTACGTCAGAGTGGGCTTTGTCCTTGGTACACTTTTGCAGGAGCTTCAGTACTTCCGTATCCGCCATTCTTTTGTGTTGGGGTGCATTTTTTTTATTGCACACATCCCCCAAGCTTCGTTCCGTTGAATTTAAGCTACCCGTATATCCTCGAACCTATGAATTTCTTATTACACATCCGGGGGTCTGGGGGACATGTAGTAAGAAAGACAATGAATTCTCCATAGGGGCATCATAGGGGTCAACTCCCCCGGGGCTGCTGTCCTTTACGAACAGGGATTTTCTGTTCGAACTGCCTTCAGGAAGATGCCAGCTGCCCCCACAATGTCTCTGTCGCAGGTGAATTGACAGTTCTTGCAGGTGTATGTCTCTCCTCCACACTTATTTAAGAAACCGCACATAGGGCATGTCTGACTTGTGTAATGCTCAAGCACATGCAAGAACACTGTCCCGTACTCTTCACACTTCTCCTTCAGCCGATTGAACAGCACAGAGTGGCTCAAAGTCAGCATCTGACGGGCAACCTTGGTTGTCAGCTCCCGTTCAGCACTGATTGTCATCTTCGCCGTCTCCAATTGAGGTACCAACAACACATCGTAGCGAGCGGCCAAGAAATTTGTTGTCTGGTCCCTAAACTCTTTCTTGAGGTAAAAAATTCTCTTCCGAATGCGAATCATCTGCATTTTTATCTTCATCCTCTCTTTTGATCGTAAGGTTTTCTCAGTATCCAACCTTGACTGCAGCTTGTCATGAACCAGCAGGAGTTTGACAAGGTCGGATGCCTGTCCCTGACCAAGCATGAAGGATTCCTCATTCTGTGGTGAGTACGTGACCATTGTTTTGCGGACGCCTGGGTCGATGGATGCAGTTGCAACCTTGTCTGGATGGACAGGCTTCCGATCTGCCCTCCTGTCCCTGGCAGCGACAGACAAGACGAGGAAATATTCGCCGAAGCGGGATTTTTGGACCTTTGGATCGTGGGTCGGGTTTTCCTCAGGCATCAACTTATGGAGTTGTTTGCTACCGAAGTAGCGCATGTTGCCCAATATGTCTTTGAAGATGAAGAGTTTGTCGCCATCCTTGGAAACGTTCTTCTGATCCATCTCAATGGCCCAACCCCTCTCAAGCTCTGTCTTCTTCCGTCTGAACGGAGCTGAAAACTGCTTGATGTTACCTGCTTTCAGATTCGAAAAGCAAGCCTTGATGTTTGCCAAGGCAGCCTTGATTGCACTTTGGCGTACGCTTTTGGGGCACTGAAGCAACCATTGGCGATTCTTGAAGTACGGGTTTGGCATCTTCCCCTCCCCCCCTCACCTTGTTCGTCACATACCTGTCTCGAATTCGGAAGACAGACTTGTGAGTGCTTCCGACGCCCAACCGTGCTGCCACCGCCTTGTTGTACATGAACCGGCTGCACCCTGCAAACTCTGCCAGCATCGATTTCTGAGCCTTGGTTGGGTTCAGCTTCAGCTTTAAGGTCCTCAACTTGGGTTTGGCATTTGACTTTGTAGCGTCTTCGACCGTTCCATCGGCAACAATATACTTGAACGATGGACATGAGGTCTTTTCCAAGCTCGTCTTCAGGGGCTCCGTCTTGGTGATCGAGAACGATGATCGAGCAGGAGTGCTGCGAGCAAATCCATTCAATGAGCTCGAAACCAAACCTTGCGAGCCCGTCTTTGGAAGCCACAACAATTGACGATACAAGTCCTGCCGTGACGAGTCCCAGTACTCGTAAAAGTCCTGGGCGCTTGAAGTTGAGCCCTGATCCGACGTCCTTGACTTCAATGACTTGCTCGCATCCGGAATGTTTGTCAGAAATATGGGTTTGCAAGAACAATTGCTGTCTGAGCAGGTCGGGTTATTGTTTGTGTGAGGACACACGTGCGTAGAGAATGACTTGACGACTGCTGGTTTTTTTTTCTGCTCGATGAGGTAGCCTTGGATGCTGCTTGGGTCAAAGAGACGTTGGTTGCCTGGAGTCCGGATCGTTCTGATCGTGCCATTATCCGCCCATCGACGGAGGACGGTCCTGGAGACACCAAGGGCATCGGAGGCCTTGCCAATTTTACAGAAGCGTTGGTTGCCATACATGGCATTCTGATATTTAGTACATGCAAATTCCTTATACACAGTTAGGTTTACTTATTTTCGTTCCCTTTGACCCTTTAATTTGAAATCAAATGTATGATGAATTGAATTGATGTGATGTCCTCTTCATTCTTTTCAGTTTTACAAGCATTGAACACGTTTCTTAAAAACCATGTTGGACTCCCTGCCTGGTCCGATCTGCATGGGGGCAATTGGATGAACGGTGATTCCAGCAATCCGACTACGATGCACGTAGTTGCACCAACGTTTTGCGCACTCGTCGCATGTGAAGGAAACGTTGCCAGCGCTACCCCCAAAACGATCGAGATCGCGTACGCCGATAGCAATGACAATAGCCGAAGGGTCCGCATGGCGTCTTTGACGAACAGCATTACTCCCTCCACAAGTAATCATTCGACGACCCTCCGGATATCTACCGCGGACGCGCGTGTATTGTTAAGTAGTCGCTCAAATACGGAAGTAACGCTCGTAGATGACGAGGTAACATCAGACGACATCGAAGTCGCGTTCCTGGATTCGTCTTCGGGCTTGACGGTTCCGCAACTAACAGTAAGGGGTCGCATGGACGCAGACATGATCCGGGGACAAAGGTACGAGAGCCTCGTGCACACCCACACAATGCCGTCCTCGAGCATCCCTCCCAGCGCGACCGCACTCTACATCGCTTACCGGTCACTCAGCAACATGATCGCGACTGTAGCCGCAGCGGGGGGATCGAACGACCTTGTGCTCGATGTGGACTACTCGAATCCGTACGACATCGCATTAACGGGGGGGGTATGATGAAGGCGTAGACATAGGCTACCTGCGATGTGGAGACCTGTTTGTCGCAGGCTCTATATTCGCCACTCAATATTCTAATCTTGTGCGCGACTTCAAGAACATTCCTTCTGCATCGATACCTCCAAGTGCATCTGCCTTGCTTGACGCATACAATGAGCTAAGCAACTCCATCGCGAACAACACCAACATGTCTTCAAGTTCCAATAATTTCTTGTGGCTTGGAACGAATGAGGATGGAGGCCAGGTGGTGGACTTGGCATCGATAGCGAACGACACAGGAACCTTCACTGCACTCGCGTACTCAACCTGCCCGTAGCCACCGAAACCACGGGCCGGTATTGTTCAGATTGTGACTGACGTATCAAACCGCACAGACGCGGCAGCCATCTGCGGGAAGCCGTACGTCGGGTTTACGATCGTGCTAGCTCCATGGCATCGTTGACGCTCATGAAGACCGAAACCCGCATCCAATACGGCGTTTCTTCGGCGTTATCTACTCGTACCGCCATTTTTTTTCGAGCAACGCCTTATCGACTTCATTACACGTCTAGACCAGCCCAGGCTTCAGGCAGTCAACACCTGGCGGTACGGGTCGAACAT
>JACBWV010000212.1:0-152252 GCA_013435795.1 Chlamydomonas sp. ICE-L | reverse complement strand
TGCGACTTCCAACGCGTCCATTCTATCTCACCCGTGTCGAACCTCCGTGTCGAGGGGGGCATCTCGTTCGTGTCCTCCTCCAACGGTGGCGGGTACATGTTATTAAGGGAGATGCAGGTATCAACCTTGCATTGTAGCGCACCCCGCATTCTTCGCGTACACCTACCTAGGTCTTGTCACTGCCCCACGCATGCCGCAAGTGACACACCCCCGCTTCTTCGTCATTCCTATCGAACGTTCACTCATCTTGCGTGTACTCGTCAAACATGGTGGCTTACACAACAGGACCGAGGTCCGACTTTGCCTCTAACTGGGTAGGCGCGCACGGCAGCGATGTCTCGAATGTTGTCTATGGAAGATTATTGTCGGATGTTAGGTTCGCCACATGTTTCTCTAGCAACTTCAGACTTGCCATGACACATCCAACGCGGTTATATTAATGTCCTTCCGACCCTTGCCAGTAGAGATGTTGTCTAGTCGCAGTGGAGGACCGCTCTCTAAGAGGCGTCGCTGCTTCCAATCTCGCATACGGGCACTTGGACATGCGAAGCACGTTCGCGAGCAACCTCGCATACGGGACATCAAACACCGTTCATGTGGTCAGTATCGACACCTATTTTGCCAGCAACTTGTTCATTTACCAATTCACTAACGCTGTGTATACGGCAACCTTTGCGTGAACACAACAATGTTTGCGCGAGCACAAGCACCTATTGCACAACTCCACGGCCCCTGCCTTGTAGCGCATGATGCGTCATTGCTGCGTCCAACATTGTGTTCGGGGGCGCTTATCCTACTGCGTTGTTTGCGAGCAACACTACCTGCTCAGCGTCCAATTTGGTGTACGCTGGAGCGTATCCTACCTCGTTGTTTGCTAGCAACGTTTCTGTGACGGCGGCAACACTGCCTGCTCAGCGTCCAATTTGGTGTACGCAGGAGCGTATCCTACTCGTTGTTCGCGAGCAACACTTCGGTGTACGCCAGCAACTTACGTATTCGGTCGCTCCAACATGATGATGTATCGAGACGCTTACCCCATGTCGTATACGCCAGCAATGTCGCCAAGGCGACATCGAACCTGTGTACCTAAGCACGCATTCGAATGCAATATTCGGAAGCAATGTCGCAGGGCGACATCGAACCTTGTGTACCTAAGCACGCTTCGAATGCCGTGTTCGGGAGCAATCGGCGTGCCGCCTCCACCTGGTATATATCAATGTGCACCGGACGCGATATTCGCTAGCAATGCCTCAAGGGCAACTCTAACCTTGTGTACACTAAGCACCATTCGAATGCCGTGTTCGTGGCAATCCGCATGTGCCGCCTCCAACCTGGTATATATCAATGTACAGCCGGACGCGATATTCGCTAGCAATGTTCCTCAAGGGCAAACACAAACTCTAACCTTGTGTACCTAAACACGCATTCGAATGCAGTAATTTGGAAGCAAACACGCAATGCTACGCGAACCTTGTGTTACCTAGCACGATTCGAATGCTGTATTCGGGAGCGAACGCCGCAAATTCTGCGTCTTAATCAGGAGACTACGGATCTAATGCGGATACGTCGATCAGTAATGCATTATAGCTTGGATCTAATCGGGAATTTCGAGGTCTAATGAGAAATGGCTTTCTATCTATGCAGTGATTCGGCAATGCAGGATACTTCTGATACTGTGCAGATTACTTTGATATAATGCGGTGAATTTCGGGTCTAATGCAGATACTTCGAATCTATGCAGATACTTTGGATCTTTATGCGGGTTATTCGTGTCTAATGCAGGATACTACTGATCTAATGCAGGTGAATTCGGGTCTAATGCAGGATACTTTGGGTCTAATGCGGGTGAATTTGGGTCTAATGCAGGATACTTCGGATCTAATGCAGGATACTTTGGATCTAATGCAGGTGAATTCGGGTCGAATGCAGGATACTTTGGGTCTAATGCGGGTGAATTCGGGTCTAATGCAGGATACTTCCGATCTAATGCAGGATACTTTGGATCTAATGCGGGTGAATTCGGGTCTAATGCAGGATACTTCGGGTCTAATGCGGGTGAATTCGGGTCTAATGCAGGATACTTCGGATCTAATGCAGGTGAATTTGGGTCGAATGCGGGATACTTTGGGTCTAATGCGGGTGAATTCGGGTCTAATGCAGGATACTTTGGATCTAATGCGGGTGAATTCCGGTCTAATGCAGGATACTTCGGATCTAATGCAGGTGAATTCGGGTCTAATGCAGGATACTTCGGATCTAATGCAGGATACTTTGGATCTAATGCGGGTGAATTCGGGTCTAATGCAGGATACTACGGATCTAATGCAGGATACTTCGGATCTAATGCAGGATACTTTGGATCTAATGCTGGGTGAATTCGGGTCTAATGCAGGATGCTTCGGATCTAATGCAGGTGAATTCGGGTCTAATGCAGGATACTTCGGATCTTGTGCAGGATACTTTGGATCTAATGCGGGTGAATTCGGGTCTAATGCAGGATACTACGGATCTAATGCAGGTGAATTCGGGTCAAATGCAGGATACTTTGGGTCATATGCGGGTGAATTCGGGTCTAATGCAGGATACTTCGGATCTAATGCAGGATACTTTGGATCTAATGCAGGTGAATTCGGGTCGAATGCAGGATACTTCGGGTCTAATGCGGGTGAATTCGGGTCTAATGCAGGATACTTCGGATCTAATGCAGGATACTTTGGATCTAATGCGGGTGAATTCGGGTCTAATGCAGGATACTTCGGGTCTAATGCGGGTGAATTCGGGTCTAATGCAGGATACTTCGGATCTAATGCAGGTGAATTCGGGTCGAATGCAGGATACTTTGGGTCTAATGCGGGTGAATTCGGGTCTAATGCAGGATACTTTGGATCTAATGCGGGTGAATTCGGGTCTAATGCAGGATACTTCGGATCTAATGCAGGTGAATTCGGGTCTAATGCAGGATACTTCGGATCTAATGCAGGATACTTTGGATCTAATGCGGGTGAATTCGGGTCTAATGCAGGATACTTCAGCTCTAATGCAGGATACTTCGGGTCTAATGCGGGTGAATTCGGGTCTAATGCAGGATACTTCGGATCTAATGCAGGTGAATTCGGGTCGAATGCAGGATACTTTGGGTCTAATGCGGGTGAATTCGGGTCTAATGCAGGATACTTCGGATCTAATGCAGGATACTTTGGATCTAATGCGGGTGAATTCGGGTCTAATGCAGGATACTTCGGGTCTAATGCGGGTGAATTCGGGTCCAATGCCGGATACTTTGGATCTAATGCAGGTTTTTTCTCTTCTAATATGTGTATTTCCTTACAACCGCTATCGTATGTGTTTCAGCACGCATCGAATATGTTCGTTTCGGAATTTGATTATCACGAGTGGTACTTGTCCCCCCATTCGTCGGTTTCTTCATCCAATTTTGAATTACCTGTAAGTGGTGTATTTGCATTGAACGTGTTATGGGCCAACAACGAATCACCTTTCGATACATCTTACACGTATGAGGTACAACACAAGAGCATGTGGAACAATCAATCCGTTGATAAAAAAAAATTAGTTGTTGGAAATGACATCTTGATGTTGGATGGTCGCGCAGGGGAACACCTGCTAATAAAATGTGGAACTCCTGCAATATCACCACTATCTTTCCAGGGGGAGACTACTCTTAAAATTCGCCTTGTCGCGAGTGAAAAAAACACGTAATTAAATGGGGACGGGGTAAGATCCGGTTGCCTGGGAAACCGTCTCCTTGACATAATTGTATGTATCTTCTGATCGAGATAGGATATTTTCGTCAATCATATTGTCCGGACTAGCTTCAGGTGCGAGGGGATCACTTACATTGGCTCGATACTCGTTGTGAGGTTTGTAGAGACGTTTCAGCTTGTCGATGTTATGTTTTAGGAGGATGTGCTTCGATGTCATTGGGATACTAGAGTCATCCTTTGATTTGTACAAGAAGTCGTCCTTGTTGCGGGCAACATCTTTCTGTAATTCAAGAGTTTTCTTACTGAAACTTGAATTGTAACGTTGTAACAGGTTAAATATGGTATTCACAAGGAACCCGATCATGAGTACGCACACCGATACGATTAGGAGATTCACGATGATAACAATCCAGTTTCCCGTTATGAGACGACGCAAGTGAGCTTTCAGGAAATTTACGTCAGAGTGGGCTTTGTCCTTGGTACACTTTTGCAGGATCTTCAGTACTTCCGTATCCGCCATTCTTTTTGTGTTGGGGTGCATTTTTTTTATTGCACACATCCCCCAAGCTTCGTTCTCTTTGACCCTTTAATTTGAAATCAAATGTATGATGAATTGAATTGATGTGATGTCCTCTTCATTCTTTTCAGTTTTACAAGCATCGAACACGTTTCTTAAAAACCATGTTGGACTCCCCGCCTGGTCCGATCTGCATGGGGACATTTGGATGAACGGTGTTTCCAGCAATCCGACTACGATGCACGTAGTTGCACCAACGTTTTGCACACTCGTTGCATGTGAAGGAAACGTTGCCAGCGCTACCCCCAAAACGATCGAGATCGCGTACGCCGATAGCAATGACAATAGCCGAAGGGTCCGCATGGCGTCTTTGACGAACAGCACTGCTCCCTCCACAAGTAATCATTCGACGACCCTCCGGATATCTACCGCGGACGCGCGTGTATTGTTAAGTAGTCGCTCAAATACGGAAGTAACGCTCGTAGATGACGAGGTAACATCAGACGACATCGAATTGCGTTCCTGGATTCGACTTCGGGCTTGACTGTTCCGCAACTAACAGTACGGGGTCGCATGGACGCAGACATGATCCGGGGACAAAGGTACGAAAACCTCGTGCACACCCACACAATGCCGTCCTCGAGCATCCCTCCCAGCGCGACCGCACTCTACATCGCTTACCGGTCACTCAGCAACATGATCGCGACTGTAGCCGCAGGCGGGGGATCGAACGACCTTGTGCTCGATGTGGACTACTCGAATCCGTACGACATCGCATTAACGGGGGGGTATGATGAAGGCGTAGACATAGGCTACCTGCGATGTGGAGACCTGTTTGTCGCAGGCTCTATATTCGCCACTCAATATTCTAATCTTGTTAGCGACTTCAAGAACATTCCTTCCGCATCGATACCTCCAAGTGCATCTGCCTGCTTGACGCATACAATGAGCTCAGCAACTCCATCGCGAACAACACAAACATGTCTTCAAGTTCCAATAATTTCTTGTGGCTTGGAACGAATGAGGATGGAGGCCAGGTGGTGGAGTTGGCATCGATAGCGAACGACACAGGAACCTTCACTGCACTCGCGTACTCCAACCTGCCCGTAGCCACCGAAACCACGGCCGGTATTGTTCAGATTGTGACTGACGTATCAAACCGCACAGACGCGGCAGCATCTGCGGAAGCCGTACGTCGGGTTTACGATCGCGCTAGCTCCATGGCATCGTTGACGCTCATGAAGACCGAAACCGCATCCAATACGGCGTTCTCGGCGTTATCTACCGCCAATTTTGCGAGCAACGCCTTTATCGACTTCATTACATCAGGAAGCACCGGCTTCAGCAGCAACGCCGGCGCGTACGCGTCGAACATTGCGACTTCCAACGCGTCCATTCTATCTCACCCGATGTCGAACCTCCGTGTCGAGGGGGGCATCTCGTTCGTGTCCTCCTCCAACGGTGGCGGGTACATGTTATTAAGGGAGGATCAACCTTGCATTGTAGCGCACCCCGCATTCTTCGCGTACACCTACCTAGGTCTTGTCACTGGCCCCACGCATGCCGCAAGTGACACAACCCCCGCTTCTTCGTCATTCCTATCGAACGTTCACTCATCTTGCGTGTACTCGTCAAACATGGTGGCTTACACAACAGGACCGAGGTCCGACTTTGCCTCTAACTGGGTAGGCGCGCACGGCAGCGATGTCTCGAATGTTGTCTATGGAAGCTTATTGTCGGATATTAGGTTCGCCAGCAATGTTTGCTCTAGCAACTTCATACTTGCCAATGACACATCCAACGCGGTTTATAGTAATGTCCTTCCGACCCTTGCCAGTAGAGATGTTCGTCTAGTCGCAGTGGAGGACCGCTCTCTAAGAGGCGTCGCTGCTTCCAATCTCGCATACGGGCACTTGGACGTGCGAAGCACGTTCGCGAGCAACCTCGCATACGGGACATCAAACACCGTTCATGTGGTCAGTATCGACACCTATTTTGCCAGCAACTTGTCATTTACCAATTCACTAATCGCTGTGTATACGAGCAACCTTTGCGTGAACACAAGCAATGTTTGCGCGAGCACAAGCAACCTATTGCACAAATCCACGGCCCCTGCCGTTATAGCGGCAATGAATGCGTCATTCGCTGCGTCCAACATTGTGTTCGGGGGCGCGTATCCTACTGCGTTGTTTGCGAGCAACACTGCCTGCTCAGCGTCCAATTTGGTGTACGCTGGAGCGTATCCTACTGCGTTGTTTGCGAGCAACACTGCCTGCTCAGCGTCCAATTTGGTGTACGCTGGAGCGTATCCTACCTCGTTGTTTGCTAGCAACGTTTCTGTGACGGCGAGCAACACTGCCTGCTCAGCGTCCAATTTGGTGTACGCAGGAGCGTATCCTACCTCGTTGTTCGCGAGCAACACTTCGGTGTACGCCAGCAACTTTACGTATTCGGTCGCGTCCAACATGATGATGTATCGAGACGCTTACCCCATGTCCGTATACGCCAGCAATGTCGCCAAGGCGACATCGAACCTTGTGTACCTAAGCACGCATTCGAATGCAATATTCGGGAGCAATGTCGCCAGGGCAACATCGAACCTTGTGTACCTAAGCACGCATTCGAATGCCGTGTTCGGGAGCAATACCGCATGTGCCGCCTCCAACATGGTATATATCAATGAATGGGCGTTCCTGCTTCCGAACGGATTTTTTATTTTGCTGAAATCTTACGATAAATATTGTAAGATCGTTTTCGCAAATTAATTGATTTTGCTTTTTTGGTGTATTTTACGAAAATATCTTACAATTTATTTTGTAAGATCGTTTTCGTAAATTAATTGATTTTGCTTTTTTTGTGTATTTTACGAAAATATCTTACAATTTATTTTGTAAGATTGTTTTGTTGTATTCCGGAGAAAGAGACTATTCCCTTCAATTTCAATTGTAACATTGATTTGCTCGTTTGGAGAGAGAGAAATTTCCTTCGAAGTATTCCAATACAAAATCAATTGTAGAGGACAGTCAAGAGGAAGGTGAAAGCTGTTTACAAAGTCTTGAACGCATTGCTCATAATTATTTATCTCACAACTCACAACTCAACAGTTCGAAAGTACAACTTAGTACTTATGACTCCGAAATCTGTACTTATGTGTACCTCACTTATGTATAACTCACAACTCAGAACTTATATGTACCTTATACAAGTCAGAACTAATAACTCCTAACTCAGGACTTATTATTCATAATTTCATACCTCATAGCCTCATTATGTACATAACACAAATTTATATCCTTAAATCTGCAAACTGCCATCCTAGAATCCTGAAATCACTCAAAATGTGTGTTGGATAAGGCAAACTAGTACACTCGTGCAAACTTGTGCACGGTGCTAATGTTGCACTGCTGCCAACAAGTCCATTGGTGATAACTTCTGCACTTGGTGCTGACAGGTCATGTGCTAAGTGACGCCATGGTGCTACCTGACACAATACTGTCTACTCTAGATTGTGGGAACAGGCTATCACGTTGTAGAAAGAGGGCCAATGCTAACTTGTTGGGTAACAACAGCGCCTGTACAATCGCTGCACTAGAATCTCCTCCTCCATGCCCCCATCCCCATCTTCCTCCTCCTCCATCTCCTCCTTAGCAATGTCTACATTGTCTCCATCCGATTGCACAGCCTCTGCCTTGGTGTCCTTCTCAATGGATTGGCAGCTTGACCCCTTTGCATGACTCCTTGCTGTGCATTGATTGCCATGCCCAGCACCTTCTCTGGCAGCTTGACCCCTTTGCATGACCTGGCAGCTTGACCCCTTTGCATGACCCCTTGATGTGCATTGATTGACCCCCCTTGCCGGGCCCCCCCTTGCTGCGCATGCATGAAAGACTGTTTTGATAAGTCGGAAAGGCTTTGCTTCATGCCTTGCGCTTTCACCTCTTTTCATGCCTTGCGCTTTCACCTCCTTTCATGCCTAGCGCAAATTGCCTTTCGCATCCTGGCCCTGCATGGTCCCGAGTTGCACCTAATTCTCGCACCCTTTGCGCAATACATTTCACTGCTATGGGAATTCACTTCAGCTCTGTTCTCATGATCTGCTTTGCCTTTCGCTTTCTGCATCGCCTTGCTGCGCATCTGCATTAGCACCGGGTGGTTGTGAATAACCCCCGAGTTGCTTCTAATTCTCGCACCCTTTGCGCAATGCATTTCACTGTCACTGTCCTGCCTAGCACCTTCTCTGGTGGATGCTGGGCAGATAGCCAGGAGCACTGGCGCTCGGAGCACTGGATAGGTCTGCCTACCTGCATGGCGGTTACCCGCCTGCACCTGCCAGACCAGACCAGGACACGCGCCGGGCCAGCACCTGCGCCGGAGTACTGGCGAACAGCTCTGCACCCGCCTGCACCTTCCTGAGGCCTACCTGCATGATGGTTACCCGCCTGCACCTGCGTCAGAGTTCTGGCGGACATTACTACATACCCATATGGCATGCATCCTTAGCTACCGTTCCAAGATTTCCATAAAGTCTGGTTTGGTTATGAATTGCATTGTAGTGGTAGACTGCAATTGCAGCCCAGTCTTAGCTGCCTTGTGCCTGTGTTGACCAAGTTACTGCTTGCCAACAGGTTGCCTTGTTTATTGGTTAATCTTTGCCGGGAGTGTGGTTGGGTGTTTATGTTGTGATTGGTACTTAACACGACATTGACATATGGATCATGTACACCTGCAGTTCTTCTATTTTACTGTGTTCTTGCCCACCTCGGCCACCTACCTATTTACTAGGTTTGTTTTAGTGGCCCATTACTGCAATAGGTAAAGCAAAGATGTGTAGTTGAGGCCTGCTTGACTTGCATAGCATGACTGATGAAATGTCATAGCCCAGAAGAATTTAGCCCTTTTGCCTGTTCCGTCTAGGCATTCAGTGGATCAAGTTTTCTTTGACTGGTTTTAGGATTGATTTTTTTATGATAGGGAGGACTGTGTGTATTCCGAGTTTGGTTTTCTCAATCATTCGCTCGTTGGGTTTGACAATGCTCCCGATGATGATCGGGAGGACTGTGGGTATTCTGAGTTTGGTTTTTCTCAATCATTCGCTCGTTGGGTTTGTCAATGCTCCCGATTATGATCGGGAGGACTGTGGGTATTCTGAGTTTGGTTTTTCTCAATCATTTGCTCGTTGGTTTTGACAATGCTCCCGATTATGCTAGGGAGGACTCTGTGTATTCCGAATTTGGTTTTCTCAATCATTCGCTCGTTGGGTTTGTCAATGCTCCCGATTATGATCGGGAGGACTGTGGGTATTCTGAGTTTGGTTTTTCTCAATCATTCGCTCGTTGGGTTTGACAATGCTCCCGATTATGATCGGGAGGACTATGGGTATGCCGCGTACAAAAAAAAAAAAAAAAAAAATGCGGAGTACATGTTTTCTGAATCATTCGCTCGTTAGGTTTGTCAGTGCTCCCGATTATGATCGGGAGGACTGTGTGTATTCCGAATTTGGTTTTCTCAATCATTCGCTCGTTGGGTTTGACTATGCTCCCGATTATGATTGGGTGGACTCTGTATATTTCGAATTTGGTTTTCTCAATCATTCGCTCTTTGGGTTTGTCAATGCTCCCGATTATGATCGGGAGGACTATGGGTATGCCGACTACAAAAAAAAAAAAAAAAAAAATCTTGAGTACATGTTTCCTGAATCATTAGCTCGTTGAATTTGTCAGTGCTCCCGATTATGATCGGGAGGACTGTGTGTATTCCGAATTTGGTTTTCTCAATCATTCGCTCATTGGGTTTGACAATGCTCCCGATTATGATCGGGAGGACTATGGGTATTCTGAGTTTGGTTTTTCTCAATCATTCGTTCGTTGGTTTTGACAATGCTACCGATTATGATCGGGAGAATTAAGGGTATGCCGAGTACAAAAAAAAAAAAAAAAAAAAGGGGGGGAACATGTTTTCTGAATCATTTGCTCGTTGGGTTTGTCAGTGCTCCGATTATGATCGGGTGGACTCTGTGTATTCCGAATTTGGTTTTCTCAATCATTCGCTCGTTGGGTTTGACAATGCTCCCGATTATGATCGGGAGGACTGTGAGTATTCCGAATTTGGTTTTCTCAATCATTCGCTCGTTGGGTTTGACAATGCTCCCGATTGTGATCGGGAGGACAATGGGTATTCTGAGTTTGTTTTTTCTCAATCATTCGTTCGTTGGGTTTGATAATGCTCCCGATTATGATCGGGAGGACTGTGGGTATGCCGAGTAAAAAAAAAAAAAAAAAAATGCCGAGTACATGTTTTCTGAATCATTCGCTTGTTGGGTTTGTCAGTGCTCCCGATTATGATCGGGAGGACTGTGTGCATTCCGAATTAGGTTTTCTCAATCATTCGCTCGTTGGGTTTGACAATGCTCCCGATTATGATCGGGAGGACTATGGGTATGCCGAGTACATGTTTTCTGAATCATTTGCTCGTTGGGTTTGTCATTGCTCCCGATTATCATCGGGAGGTCTGTGTGTATTCCGAGTTTTCTTTTCTCAATCATTCGCTCGTTGGGTTTGTCAATGCTCCCGATTATGATCGGGAGGACTGTGTGTATTCCGAAGTTGGTTTTCTCAATCATTCGCTCGTTGGGTTTAATAATGCTCCCGATTATGATCGGGAGGACTATGGGTATTCTGAGTTTGGTTTTTCTCTATATCTGAATCTGATTTTGAATCTGAATCTGAATCTGAATCATTTCCTTTACCAACCTATTTGTCTTCCGCAGGGTCTACAATGACAGTACCGTGGAAGTAAAACTCCAATCGGACGGGAAGGATTTGGGATGCGGCGTCATGGACGAATGGACCAAGGAGCGCCAAGTGCCAATGAACATCGAAGTCGTTGTTGGTGGACCAAACTTCCATGTTACGGGTACGCACGCTCACTGGTCGAGGTTTCGCGGCGAATGCAGGCATATGTGCGGAGCATTCTGGTCGACACTCACCCTTGCGGAAGTCAAGCCAGCCCAGTTGCTTGAAGTCACTAGCATTCGGAGGCCCATGTCAGGAGCTGGGCTATAAGGAGATAACAATTTGAATACGATGACCTTACAAAGTTGTCGGCGATCTGTCCTCTTCGTTGATTGTAGGAAGCTGACCTCGTCGCGCCTTTCCTGACTTCTTCGCGGAGGCTGTAGGAAATGTAAAGAGTGCAGAAGTTACGCAATATCCTATCGAAATTGAAAGCGGCAAGTGCGGTCAGCACACAATGGTTGTTTCGAACGGTGTACATCCCACCGCGTACGTAACATTCAAAATGTACCTGTCAGATTTGAAAATTTAACCTGAGCCACGGTGCAGCAGTACAGTCCGTTCGATTGCTCTCTTACCGGCGTCAGGTGAAGGCCCTTTTGGTGTACATCGAGGTGACGTCCTCCTGTCGCTAGGACCAAACTCCTCGAAATCGCTCCTGAGCTTTTCTTCGCATATCTCAACCCACGCCCTAGTTTCCTCAAGCTCTTTGTCGGCGATAAATTCGCCCTCGCCGACCCTGACAGGCTTGCTGCGCATTGTCAACCACCAACCCAAGAGCCTGAATGTGAACTGGTATCCATGATAGGGCTCCTAACATGGGCCTCCGAATGCTAGTGACTTCAAGCAACTGGGCTGGCTTGACTTCCGCAAGGGTGAGTGTCGACCAGAATGCATCTGCTCCGCACATATGCCTGCATTCGCCGCGAAACCTCAACCAGTGAGCGTGCGTACCCGTAACATAGAAGTCTGGTCCACCAACAACGACTTCGATGTTCATTGGCACTTGGCGCTCCTTGGTCCATTCGTCCATGACGCCGCATCCCAAATCCTTCCCGTCCGATTGGAGTTTTTCTTCCACGGTACTGTCATTGAAGACCCTGCGGAAGACAAATAGGTTGGTAAAGCAAATGATTCAGATTCAGATTCAGATTCAAAATCAGATTCAGATTTAGAGAAAAACCAAACTCAGAAAACCCATAGTCCTCCCGATCATAATCGGAAGCATTGTCAAACCCAACGAGCGAATGATTGAGAAAACCAACTTCGGAATACACACAGTCCTCCCGATCATAATCGGCAGCACTGACAAACCCAACGAGCGAATGATTCAGAAAACATGTACTCGGCAATTTTTTTTTTTTTTTTTTTTACTCGGCATACCCATAGTCCTCCCGATCACAATCGGGAGCATTGACAAACCCAGCGAGCGAATGATTGAGAAAACCAAATTCGGAATACACATAGTCCTCCCGATCATAATCGGGAGCATTGTCAAACCCAACGAGCGAATGATTGAGAAAACCAAATTCGGAATACACACAGTCCTCCCGATCATAATCGGGAGCACTGACAAACCCAACGAGCGAATGATTGAGAAAACCGAATTCGGAATACACATAGTCCTCCCGATCATAATCGGGAGCATTACATTACATTACATTACATTACATTACATGTTAAAGTCTACTTGACACCGCGAGGGTGTATGAGACTCTGTGCTTTAAACAAAAAGAAAAAGCACCCACAAAGCAAAAACCCCATTACATCAGGGGTGTGTCGAGGACAAACAAACCAAACTCCCAACCACCGTTTTGGTGGCGTAGGTATTAAACCCCTTAGAGCCGGACCCAGATCTCAACCACTTACAGTGGCGGAGGTAAGAAGCTAACAAATGAGAAGTCACAAGAAGAAGAAAAAAAGGGATGATAAATTACGGTGCCACTAAGCAGTCCAGGGCTTCCTGTCTTGCTCTTCTACAAGTAGAAAGATAGCATTGTCAAACCCAACGAGCGAATGATTGAGAAAACCAAATTCGGAATACACACAGTCCTCCCGATCATAATCGGGAGCACTGACAAACCCAACGAGCGAATGATTCAGAAAACATATACTCGGCATTTTTTTTTTTTTTTTGTACTCGGCATACCCATAGTCCTCCCTATCATAATCGGGAGCATTGTCAAACCCAACGAACGAATGATTGAGAAAAACCAAACTCAGAATACCCACAGTCCTCCCGATCACAATCGGGAGCATTGACAAACCCAGCGAGCGAATGATTGAGAAAACCAAATTCGGAATACACATAGTCCTCCCGATCATAATCGGGAGCATTGTCAAACCCAACGAGCGAATGATTGAGAAAACCAACTTCGGAATACACACAGTCCTCCCGATCATAATCGGGAGCACTGACAATTCCAACGAGCGAATGATTCAGAAAACATGTACTCGGCATTTTTTTTTTTTTTTTTGTACTCGGCATACCCATAGTCCTCCCTATCATAATCGGGAGCATTGTCAAACCCAACGAACGAATGATTGAGAAAAACCAAACTCAGAATACCCACAGTCCTCTTAATCATAATCGGGAGCATTGTCAAACCCAACGAGCGAATGATTGAGAAAAACCAAACTCAGAATACACACAGTCCTCCCGATCATAATCGAGAGCATTGTCAAACCCAACGAGCGAATGATTGAGAA
This sequence comes from Chlamydomonas sp. ICE-L, assembly GCA_013435795.1. Taxonomy (NCBI): domain Eukaryota; kingdom Viridiplantae; phylum Chlorophyta; class Chlorophyceae; order Chlamydomonadales; family Chlamydomonadaceae; genus Chlamydomonas; species Chlamydomonas sp. ICE-L. The sequence goes on along the minus strand of JACBWV010000212.1, from coordinate 138,513 downwards.
AACCAAATTCGGAATACACATAGTCCTCCCGATCATAATTGGGAGCATTGACAAACCCGACGACCCTATTCGCTTGAAGTCACCTACTACACTGCTAGCTGCCAGGCAGATGCCTGGTCACCAGCTGCTAGAGTGGGTGTCGGACCTAAGCCCAGCACCGTTACTGATACAGCTATAGGCTGTATCATAACATTCCCCCCAATCCCAGGAATTCTGGGTACCAGAATTCCTGGGATTCCACAACACAAGTCATAAGGAGTAAGCCAGACAAATATTCCCGTGGAGAAGAAAAGTAGGGGGAAAGCTATCCTAAAACCAGTCAAGGCGTAGGTATGACATCCGTGAAAAACTGTATGAACAGAATCCAAAGCTCTTCTTGCACGCATCTGCTGATGCAATGGACAACAAGAAGACTAATCTTCCTCAGTCACGCCACTTCTCACATACAAAGAAGACCGCAGGAGGTGAACTTCTAAAGACATGCATCATGTGTGAGTACAAATACAGCGCATGTAGGACATGTCCTCCCGATCATAATCGGGAGCATACACAGTATTTAAAACTTGAAATGATTACTTAACAAAATAATGCTAATATTCTGACTTCATGTTTCCTTCTATGTTAACTCAGGATTCTTCTCCCAGGGAAGAGGCTTCATTGGTTATTGGGCTTTGCCACTCTACTCGCAGTCCATCAATCTGACTATATCATGCTTCCAACATTTCTTCAACCGGGTCCTTGAAGAAGAGGGGCAGCTTCCACCGTATTGCTTCTTGCAAATGGACAACGCGGCAAAGGACAACAAGAACGCTTTCATGTTCGCATACTTGTCCTTGTTGGTTGAGATGAACTGGTTTGAGGAAGTGTACGTCCATTTCCTCCCTCCCGGACACACACATAGCAATCTTGACCAAAAGTACTCTGTGATCTCGCAAGGGTTAAAGAACATGGAAGTGTACACCCTGGACCATCTGATGGGCATTGTTGGTAACTTATTCAAGAGAATGGGCCCTTACACAAGGCAAGACGTCGTGACCTCTATAGGGGACTTCTCCGCTGTCCTCCTAGACAACGTTTACAAGTTGTTCGGTCATGGCACTAGCACCGTCAAAGGAGTTAATCGCCGTTTACACGCATTCAAGATAACGAAAGGTCCCAACGGGAGAGTCGGTAAGAATACTTGATATACTGATATTTACAAATTAAATGCTACCGTGCGTGTATGTACTGTCTGCACAATGCTCCCGATTATGCTCGGGAGGAATATGGGTGTGCCATGTCCTCATTGATTTACATGTACAGTCTTCAATAGAAATTAAATGATACAAAGGAAGTTGTACCTAGGACCTAGGATGTATTATCCAAGGGATGCTCCCGAGTATAGTCGGGAGGAATATGGGTGTCCTAAATGATTCACTAATATACAATACATGTTTGCACACCAACAATTGCAGGGGTCTATTACAAGGAGTATGACGAGTCAAGATCTTGGAGAGGACAGTGGGACAATGACGCTGAACCTATTTACGTCCTCCAAGGCTTCCCACTGGTGGACACCAGATCAGTATTTAAGGAAGCCCCCAAGATCAAGATTGAAGAGCTCGAGAATATCGAGGCAAACTGGGCGGCTGTCTGGAAGACTATTCATAATGAGAAGCCCGGAGGTGACGTCCTTGCAGGCCACATGGCCGATGGTCATGTACAAACCGCCGGTGACGACCGTGCAGGACCCGTAGCTGATGTCCGTGTACGACACGCAGCGGAGGACCTTCTAGAACCAGCAGCCGATGACCAGCAGCTGATGGATGAACCAGCAGCCGATGGCCCATCCCATGCCCAGTCCTTCAAACATATTGCAGAGAAGCTTCGTGAAACTTGGGAAGCCAGCAATAAGTGGTGGACTGATTTCTTCAACGTTGAGAAGAGTTATTGGAGCACTCAACCAGATGATGCTGTGACTGGGGAGTACCCGAAAGACCAACATTTTGTCGACTTCCCATCGGAGTTGTCCGCAACTAGTCGTGTTCTGACACAGTCTGAGAAATCAATGGCCAAGCGCTTGATAGCAGCATTGGTTGACTTGTCCATGGATGTGTCAGACCTTTTACCTGCAAGTAACGAGATTGCCAAGACTATGAAGGTCGCACACACTTTGGAGACTACTATGGAAAGGCCAGAGGAGGAGGATGTGTTGTACTTATATTCTTCACAAGGGACGAAGCCGGATAGAAGAATAGCCTACGAGCCCACTACTGATTTGCTTGTTGGTCATGTCGCTGTGGTCAAGGTACAAATGGATGACTCTAGCGGATTGAGAGGATGGGACGTGGTGGAGGTCAAATCACTACCATTGAATGGAGAAGTGGAATGTGTGTATTTAAAGCCCTTGTACTCTGGGGCTCAGAAGTTGGTGTACACTGAAACACAATACCCAACTTGGCCAGAAGATTGGATGGACCACAAGCTTGTGCCTATTACCGTGGGGGTGAGGAGAAAAGCAACATGGACGGGCGATATTCCCATTGACGCATTTCAATTTAGCTGCAAAACCACCAAGGGTATGAAGATCCAGAGAAAGTACCACACAAGCATGCTCCTAGCTTGTCAATCCATTGAGAAGGACACCAGGGCAGAGGCTGTGCAATCGGATGGAGACAATGCAGACATTGCTGAGGAGGAGGAGATGGAGGAGGAGGAAGATGGGGATGGGGACATGGAGGAGGAGAAGGATGAGGAGGAGGAGGACGAGGAGGGGGTGGAGGAGGAGGAGTAAGATGTTTGACACATAGCCGTTTTTTACTAAATTAGAAAAATTAAATGAATTATACTTACGATTTTTATTGTAAGATGTAAAAGCTGAATTCTGCCTGCCGACTTGTAACCGTCCGCTTTCCCTTTATTTCTTACAATTATAATTGTAAGACACGAATTGATGTTAACACCTTTTGTTACAAAATATGGCATTTCAACGTTGTAACATTCGCAATCTGTACGTTTCTCCGTCTTTCAAGCTCATTTCATGCATATTTTGTCAAAATTGACTACAATCTTACGATTTTTATCGTAAGATTGCATTTGAAAAGCATCAAAAGACCCCCAAAAAGTGATTGTAAGATTGAAAATCCGTTCGGAAGCAGGAACGCCCATTAATGTGCAACCGGACGCGATATTCGCTAGCAATGCCTCAAGGGCAACATCTAACCTTGTGTACCTAAGCACGCATTCGAATGCCGTGTTTGGGAGCAATACCGCATGTGCCGCCTCCAACATGGTATATATCAATGTGCAACCGGACGCGATATTCGCTAGCAATGCCTCAAGGGCAACATCTAACCTTGTGTACCTAAGCACGCATTCGAATGCCGTGTTCGGGAGCAATACCGCATGTGCCGCCTCCAACCTGGTATATATCAATGTGCAACCGGACGCGATATTCGCTAGCAATGCCTCAAGGGCAACATCTAACCTTGTGTACCTAAACACGCATTCGAATGCCATATTCGGGAGCAACGCCGCAAATGCTGCGTCGAACCTTGTGTACATGAGCACTCATTCGAATGCCATATTCGGAAGCAATGTTGCAAATGCTACGTCGAACCTTGTGTACATGAGCACTCATTCGAATGCCATATTCGGAAGCAATGTTGCAAATGCTACGTCAAACCTTGTGTACATGAGCACGCATTCGAATGCCGTATTCGGAAGCAACGCCGCAAATGCTGCGTCGAACCTTGTGTACATGAGCACTCATTCGAATGCCATATTCGGAAGCAACGCTGCAAATGCTGCGTCGAACCTTGTGTACATGAGCACTCATTCGAATGCCATATTCGGAAGCAATGTTGCAAATGCTACGTCGAACCTTGTGTACATGAGCACGCATTCGAATGCCGTATTCGGAAGCAATGTTGCCTGGTCCACGTCCAATATGGTATACCGTTCTACACATTCCAATGCCGTGTTCGGGAGCAATACCGCATGGGCCTCCTCCAACCTGGTATATATCAATGTACAGCCGGACGCGATATTCGCTAGCAATGCCTCAATGGCAACATCTAACCTTGTATACCTAAACACGCATTCAAATGCCGTGTTCGGGAGCAATACCGCATGTGCAGCCTCCAACCTGGTATATATCAATGTACAGCCGGACGCGATATTCGCTAGCAATGCCTCAAGGGCAACATCTAACCTTATATACCTAAACACGCATTCAAATGCCGTGTTCGGGAGCAATTCCGCTTGGGCTGCCTCCAACCATGTCTATCTCAAAACGCACCCTGACGCCGTGTTCGGTAGCAATACCGCATGGGCCGCCTCCAACCATGTCTATCTCAAAACGCACCCTGACGCAGTGTTCGGTAGCAATGCCGCATGGGCCACCTCCAACCAGGTCAATCTCAAAACGCACCCTGACGCCGTGTTCGGTAGCAACACCGCATGCGGAACCTCCAACCATGTCTATCTTAAAACGCACCTGGATGCCGTGTTCGGGAGCAACGCGGGTGGTTCCGCCTACAACATCGCTATTGATTGTTCGAACCTCCTGTTTCCTGTCATTGCACCAACTGCATTGTTAGCGAGCAACGTGTCCTTTACATGTTCCAACACCTTGTTCGGGGTGACAGTGCCACAGGCGTCTTTCGCTAGCAACCATTCGCATTGGGCCTCGAACACAAGTCTCGCGTCCTCTAATTTTTTGTTTGCCAATTTGACACCGTCGTGTTTTTTTTCGTCTAACCTTGCGCACGAAACATCAGTGGTTGCCGCGTACACCTCTAACGTTGTGAACGAGACGTTGTACCCTATGGCATCGTTCGCTAGCAACAACTCTATAGGGCTTACGTACCTGACCAACCCCACCATTCGAGCGTTTGAGGACGCGTGCGTTTTATTTGCGACCCCTGCCGAATGCAGTGTGACGCTGAGCAACCTCATGGACGGAGGTAACCTTAGTCTCCGCGTATCTGATGTGAAAGGCGCGAGCCTCTACTCCTCCAGCCCGAAGGGCCTCATGAGTGTCCTTTCGGAACACGGTGGCGTCGTATCACTGGGAGCAAGAAGTAGTAGTAGTAGTAGTAGCAATAACGCGTTAGCATTGTCTTCTATAACTGCTAACAGATTGGAGTGGCCGCCAGTAGCGTTACCACCCGCCTCAGCATCGACATTGAGCAATCTTGCGTACGGGAACGGGTCGTATACAGTCTCTGCCTCGTCGTCGTCGTCGTCATCGCATATTGCGTGCGTATTTGATAAGTTGAACTTGTTGGGGTTGTCTAGAGAAACACGTTGGGTTTCGTCTCTGTCGTTCGAGGCTGTCAACGGTCTCTCCTCTTCCGATGTTGGGTTCGTTACCACTACTGGTGCATTAGCCTTCACAGGGGAGTGGGTGGACATCGTGCTTCCGGACCCGATCACGCTGGGTGCATACTCGATTACTCCGATCATCTCCACTCATACGGGGCAGCCGCGGTGTTTCGTGGTACTTGGGCGGTCCTCTGATGGGGAGAGTTGGCAAGTTGTCGACACCACTTACGCGACTACCCCATACCCCGTTACAGGCGCGGTGATAACCGTGACCTCGGTCCCCCCCTCATTGCCGTCCTCCCGGTTTCGAATTGTGCTGACCCGCGTTCGCGTGTCGTCTTCGGAGACGGAGACTCGCGTGTCTGCTAGAGTGGGGCAGGTTCGCTTGTTCGGTGAACCCTCGAGTCATTCTTTCTTGTCGCTTCGGCACGATACCTGTCTCCTGTCCACGCGTCTTGGGGTAGGGGTATCCACTCCAGGCACCTCGGCGGTCGCTGTGTCCGGTTCTATGAGTCTCTTTGGGCGACTGGGGGTGGGGGAGACGTTGCTAGGGACCGAGCCTGCGTTTTCGTTACAGCTCGTGCGCGACAGTGCGGCAAAGCCCTCTTCTAGCACCTGGACTGTTACATCTGACCGCCGTATAAAGGAGAACATATGCAACGCCGACCTCGAGCGGTGCTATGAGATCGTCCGCGAAGTCCCTTTGCGTCGATTTTCTTGGCGTAAGGACTTGTACACACCCGATCAGGTCGGCAACGACCGCTCAAAGCTTGGGTGGATCGCTCAGGAGGTCCAGGCGGTTTTCCCTAAGGCTGTGTCCACCCAGAGCATGTTTTGGATGGACGACTGTCTTGCATTGAACAACGACCAGCTTATCGCGGCTCTCTACGGGTGTGTCAAGTGTATGCAAGCGCGTATCGATTCGCTCGAGAAAAAAATGAAAACATGAAGAGATAGATTTTATACGCGCTTCCTCTTTCCTCCGACACCAACCTGAGTTGTGTCCGATAGAGAGTGTAACGTTTCATCATCCGAGTCGTCGCTTACGACGATGGGGCAGATGCGAGAGAATATCTCTATTACCAAATCCCTTACCACATCCTCTTCCGAGTGCACATAATCAGAGTACTCAGTAGTGAGGTCTATAAATTGGGATATATTAAAGAACATCGTGGCTACAATCCTTCTTACGATAACCTGGTCTGCGAGAGAGGGGGTATTCATTCTTGGTTTGTAATAACGATTATGGTGTTGTGTTCTTGGTGTTGTCTTCTCATCCTTCGATTTGTCCCTTCAATTTTTTTCCCGCATCATCTGAGAGATAGAGGATGAGGTCGAATAAGTTTCTAGCAGTAGTGCGCGTGTACCGTGAGAACCAGCTCGCGCTCCGTGATTCCTTTTCGCGTGTCGTCCCCTCCCCCCTAGAGATGGCGCAGTCCGAGGTGCGCTCCGCGTTGATGGACGCCTCCATCGCAGAGTACCTCGCTGGTCGCGCGCGTCTTTCGACTGATACTACTACTACTCCAAATATGAATTATAATAAATCTATCGAGTCGGCATTGGCGTCTCTGACAACCGAAATGGATAAGAGCAGTGTTGGTGAGTACACATTTACATCCGCCCCCCAAGATAACGACGATATTTCAGAGGCGATTCGGGGGGGAGACGTGCAGCTCGTTCGCTCTCTCGTAATGGAACGTAGAGAAAGTCACTCTGTGACTTAAATGAAACATGGCATCATGCCTGTGCCCCGAACCCTTTATTTGGATATTACACTCTGACAATAATTCACGATACCTGACTGTATTATCTCTATCCATTCATTGACATCTCGTCTGGTGGACTCGACAGTTCAGTCTTGGACGCAACAGGATCGTATTGGAAATTTCTTTGTTTGTTTAAGGTGCAAAAATTCCCTAAAAAATTTGTGAAAGCCAACATCAACATACCGAATGCTATAACTGTCCAACATGTTTTGAGTTCGTGTTGGATGTCCACCGGTGACAAGCGCCCTCCTAGAATCATGTCAATGTGTCGGATGAACCCCATTGAATCGGACACAAAAGGTGACATATTTCTTTTGGGTAGGAGTGTTGCTTACAATGTTGTGGGACAGGTTCTTGGCTTGATAAGTATTATCATACTCAAATCCTTATACACATTATAATTACAAACAATTTATTTTTGTTACAAACAATTCAATGGTTTGCGCTTCCCTCATCGTCCCTGCGCAACAATGTGTCAAGTGCAGTGCGCATGACATCCTTCGTAAACAACGCCCCTTCAGTATTTCCGCTGATTTCTGCGAGTTGCTTCGCTCCTATGCCGCACGCAGTGAGCAGCGCCCGAAGCTCTGTCGCTTTTGTCGGGAGGAGGTTCCGGGAGGAGGTTCCGGGAGGTTCCTTCTTCTCTCCTGATATTACCATCGAAAACACCTTTGTGTCGATGTCGGAAGCGGATGATAGCGGGCAGCACTCGCGTGCGACCCTTTTTAATACAACCAAAAGGGGGCTGTAATAACCAGATGTGGAGGTGGTCGTAGGGTACATTAGAACATACTTTGCGTCCTCCTTATTGAAGTGCAAAAGGAGCGCCCGGTCTCTCACGGATGCGTCCGCTGGATAGATGTGTGCATAACAACCTCGGAGCACGACTAGCGACAGGTCCAGTGAGCACGCCGTGTGGAATATCACAAGATCCGTCAGTCTGTCGTCGCGGAAGAGAACGTCCGTGTTGTACAACGCTGATCGCATGTCCTCTACAGACGGCACGCGCTGCCCGGTCACTCTTCTGAAACGCTTCACCAGGCCGGTAGCGTCGGCTGAGGCACCTAATGTTGCTTGCGTGACAAGTCGTGTAACTTGCTTCTCTTGATCTTCGAGTGGTAGCAGTTCCAGTCCCGGTTGGATCCCCTCTGCTATCGACATCGCGAACGTGTGCTTGTTCAGGAATATTCTAGAGGAAGAAGATTCCTGTGGGCTGCTCTGTTGTATACTGCTACTGCTGAGGCGGCTTCCTGTAGTGTGAGCAGTAGTAGTAGTAGTAGTTCTGTTGTTTCTCACAAACTTGAGGTGTTTCTCGCGTAGCGCTTGGAAAATCCCTAAGACATCGTCAGGACACGACGACGGGGCAGAGGCTACAAAAGGAGACTTCTTAGGTGGTTGTTGTGTTGATGTTGATCGATCCTTGGTGGTGGCTTCTTCGTTGACGTTGACTGCGTATCCGTGACTACAGACGGTTTTTAGAAACGCGCGCCGGTATCTTTCTATTTGATTGTCGTTGTTCAAGGTCATGTTGAGGGAGTTGTAAGGAGAACACACTGTTCTTTTACACTTGTTTTGAGAAGAACTTTAAATACAATCCAAGAAAAATCATTGGCGATAATAATCATGATTCATCTCCTCGTCGGAAAACCTTTGCTGTCGCCATGCTCTCCACCCTCCCCATGATTCAAAGTCAAAGTCAATGTACTCGACCGTGTCACATTCATATATTATCCGCGGCGTATTATTACTATTGCGATTCATAAGTGTATTATGATACCCCCCTAAACCATAATCACGTTTAGGTTTATCGTAGTTCCAAAAGCAATCCATCAGAATAAAGTATGATGTACTTCGAATGTATTTTTCAAAATGAGCTCCTGACGCGCGCACACGCAGATTCAGTCAAAGGAGATTATTTTTTATTACTTCATGGTACCTACATAAAAATAAAACAAATTATGATTTCCAATACCCCCCCCACAATTGTTTTAGTGTATTCGGATTCTTGCATGCACTGTCGCATGTTCGCTCCTGTGTGGGAGGAATTCGAGACGAGATATAAGTCAAAGTTCCCATTGTCTAAGATCTTGAAAATCGACCGTGACCTTTTGAGAACCGAAAAAGGTGCATTTATGACCAAATTGTCAAAGTCCTTCAATGGCTACGTCCCTTTTATTTGCGTTTTTGACGCAAACGGAAATGTAAACGAGTACTCGGGATCTAGGACGGTGGAAGATATCGAAGCGTTCGCTTCTTTCAGTTCAATCTTTTGACGCACAACGACCAAAATCCAATTGAAGACTTTCAACTAAAAAACCAATCTTGGTTATAGTCTTCTGGTATAAAGACATCAGACTGGCAATAACTTGGAATTGAAGACTGTTTTTAAGGATTGAAAAGATCATTGCTAAGACATGGGCGGATTTACCTTTAAGTGGAAAAAGAAAGATCACTATTCGATAGATTATGTGCTTGTCAGTAAAGTTTCAGAAACTTTCCATACAGTCCAACGAACTAAAATGAAACGCTTGTGTTACGCACCCTTACGGTGGTAACCTAATGGTGTAGCAACCCACGGGCAAGTGGAACCCCATACGGTTTGAATCACAAATTGCAGGATGTTACGAGAATATCGTGGTTCCTTTTTTAGATCACACACGGCTCTCCATCCTGCCAGACTCCGTATCGTTTCTTTTGTCCGGTACTTTCATGTGTTCCATTTGATGACCAGCCGCACTTAAGCGATCGCTCTTCCCCCGTCCCACCTGTGGCCCAAAAGAAAACCGGGGTCTTTTTGTTGATTGGGTGCAATGCGTCATGAAGGAGGTTTCTTGGGCTGGACGGCCATTTTGAGGACCATCCACTCCGTACACTATTACGTCTGTCGCGCCTTATACAACCGTTTATTGGGATGCCTTCGTTTTGCTTTCCGAAAATACACTCGACCAAGGGAATTATGTTTTTTGTTTTTTCTTACAACACTTCCTTCTTGAGTGGTAAGCTATAACTGTGGTATTCAAAATATTATAACAGAGGAATGTCTAACTGTATGCATCGTAATTAGTGTGGTAACTGTTTCATCCCTTGCTTGTCGCATGGGTACCAATGTTCCCGTTGGATCGATTCCGGATGCCGATATATTCACATTTAAGGGAGTATCTCACATGACTCCCATTGCAGCCCGGGCAGAATTTTTTCGCGTGTAACCCTTTTCCGGTTTCCCATTGGTTCCGTTCTTCAGATACTGAGTTGATTCTTCCGAAATACTACGGTCTTGAGCGGTTCGGTATCCCATCCAACTCCGACGACTATTTCCACTGTGACGATGCTGGTGGTGGTGGTGGTCGGGTAGCGTTTATCGGGCAGTTGCGTCCCGTTCAGGAGTCCGTGGTTTCTTCCTTCCTTGAGCGTGCCCGCGACCCCGAGGTGGCTGGCGGCATCATCACGTTGCCATGTGGTGGTGGAAAAACTGTCGTAGCTCTGAAGATAGCCTCTGATCTAGCGTGCAAGACGCTAATCGTAGTCCACAAGGAGTTCTTGCTTTCCCAGTGGCGTGAGCGGATTGAGCAGTTCATGCCCTACGCGTCGGTGGGTCTGGTGAAGGCCGGGGTAACTGATACACATGGTCGCGACGTCGTGCTTGCGAGTCTGCAAAGTCTTAGCATGAAGTCTTATGATGCCGACACCTTCTCTGAATTTGGATTGCTTATCGTTGACGAGTGTCACCGGGTGGGCACGGAGGTTTTCTCGCGCGCCCTTTTCAAGACGACGTTCCGGTACTCCCTTGGTCTTTCTGCAACGCCTGACCGGAAGGACGGGATGACCCGGGCGATCGTGTACCACCTGGGTCCACAGGTGCCTCTTCTTCAATTTGATGATTCGGCATCGAGTAGTACCGGCAATGACAGGGTTGTCCGTGTTCGCGTGGTTCGGTTTTCTTCGGATGCTAGGGAGTACGCGCGTGAGGAGGTGATCCACAGGCGCGTCGCGGACGGGCGAATTAAGGCAGCCCCTTGCATTTCTCGCATGATAACCAACGTGTGCGATTTCGAGCCTCGCACGGCCTTCGTGGTGGAGCTCATATCCGACGTGTTGGCGAGTGCCCCGGATCGGCGTGTGCTGGTGTTGTCCGATCGAAAGTCTCAGCTTCAGAATGTGCACGACATGCTGGTTGCAAAGGGGATCGAGGTTGGTTTATACTGGGGTGGCATGAAGAATTCTGAATTGAAGGCGTCCGCGTCACGCCGGGTGATTTGCGCCACGTTCCCCTATGCCGCAGAGGGCATGGACATCCCTGAGCTGGACACGCTTGTCCTTGCATCCCCAAAGACGGATGTTGTTCAAAGTTGCGGTCGCATCACTCGTTTCCGACCTGATGCTGCTACTACTAATACTAATAATCCGCTTGTGATAGACGTCGTGGACACTTTTGCGGGTATTTTTGTGGCTCAGTCGCGTAAGCGGCAACGTTTCTACGCTTCTATGGGTTTCGCATTTATTTGATTGATTCATTTGGTGGTCGAGCTGGATACACTTGGCTGTATAAATACAGTCAACATCATTAGTGTGCATATTGTAAGGATGATTACTACGAGTGGGATGACTGGAAGAGTTGATAACATTACGGAGTGCCTGACCTACACATTTTTGATATTTTAAAACTATATCGACATTTTTTTGATTTGCATTTGTATGTCTCCCAATCAGCTCTGGAAGTTTCTGTAAAACAAATAATGTTCAAGATAAATCTGTTTGCTTTCATCATCGCTTTCTCTTTTGGAATAGGCTACTGTTACATGATGTCCCCCCCTCCCAAGATCGTCGTTAGGTTTCCTTCACCCGCTAATGCCGGGTCTATCGTTTACCAAGACAACGCCAAAAATTGCTTTACGTTCGATGCTAAGGAGACTGCGTGCAGTAAGGATGCCATTGCTCAGCCTATTAATGTAGAGGACTTCAAGGGGGGTATGATGTCTGGGAGGAGGAAATCGACTCAATATCGTGGCAACTTACGATAATATTCTTCGTCATTGTTCGCATTCTACTCGATTATTCAACGGTCACATGTCCCACAATTTGTGTCTCCGACTGTAGTAGTATCGTCATGCTCGTCTTCTTCTTGAACGGCTTTGTGTATTGCCGCTATAACCGTGAGGTCAAATATTTGTCGCTTTGACGCAGTTCGACTTATTGTGTTTTTGCGGCTTCTCGTTGGTACTGTGTTGCGTGCGAACTCGACTGCCTCTTCCCAGTCTCTGGGTCGTCGAATCATTTCATTTTGTTGGTGAGTAGAACGGACAGATGGAACAGCTGTGTCTGTGTGCGTGTTATCGGGCATGCAAATGATGCAGTGTTCTTCGTTGGCGTGGAAGAGTTTTTTGAATGCGGTTGCGAAGTTGAGATTCCCTTCTTGTGCTCGTGTGTTTGGTGGTAGGTTATTGAACGTCAGCACGAATCTGCAAAACATGTTGGAGTTATTCGCGGCAATGTTCTGTAGCGTGGTCACGAACTTGTGTCCGATGCGTGTTGAGTACTGAAGCAGGAGGCTATCGACAAACCTCACTCGGTATGCGCACGATTTCTTTGTTTTGGGAGATTCCTTGGTAGAATTATCGGAGTGCATCATTTTGTGCACTGGTTGGGTGCTCGGGACAAGTAGTAGTACTCCTTTATTGTCTATGTTTGGCGACTGCGCGTTTACACAATCTGGATCCCATTCCACGATGTCTACTTCGGGTTGGGTGTTTTTCCAGTCCATGACCGCGTATTCTTGTACTAGTAGGATTCCTGTGTCAGACATTGTTTTCGTGGCCGTCGCGCATGGGTGGCAAGCCTTGAGGACTGCGTTGATGAAGTCTGCGTTAGTGAGTGTAAAGGGGACTTCCATTTTAACAAAAGGATTACTATACCTTATGTACCGTATTTGAAGATTTGCGTCTGCACGATGATGCGTTTTTGCGATGCCTGTGACAACATGATGTTCATTCGCTCGTCGTCGCAGTCTTCATCTGGTCAGAACGATGAGCAGCGTTTGTACTTTGAATGTCGCAACTGCCAGAGCGTCGCTCCCGTCAAGGACGCCTGCATCTTCGAGAGCAACCACTCAGACGACCGGAATTCTTATGAGCAGTTCATGTCGAAGAACATCCGGTACGACGTGACGCTGCCTCGGGCACACAACATCCCTTGCCCCACGTGCAGCCGCAACAACGATGGGGGATCTTCCTCTGTTCTCTTCATAAAGTACGACGCCGACCTGAAGTTCTTGTACTTTTGCGAACGGTGCGACACGTTCTGGAAATCAGGTGGAGGTCGCTCAGCTGCCGTGGATTCTTCTAAGGATGCTACCGCGGATTCTCCTAGGGATGCTGCCACGGATTCTCCTAAGGATGCTGCCACGGATTCTCCTAAGGATGCTGCCACGGATTCTCCTAAGGATGCTGCCAAGGATTCTCCTAAGGATGCTGCCAAGGATTCTCCTAAGGATGCTGCCACGGATTCTCCTAAGGATGCTGCATCGGATACTGTCTCGGATTCTCCTAATGATGTTGTTGCCGCGGATTCTCCTAATGATGCTGCCACGGATGCTGTCTCGGATTCTCCTAAGGATGTTGTTACTGGCATTGATGATGTCGTGGGAGAGAGGAAGTCTGTCAGTTTCAGGTCGGTGTCTCGCAATCGGAAAGCTGTCCCCGAAAAGAAAAAAGTTGTAAAGAAAACAGTTGTATAAAGGCAAAAAACTATCGACACAGAGAGAAATTACCTTTACTGCTTATTTGATGTCTTCTTTCGTCACTCTGTCGTCTCCCTGACTACTTACGAGCGCGCCAAGTAATCGGTATGCGCGCCGAACAAATGCTAGGGTGCTCCCGCATTGATCGACGTCCCCGCATGATGGGTTCTCGGCGTTTTGACGCTTGCGAGGTTGCAAGCGCAGAGCTTGAACGCTGGATTGCTGCCTTTGTGTCTCTAGGACTTTATCAGACGGCAAGACGGAGCTCGTGCGCATTTTTAAGTCGTAATGGGCATTCCTTCCTCCTGGCCGATTTTTACTGGTTGCGAAACATGGTATGGAGCGGATTTGTGATTCCTTGGTGCTCATGTCTCAAGCTAGCGAGTCGTTCAGGATGCTCTAAATCCTGATTAGAAATTTTAAAAAATCGGCCGGGAGGCAAGAACGCCCATTTCGTCCTCGACTTCATGATTTTTTGGCGGGCAATCAATCAATTTCATCTTGAGAAGATGACAACCAATATAGAGAGGAGTGCGATCATCTCTATTGCAGCATATACGTGCACACGTTTCTCCCACGAGCGTCGGACCATGTCTCCTGCAATCCTCGCGACGGGTGCTGGTAGATCATCGTCCACCTCGAGCGCTGCATCGAGGATGGCGACTGCTTCTCTGTGCCATCGTGATACGCACATGCCGTATGTGGAGCTGAAGACGATGATTGCTGCAACTAGGGAAGCTATGACGAGACGGGTTGCTCCTTGTGCCTTGGTCGCAAATAGGAATGCGGCTAGCGCAAACCCAATACCGGACAAGAGGAACATGTTTCGTGCTCCGCTGTGATATGCGCTTTGAATCTGTGAACTGCTTGTCAATGCAGCTCGCATAGCCTTACCGACCATTGCTGGCGAATTTGCATTTGTTTGTGGTGGAACAACGCCGCCTGTATTCGTTAGGGGTGTTGCTTGCATCATTGTACACAATGTTTACATTTGGAGGACAAAAAAATATGTAAACCTGGTTTCAGATGCGATCGTCCCCCCCAGAGCGTCCCAATGTGGCTGACATTCGCAGGTTCAAAAAATAAAATGAAAACAACTGTATTGTGTCTACATCATCAAGACCGCATGCCGAGTAGTAAAAAAAATGCTGGATTTCCGATTCGCATGATTAACCCTACGATCGCCTTGGTCATGTGGTTCCTTTACTTTTTCGTCATGGCGTATGCCGTCTGGTTCCAATTTTGGGCTTGGAACATTGCGGAAAAGTGTGAGAAGATGGGTTGTCCGATGGGTCAGGATAAATTCCTTCTCATGTTTCTTCGCGTCGCGCCTGCTTTGCTTACGCTGTACGCGATATCCCAGCTTGCAGGTGTGGTAGGGTTTTGGTTGGACATATCGGTATTTGTCTTGTTGATGAGTTTCCTCGTTTCGACCAAGGTGTTCTTACATAAGAATGCGAAGAGGGGGGATGCGTGCAGGGACTGTGTTAGTAATGGGTACACGAACGACGTCGCGAACATGTTGTTCTACATATTTTCATGTTTTCTAGTTATCTTAACGATTGGTATTATCGTATGGAAACTCAAGGGGAAGGGGGGTATTTAAGAATTAGAAAGTGCTAATGAGGAACAAATGATATAATGCCAACGCAATGAAGATGCTGATGCGTGTCCATTTGATGGTCGGTGTATAAAATTTGGATATTAACTCTCTGATAATGAAGATTATCCATATCAGGGAGACGACGAACCACGTTAATGCGCGTGCGCTCATGGACATGGATCCCGACACGCCGAATGAGTCGACATTAGGTGACATGAAGTTGCTCGAGCTTTGTTCCATGTCCGGGAACTTATGAACTTCTGTCATTGAATCAATCGGTCTGATGTTGTTGCCGTGTTAAACTCGTCGAAGGTAAAAAAAACACAGTTGTTCTCGAATAATTACTTATTCGCGACCCTTGCAATCCTTGAGCAATGACACGATCCTGGGGATTGTGATGAGGAGGCGCTTTTGGCGCTGGATCTTTTTGTGCTCGATGTACTTGCGGTACATGCGCTGGATCTTGCGCGCCGAGCACCACGCTCGCAACCACTGGGACGCTATGTGCTGTACAAAGTCCCATTCCATATTGACGAATCCATCAGATGACACCCAATCGATCATCTCGTCATCCACCTCAATGAACAGACTGCTTACAATCTTGCGTGTGAGGGTAATGTAATCGGAACACCAAGATTGTACGGGAAGACGGCTTCCAAACCAAGAAGCATGCCTTGGAAGCGGGGATCGCATATGTATTCGTCCGGCGAGACTGTCATCAGATTGATGATAAACAGCTTGGCGTGGTTTCCGTCTGTGAAGTCTTTGGCAGTCAATTCTCCGTCGTGTATTTCGTTGTCCCACGATTGAACGGCGAGCTTTGCAAGTACCTCCCAAACGCGCGCCATGGGCGGAATGAGTTCTCTTGCGCGATCGCACAATGGATCCCACGGAATGCCCGAAGTGACATTGGCAACATCGTTGTATAATTCATTAAAGTTTGCCATTGTGATTGTGGGTATTTGTGGGTATTTGTGGGTGTTTGTGATTATCGGTTTCTTTTATGACAATTCAATTTTTTTTAACTGTCAGTATTTTACATGACATTGATGCGCACGATGTTAGCAATCAATTTGACTTTTAAGGGTATTTTGAACATGTAAATTCAGTGGTTTTAGCCTTGATTTTTTGTGTCTCAAATTTCCCAAAAGCAACGATCTGCATTCTGGATGATTATCTATTTTATTTGAGAACACTTTATATAGTGTCAGTCAGGTATTATTAATGTATGAATCCCCTAAGAATTTCATCGTATCCAATACGGTGAAAAGTGATATTGTTTCGGTAAGCGGAACAACTATTTCCATCGCCGATGCGGAGTGCAATCCGAAGTCGACAGGGGCCTTCAGAGTTTGCTCTCTTAACGTGAGTCGATGGGAGATCCCCGCGTCTCCTACCCCCCTTGACAACAAAGGGGATATGATTTTACGTTGCCTCCCTGACAGAGTTATAAATCTGTTGTCGAAGCTGGAGCCCGACGTTGCCTTGTTCCAGGACTTCGGTCCCCTTCTGGAGTCCATCGTCGAGCTGACGCGCGCGTACATCGGTGCGTCTCGTGGCAATGTTAGCACGACTCGCAAGGCAGGAAGGGTTGGTCGTGTGCGCGTTGGGTATTCGGAGATAGACGAAATGTTGAGTAAGTTGGCATTGTTGCCGTCTGATGATAAGGAGGCGTGGGTAGATGGTTTGAGTGTGTATTCGGCACGCGACATTAAGTTGTTGTCAGCTAGTTCCTCAAAATCCTCCAAGCGTTTTCGAAAGGTTATGGTACAGACCGGTAGGCCCAATGATGGAGGCGGCCTCGTGATTTACAATGTTGGGCTTGGTGACCGCTACGAACCCGGACGTACACACCCCAAACAGAAAGGTGCTATCATACAGAGTTTGTGCGACGACATCATAGATGAGCGGAGCAAAAAGGGTGCGATAATGATCATGGTCATCGGTGATTTCGGGAAGAATAGTACCGCTTTGTCTGACAATCTCCGCACATGTGGAATGATTATGCTGAACGATGACACCCCCACGACCCTAGACGGAGGTGTTTCTGACCTTTGTTGGGTAAGCATAGAGTTGTACCGTGCAAGTTACATCCGGCCTGTGCACAATCGGGGGCAAATAGTTATTCCCCTTATTGACGTGTGTCCCCACCACTTCCCTGTGTGCGTGGACATTGTCTGGCACTCTGAGAATGATGATGACGCATTAGCCATGCTTTCTGTATCGCGTTCGTTGCTAGAGAGTTGTCTGTTACACACGCCGGGTGTAGATCGCATCGGCGGAATCCATGTCCGTGAGAACTTTTCTTTTGATGGAAGAAGTTCGCGGAAAGGCAATTCCTACAAGAAGAAGAATTTTGGAAAGTCATCATCATTCGTAATGTTCACGAACTTTGTACCTACCCAACGTGTGAGAACCCTTTCGATAGGCGACACTGCTGGTGCGGGGTTGTTCCCGGCCTTGGTGGAAGGCGTGCTGTCATCATACGGTGTGTTTGTGGAGGCTGTAAACGGATGGTGGGTCCTCGACGTTGCGGGGCGCAAACACGTTTGGGGGTACATGATCAACGTCCCTGCAAAGGTGTGTGACAACATGGCGCCGCTTTATGTCCACTATTGTAAAGAGTACATTCCGATCGATTACATCGAGTACTCACGTTGGCTTGCATTGGGTCCTGCGAATAGTAGTAAAAATAGTAGTAAAAGTAGTGTAATTATTGCCTAAGGTTCCTTCGTACCGTCATTTTGTGAATAACACGAGCGACGCCTTGTGTGACTTAATCCGCGTTCCTTCGAGTGGGGGTGGGGGGTCAGTGCTTCGGTTTGATGTGAACGCCTCGAACGATCGTTACGTCGGAATTATGGAGGGTATTTACTCCTCTGCGACCGCCTTTAAGACCCTAGACTGTTTGAAGAAGACGCCGCGAGTGTGGACGCGCTTCACTGAGTTGAACATCGCGCTTGCTGTCGGTCGCTTGGACGCTGTGCAGAGTAGGGAGACTGTGGCGTTTTCGGACTTTCCTTTGTTGTGGGAGCCTATTTTTACATACTACAATGAAGTCCTCACAGTTGCCCGAAAAAACCTAAAGCGTCTGAAAAACAATGCTGAGGATGACGACGTGTTGCCTCCACTCATCATGTTCCGTTCCCAGAACCCCTCTTCGGGGTTTTTGACGACCAAATCATTCGGGGATCTTGTGGAGGGTGATATCGTTGAGACAAATACATTTACATTCACCACTTACTCATCGCATACTCAGTCGATCGTCCTGTCCAAGTCGTACGACATGGAGGTGGTTTACGTCGTCCCCACATCCCTTATCCCTGAGCTTTTCATATTGTCCAGGGCATCGCAGAGCATGGGGAAGATTAACAACCTTCCGTGTCTATTTCTCCGTGAGGAGATCATGATCCCACCTTTTGCCTTGCACAGGGTACTCCGTGTGTGTAACGGGTATGTCGAGACTCCGAAGGGGACTTCGACGAACATGGTACACAGCGGGACCGGAGATGCCGTGGTAGAAAAGATCCGGATGTACTGGTCGGACAAAACCACCGCCGAGGAGTCTTCTCGTTTCCTGCGTCGCTTCGTCGTCGTGGAGATTCTAGGGTTTTCAAAGAATCGTATTTCGGAGTTCGACCGTGTATACGGGACGGACTTCACTACTCTTTACAAATCCCGCACGCTCATTTGAAATGTTGCAACAGAATGGGCGTTCCTGCCTCCCGGCCGATTTTAACTGGTTACTATTGAGCATATTTGTGATTCCTTGGTGCTGATGTCTCAAGCTAGCTCTAAATCCTGATTAGAAATTTAAACAAATCGGACGGGAGGCAGGAACGCCCATTACAGGTTAAAAAAAGATTGCGAGAGAAGCAAAGCAATCAAACATGGAGGGCGCTCAACAACTCGATATATCCGACGACGCTTGGAGTGCGTCTTTGGTCCCTCATACCTCCTACACGCGCTTGGCATGCCCCCTTCTCTCCAGCCCATCGCTCGCTCTTTTGCCAATGGTGACACCCGAGGACGGTCTCTCGTCCCGGCGCACGGTCGCCGCAGGGAGACGTAACAACGAATATGATGAGGATATGTGCGAGTTTCTGAGAATCCGCTTCACTCCTGAGGACGTTCCCGACGAGGAGGGATTCCTGATGCGCCACGACGTGAACAGGATTTCCTTCGATTTGCGTCATGCATCTCTTTCGGTATCCGAGACGGCTCTGGACGCGTCGGACGGTGTAGTGTGCTCTGTAACTAGGACGGTGCGCGTGTTGCAGACGCTTCCTTGTGTTGCAATGCAGACTCTAGATGTGACCCGCGTCGTGTCAGATAAAGCGTTGTTCATAGACCATTTCGTCCGTGCACCGATGTCATATGGTAATGGTGCTGCAGCGTGGACCTTCGACGGCTCCCTTTACAACACATCTGCGGCGCAGCACTTCGTACTGAGCGCCGCTTCCTCGGACTGCGTTAGTGGTGGTGGAATGCTCGCTGCTTCTTACATGGGGTTGGGTGAGGTGACTTGCGAGGGGTTCAATGTCATTCCAGGCGAGGGCGCAGGAAGCGAGGCGCGTGTCCGTTTGCGTGTCCCTCCTGAAACGGAGTCTTTCACGTTGCACATTCTGTGTTGTTGTTCAGAAGGAAAGAAAGCGCGAGAGTCCATGCTTGCGTTGCTTCGCGCAGGTACGTCCGCAAGCAGTCTCGTTTCGCGTCACGACATGGCATGGGAAGCTCTGTGGCAGTCAAGGGTTGACATAGTGTCCAAGGCTGCAGGGATGTTGCAGGAGGAAACTTCCGAATTCATGCGTGACCTTTTCACTCTGCGCATGGCAATGTACCAGCTTCACGCCTCTTGTGGAGGATTAATGGACCTTTCGGGAACCTCTGCGTCGGGGGCGTCGTGTGTGCATGTGGCGATTGCTTCGAGTCTGCTTTTGCCTACTTATAGTGGTCAGGTTGTTCCTTTATCTCGTCTGCATGAAGATGGTGTTCCTGAGCTGGGACTGTCGGGTTTGTACCTGGACATGGTCCCATGGTCAGATATTGGGCGTTGGTCCGATCCTGCGACGGGCGCTCCGAGGTTTTTGTTGCCAATGAGCGATGGTTTGCGCCCCTTTGCTGGTTGTATGCACGCGGTGTCCCTTTGGGATACATACCGTCTATCGGGGGACGCTGGTTGGCTTGCGCGTGTGGCATTTCCCGTGTTGTCCAACGTGGCTGATATGGTTTGCAGTATGGCTCAGGTGGGGGAGGCTCAATCGACGTATCCGTACTTTATAAGATACCACCTTCCATCGGGGTTGTTACAAGGGTTCGGGGGGGAGTTATCTGGTGAGGACCATGTGTTAAGCGTTGCTTCAGCTGTGACTGCTTTGCGGGCTGCTTCACAAGCTTCTCTCATTGTAGCACCTTCGGACATTCGTCGCTATCGATGGACCGATGTTTGCGACGGTCTCTTCTTGCCTTTTTTAGACGGCGCGCCTCCTCAGGTTCTCGCAATTGACAATTCTTCTTCTGATATTATCGATTTGCGTACATTGGGGGATGTGTTGCTTCCTCTGTGCCATCCTTCGTTGCGTGTCGCTGTCAGTTCTGTAGGATCTCAGGTGGACGCTGTTCTTTCTGATACATTCGATTATTGGTTTCCACGTTTGTCATGGGATAACGTAGGGGAATTGCCTCGTTTGCCTCCTTCAGAAGCGCGCTCTAGGCGAAGGCGGCGTGCTTGCAACTTGTTGTGGTGTTTGCATGCGCGTGCGCGTATTGCGCAACAAAGACCTTCTAATATTGACGGTTTTGTTTCTGCTCTTCGGGAGTTTTTCTCCGAGTTCCGTGACGCTTGGGGGTGCATATCTATCGACGAGGGGTTCGGTGCTGACTTAGACTTGTCTTCTTCGCTTCTCCTCGTCATTGTGGCGGGTCTTCTGGGGGCGTCCATCAACGGAGAGGTTGCGGACAACCTATATTACTCGGAAGGCGTAGGGGGGGGGGTGTCGGTGTCTACGAGCGCGGTCATGCCATCTACTTGGCAGTTGGTGTCTCTGTTGGGTGCCGGTGGACGACGGTTAAATAAGGACTCGCATGTCCCTAACCGTGTGTTGTTGCCAAGTTCGGCGTTGGTCTCCTCTGGGGTCGCGTACGAATCATGGACGGTAGAGTCATCGACGACGATGCTTACGCGTCCTTGATACACCGCAAGGTACACGAAGCGGTTTTTTATTCCATTGACTGTATTAGGTTTACTTATTTTCGGAAAGCAAATGAGTCAACTGTTCCAACCTCCGCCATGTGACTTTGAGGTTCGCAACGCGCAAGGAGACCTGCTGAATCTCACCTCTAAACGTTGTGTTTCCAAGGAGCCGTTGTTTGCTACTGTCAAGGCAGATGCCGTAGCTGCTATTTCACCCAAGGTTGAAAAGCAAGCGGACGAGATGGCGCTGTTGCTAAAAGCAGCCACGGCATCGGGCAGAATTCAGCTCTGCGCCTGTGCAGCAACTATCATAAAGACTGCAACTGGCGCTGTCTTTGAAACCACCAGCAGCTCACGTATTTCCAACAAGGTTTCAACTCCCGAGGTCACATGGCTGGCCACCAAGGCAAGCCTGTCGCCTCCTGAGTTTGCTGAGCGATTTGACAAGCTCCTGGATCGACGCAACAACAGCGTTGCTCACCAGGAGACCGGCACGCTGCTGGAGGAGGAGGTCGAGAGCTGCAAGGAGCTATTGTCAGCGCTTCCAGTCCTGCGCATCAAGCACAACTGGGAGGCCTGGGTCATCGATATCTACACCGAGCTCGCAGCAGCGTTCCCTCTTCGCTTCCCTTAACTCCGTAATGCTTGTCCGTGTGCCAGAGAGACTTGATCACGAATTAACTTCGAGCATCGAATGCGCCATGTACTTTTTGACGGCAACGGAATCGTTGAATGCTCCTCCCCCCGCCGACGCGTACCCCATACTCGACAGGCAAGCGTCCATTCCGAGCGACGCGACCACGAAATCCGAGACAGTCGTGCGCGCCCTATTAAACCGGTTCACGTCGTGCACCACGAATGTGTAGGACCAGTGCACGGACATGACCTTGGAGATTCCTCCCTCCACGCATGTCCACCCCGTCCTCACCGACCCCTCATCGACTTCGTCTGGGTTCTCCCTCGCGTACCCCTGAAGGGCTTCCCTCACCTTCACGACGGTGTCGTTGGAGGTCGTCACAGGTAAGGACATGACCACTTTATCTTTGACAGCCCCCCTGGTCATGTTCCGAACCGTGTCGCCCAGGAGGACGCTGTTCCGCACGATCAATGCCGTGGTACCGTCGAGGTACGTGTGGTTCGTCGTGAAGTCGCGCACCCTGAACGGGCCTCCGTCCAACAGAAGGATGTCCCCTATGTCAAACGGGCGCTGCGTAGCCATGGTCACCATGAAGCGGATGCGCTCCTGTAGTTGCGACACAAGGAAAGAGGCCGCGAGCATGTAGGTTTTGAACATGTCGAATCCCTGTCCGAAGGCCGGGTAGCCCCACATCGATGCGATGACAACCGCGCAAAAAGGGTATGAGAGGAGCGCGATGTCAATCATGATCCAGTCGACGCACTTGTGGTCCGTGAAGACCTGATGCGCGAACCGTTTGCGTCTGAAGGCCATGTCGTGCATCATCCTCTCCACGCTCGAGGGTGTGATGGTCGTCCCCGCCTTGTCATCCCTCCCACTACTCAGCAGCATCCAGAGGTTCTCTATACTCTCGTCGTCCTCGTGTACAGACCGCGTGTCCATGAAGCGCAAGAACTCCTCTTTTCTTATCGGCGTCTCTGCGGGGGATAGCATGATCGCGCACAAAGTTTGGAAGAGCCCGATAGCTTGTGTTGGTATGGATCTAATAATGTCTGCGTCCGATACGCCCACCCATCTGTGGAGGAACTCGCCGAGGGGCGCGCTCTCCGAGATGCCCAAGCACACGTCCGCGCACGAGAAGGCCCGCGATATATCGGGGCGATCCATAATACTAGCCTCATTGGCGGAGATGGTACCCCACACCTTCTTGCGGTGCGAGAAGAAGACGTACGTAAAAATCACGATACCAGTCGTCTGAAGCGCGAGAAAACACGCCGTGAGCACGAGGCCGCTGTAAAATACGCGCGTGACCGTCTCGAATGGAGAGTGGTTACTGGACATGCGCTCGGACAGTTGGATGCACGCGAACGCCAGCGCGCTGAACACAGCAAAACTCACGCACCTCCGTATGCCCTTGGAGTAAAGGACGAGAAAGTCCCATCGTCTTACGAGAGTTCTGCGTGCGAACCTGCCTGCAATCCACGCGACTTGCACCGACCCGACCATGGCGCCCGTTGTCGCGACGATCTTGAAAGCATCATGGGTGTCGGTTTCGTCATTCAAATCCATGACCGTGCCGAACGCGATCATCCCCCCCCAACACAGGAAGAGAGCAGCCGAAAACAAAAGCGAGTGCCACCATTTTCGGGACAGAGGGGGCTCAGGCGATTCCGAAACAACCGCGACTACAGTGCCCATCGTCAGATTTGTCAATCATACAGATACAATACAGCTACAGGGACATTTTACAGTCGGAGACGCAATTTGTGGGATTTCTGAAGAATGGTGAAACCGAATATTATCCATGACGATCGTGGTTTTCTTTGGGATGACCAAAGTTTTAAAGAATTTCCCATGGAAATGAAAGACATGCTATCATCGTCATCTTCTCGCTCGGTCTCAGACGTTGTGGTTGCTTGGTACAACGAACCGGGGGTGGAACGATGGGTATCCGCGCTGGCTTTTGCGTTTTCGGAGCGTCCTGCAGGCGAGCGGTACCGGATATTCGTGTTCCACAAGGGTAGTACTGCCGAAGATGCAAAGCAACGTTTGTTCGATGTCTTGGGTACAAAGTGTAGTGATGTCGATGTCTTTTTCGAGCATCTGGATAATGTGGGTCGTGAGGCAGATACGTGGTTGCATTACACGGTGGCGCGTTTGCGTGCTGGCGACATGCCTGTGAACCGTGTGGCATTCTTGCAGGGTGATCCTTGGGACCATTTTGGGACGCCGCATGGTGGCAGGGAGAGGAATCTAGATGTGTTTTCATCAAAGCTTGTGGCATTGCTTGCGCCTACCGCTCATCCGATGGCATCGAACCCTGAGCCATTGTTTTGCAACCTGATGAGCGAGTCGCGTGTCATGCGGAGAGGGCTCTCGCACCCTCAACGTCTGGACCTTGAGCGGGTTTGGGTTGAGGCCTTCGGATGCGAATGTAAGGTGGACAGTTATGTGTTCGCTGCGGGGGCGCAGTACCTTGTGGACGCCATGCGCCTTTCTCAAGAAAAGCCATTGTCTTGGTGGACGTCCCTTCATCATAAATTGCGTGCTGACGAGATCAATGCTTGGGAGATAGAGCGGTTTTGGTTGCATATTTTTGGTGATGGTGTATAAAAACAAAATGCATGCTTGGAATAAGCATTGTTTCACGGACCTGTACCTGGTTTCAAGGGATATCATTCAAATTATACTGAGTGTCCCAAAATTATTTGAGAACAACTGTCCTCGCACCTCTGGGTACCGCTCGATCGATTTTTGAGAATCGACAAGGGAAGTGGCGAAGCCACCCCTCCTGTGCTTATTGAATGCGTTTCCGCTATCTCCGGTCTCAGAATCGCGAGTGAACTTTGTGAAACTAGCAAGCCAAGTCGTAGTTGGTCTGCTCTCGAATCAAAAATAAATTCAGGCCACATTACTTTGGAAGATAAACAATATGTGCCTCACTCGCTCAAGTGACACCTATCCTACCAGCCACGCCATTCCAGATGCTGACATGGATGTAGCATTGCAGATGTACTCGAACCTATGGCCTACTCTTGACCATAGCAGACATTACTGCCTGAACCCTTTGATCTTGGCTGCCGAGCTCCTAGAGCACGCTGGGGTGGGGCTCTACCCCAATGTTAAACGCTTCAAGGGTGAGAAAGGTCGGCGTTACCAGTACACAATAGAGCAAATGATCTTAACAGGAACCACTCATGGCATCGTTTTCAACGGGACAACTGTCGTAGACCTAGATTCTCGTTAGAAATTATGCGTTTCTTGTGTACTCAGGTGAATGTGTACTCAGGGAAATCGTGTGTTTACTGTACTCAGGGTCAAAATATTTGACGAAATGAACTTCGAGAACCTCTTCAACCTGCTGCACCCCCCAAAGTTGCCCAAAAGCAACGAAATTGTGGGCTCCCCTCCGGTCACCCACCCGCTCGGTTCCTCGCGGACTCCTTTATGGGGGCCCACAGTTCAACATCAACTACGTAACTTTTAAGTCTTACGTTGTTTGTAAAAGATTCTTGGGAGGTTGCAACAGTAGTTGCCTCGTTTGCTTTCCGAAAATAACTAATCTTCGAAACGCTGTCGATACCAAATGGTGGTCATGACAAGCAGAGCCCCCGTATTCATGGAAAAAATACAGAGAACGGGGTCTAGTTGACGTGGTTTTTAAGTGGCACGTCTAGTTGACGTGGTTTTTAAGTGGCACGTCTAGTTGACGTGGTTTCTCACGATGAAAGGCACGAGCACGTGACTGACCATGTGATTCCTTTTCCTCTGGAGGTGTTCGCGGTATCGCTCTGCGATCACTCGAACTGCCTTACTGACGCGCAGCCAAGACATGCAAATCTTCTCGAAGAAGACCTCCTGGATTTCTGTATCAAAGTAAGAGATCGACAGTGTATCGGCGCCAAATAAGTCGAGGTTGATGTCCTTGGATCCAGGTCGGATGATGAACAGCCTCTCCAGTATGCGGTAGATGGTAGATGGTTCTTCGGTCATACACAAGGCTTCCAGAGCAAACAACTTGTGTCTGTTCCTTTTGTCCATGTACAATTTGGAGTCATAGCATTCAGACATGTACATTCCATAGATTTTATGGTCCACGAACTTAGAGAACGCTGGGAAGGAAGCGTCTCCGAATGTGAACATCACAGGTGGAAAAGTGTATATGTTGTATACCAGATGCGGATCATACGGATCATGTGATTTGTATGCAGCTTTAGCAAGTTGCAACCATATTTTCTCACCGACTGTTGACATATTAGTTAGATTTGGGATAGAGTTGGTTTGGTTGTCTTCTTGCTCAGATGGAAATGGTTTCAATTTTTTAAACCCTACAGTCGGCGGAACAGTAAAATGAAACAATGACTTACAATGACTAACCCTAAACGCGCAGGAGCGGGTCGGAAGCTGTTACGTTTGTCACAGACCACTTGTAGAGTCCGCCCACAAAGCTTCATTGTATTCATCCAGCTTGACGTGTTTACGGACGTGGATGACTTGACAGTTCAGGTCGCCTATCACCGACGCTGTCTGCATCTGTATAGATTCATGAATCCCAAGAACACAAATTGCACCCTGATACACTCGACGGAATACTAAAATGAAACCGCTTTCTTGAGTGTACGGTACACCTTGCGGTGTAACCTAATGTTGTCGCGACCACCGGAGGGGGGCCGAGTGGTGTCTACAACAATACGAGTTTTTATTCATCAACAACAACAGAGCTGCTGTGGGCAAATGGAAGAGGTCGTCCTAGACCCATCAATTCCATGCAGTGCAGCCTTGCGATTTTGAGAGCAGAAGAGCGATCCCGGTCCGAGTAAATGCATGTTTGTGTTATACATTACTTGTGTCGTACATTCGGACAAGGGAATTATGTTACATAATATAATGGGCGTTCCTGCCTCCCGGCCGATTTTGACTGGTTGCGAAACATGGTATGGAGCGGATTTGTGATTCCTTGGTGCTGATGTCTCAAGCTAGCGAGTCGTTCAAGAGGCTCTAAATCCTGATTAGAAATTTAAAAAAAACGGCCGGGAGGCAGGAACGCCCATTATATGCCGAGTCCCCCAAAATCCTCTTGTATGTGTAAAGAACCTGTCAGATTGTAATCAATTGTGCGTCCTACCACAACTTCCAGTTTGCAATATTTCTTTGGCCTCGCAAGAATTCCGGGGCGGGTTGGGTACATTGTAAAGCAATTAATGGGCGTTCCTGCCTCCCGGCCGTTTTTTTTAAATTTCTAATCAGGATTTAGAGCCTCTTGAACGACTCGCTAGCTTGAGACATCAGCACCAAGGAATCACAAATCCGCTCCATACCATGTTTCGCAACCAGTCAAAATCGGCCGGGAGGAAGAAACGCCCATTAATTGTGGATGTTAATGGATCGTTCAGATGAAGAGGACACAGAATGGAAACATACAAAAAATGATTTGTTCGCGTTTACATTTTCCTGATAATTGTTTTTTCACTGCTGGAGACGGCCAAATTGCAGGCAAAAGCTATGTAACCAAGTTAAGTTCAAGAACCACTCATACAAAACAATGTATTTTAAAGGCTAGGGAAGCAGGTGTCACAAATCTACAGTCAATCTTATTTAAGTACCTATAATGGGCGTTCCTGCCTCCCGGCCGTTTTTTTTAAATTTCTAATCAGGATTTAGAGCCTCTTGAACGACTCGCTAGCTTGAGACATCAGCACCAAGGAATCACAAATCCGCTCCATACCATGTTTCGCAACAAGTCAAAATCGGCCGGGAGGCAGGAACGCCCATTCTATCACTAAAATTTAAATTTTCTCTATTATTTCGTTCGTGTTCTGGGCCCGTGAAAGAGATCAGGAAGTGCCTTTCACGTCGTCAGAATGTTCTGTTCAAAAACGTCGACGAACGCAACACTTCTTGTACTTGCCACGGCTGCTTCCAGAAGCTCGTCAACATGAAGGCAGACAGCGTCGTCTGGCGCAGAGTTCAAAACGAGCCCTCCGCCCTCATCGACGGGGCTCCTACAACAACAACGATTGAGAAGCAGAAGACGGTGGTGAAGAACGTCAAGGTCCACAAAGTACTGCACTGTTGCAACAGTGTCAAAAGCGCATCATCCAATGTGCGCTGTGGTGCAACCTGGAACCGTGCACGCTGCCAAGAATCTTCTTCTGCTTCTGACGACGTGGATGGACGGGAAAGAGCGACCAGCGGCATTTTGTGTGCCCTCCTCATCGCCCACCCCAAAAACCACAGTTTCCGGCGTCTGCGCCACCGGCGTCTGGCCTTGCCGAGTCAAACCCGAAGGGTGCTTCGTCATCATCATAGTTCTCCGGCAAATCTTCTGTTTCTGGATCAAACACCCGGAGTGAAGTGTCGACTTCGCGCGTGATACTTTGAAGTCCCGAACGCCGCATGTGCTCAAGGCACTGGTTGACGAGGAGATGAGACATGTGCGCAGATTCCAACTTTGCGAAGTAATTGACTTTGTAGCACACTGCGTCCTTCTTGTATGCAATTTTCACAGAGTTAGACATCTTGGTCATGAAGTCATCGCATACGCCAGGCTCGAACAGGTGTTCGTGCATGACGTGCGCCACTGCGGTATGAACAAAGATCGTAGAAGTCCGTCCGCAGAAGTGATAGTCGAGTTCATCCAGAACGCACAAGACTACACCACAAATCGTCTTGGCAATCATGTTTGCACGTCTAGTGTCGATGCCGTCGATGAGCGGTTGTGCCACTTCGTGAAGCATAGTCTTGACTTCTTCAATCACAATCCTCTTGAGATGCGAGCTCCCCTCCTCCTCGAACAACGCAGGTGAGAGATCATCCTTCATCTGGTTCATTCCTTTGTCCTCAGTATTGCGAAAAACATACTTCTTCAAGTTGAGTCGATGCGTAGATGATGTCATCTATCTAAAATTACTATGAGTCTTCTGTGAAAGACAACCTATTTATACTATTTTTCTTGTTGTCAGGGGTTTAGGGTTTATTTTTAAATGCGGGTTGGGGGGGCGCCCAATGAATGCACATCCCATCGAATACAGTCAGAGACAGAATTGATGTGACCTTAAATGGGCGTTCCTGTCTCCCGGCCGATTTTTAAAATTTCTAATCAGGATTTAGAGCCTCCTGAACGACTCGCTAGCTTGAGATATCAGCACCAAGGAATCACAATTCCGCTCCATACCATGTTTCGCAACCAGACAAAATCGGCCGGGAGGCAGGAACGCTCATTCTTACCGGTGATGGGTAGGTTGATGCAGAAGTAAGACACAACGCATGTCATCAAGCAATCGTGATCTCCACATTCGATCGCGATGACGTTGAACCAATGGAAGTGAAGATTGCGCGCGTGTTCATCGACGAGGCTGGTCTGAGTGTAACATCAAACGAATACCATTAAAAGATGATGGCGCTGTAGAACATTCAAAAAATCCGCAGTGAGGCAGGAACACACATTCTGTACCGCTTGCAGATACCGCCAGGCAAGTGCAACCAAGGGTTTATAGGGTTTATCCCAACTCAGTATTCATTTGCTGTGCGCTTGCATGCATTGTACACACATTCTATGAACATGCAGTCGCACACGCGATCATCGTTTCCACTCCTAACGTGTCCCTATGACATTCTTGATCGTATTGCCCTATTCTCTTCCAACCCAAAGATTGTATTAGTTTGTAAAACTCTGCACAACAGATTTTCGGGATGGCCCCTTACCGGATTGATCCAACCACCGCAGCGAGTTGGAGAGATGATGGCGAAAGGGGGGCGCGCCGACCTTCTAGCAGTATGCTTGGTGTCCAATCCTATTGTACAGCTTAATGGGGCCCTACAATTGAGGGCGAACCAAAATGAAAACAAGCTTCTCTATGTGGCTGCCAAGGAAGGTCACGCAGATGTCTGCAAGCTGCTGATGGATCCAGAGGTGACTGGAATTGAGTTCAGGGCCCAGGCGAACTCTAGCGACAGCTGGGCATTGTGGGCGGCTGCAAACGAAGGTCACGCAGATGTCTGCAAGATGCTGATGGATCCAGAGGTGGCTGGACTTGAGTATAGGGCCCGGGCGAACACTAGCGACAGCTGGGTCTTGTGGGCGGCTGCCAAGGACGGTCACGCAGATGTCTGCAAGCTTCTCATGGATCCAGCGGTCGCTGGAATTGAGTTCAGGGCCAGGGCGAACTCTAGAAACAGCTGGGCATTGTCGGCGGCTACAAAGGCAGGTCACGCAGATGTATGCAAGCTGCTGATGGATCCAGAGGTGGCTGGAATTGAGTTCAGGGCCAGGGCGAACACTTTCGACAGCAAGGCATTGTGGGCGGCTGCCAAGGCAGGTCACGCAGATGTCTGCAAGCTGCTGATGGATCCAGAGGTGACTGGAATTGAGTTCAGAGCCCAGGCGAACTCTAACGACAGCAGTGCCTTGTGGGCGACTGCAAAGGAAGGTCACGCAGATGTCTGCAAGCTGCTGATGGATCCAGCGGTGGCTGGAATTGAGTTCAGGGCCCGGGCGAACTCTAGCGACAGCAGGGCCTTGGTGGCGGCTGCCAAGGAAGGTCACGCAGATGTCTGCAAGATGCTTATGGATCCAGCAGTGGCTGGAATTGAGTTCAGGGCCCGGGCGAACTCTAGCGACAGCAGGGCCTTGGTGGCGGCTGCCAAGGAAGGTCAAGCAGATGTCTGCAAGATGCTTATGGATCCAGCAGTGGCTGGAATTGAGTTCAGGGCCCGGGCGAACTCTAGCGACAGCAGGGCCTTGGTGGCTGCTGCAAAGGAGGGTCACGCAGATGTCTGCAAGCTGCTTATGGATCCAGCAGTGGCTGGACTCAAGTACAGGGCCCGGGCGAGCCATATCAACAGCAGGGCCTTGGGGGCGGCTGCGGCCAATGCAGGCCACGCAGATGTCTGCAAGCTGCTCATGGATCCAGAGGTGGCTGGACTCAAGTACAGGGCCCGGGCGAACGCTAGCGACAGCTGGGCCTTGTGGGAGGCTGCCAAAGAAGGCCACACAGATGTCTGCAAGCTGCTGATGGATCCAGCAGTGGCTGGACTCAAGTACAGGGCCAGGGCGAACCATATCAACAGCCGGGCATTGTGGGCGGCTGCAAAGGAAGGTCACGCCGATATCTGCAAGCTGCTCATGGATCCGGCGGTGGCTGGACTCAAGTACAGGGCCAGGCCGAACTCTAACGACAGCCGGGCATTGTGGGCGGCTGCAAAGGCAGGTCACGCCGATGTCTGCAAGCTGCTGATGGATCCGGCGGTGGCTGGACTTGAGTTCAGGGCCAGGGCGAACTCTAACAACAGCAGGGCTTTGTGGGCGGCTGCAAAGGCAGGTCACGCCGATGTCTGCAAGCTGCTCATGGATCCAGAGGCGGCTGGCTTGCCACCTTAGAGCAAGTATTTATCCACTCTCCTCAAACTTTTCAGCAATGTGTTCAGTTTGCTAAAGCGAAAATATATCGCTGCGTGTGCCCAATTATTCCAGATAAATATTTGATTATGAGTCAGGAACTCTTTAAAAATGATTATTGATTCGCACGATGTGAGCCAGCACTTTGACTTTTCAGGCTACTTTGAAGATGTAACTTCTATATCTTTACAGTCCTTGAATGTTCCTCTCCTGAAGACAATATCTGTTGTATTGACAAGATCGGTTACAAAACTTGATGAAACTTGTCAATTTGCACCAGTACATTTGTTCCTGCCTCCCGGATGGATTTTGACTGGTTTCGGAGCCTTGTTTGGTCGGAATCGCAATTCCGAGGAGAGCTAAATCTCTGGTTGGCGAGTGAGTGAGTCGTTCGTACGGCTTTAACTTCTGCTTGGAAAAATCAAAAAAAATCGCCGGGAGACAGTTCTGTACCGCTTCCCATTCTGTACCGCTTGCAGATACCGCCAGGCAAGTGCAACCAAGGGTTTATAGGGTTTATCCCAACTCATTGTTTATTTATACCATCCTGTGCGCTTGTTTGTACACACATGTTCATCGAACATGCATTCGCACACGCGATCATTCCTAACGTTTCCCCATGACATTCTTGATCGTATTGCCCTATTATCTTCCAACCCAAGGATTGTATTAGTGTGTAAAACTCTGCACGACAGATTTTCTGGATTGCCCCTTACCGGACTGATCCAACCACCACAGCGAGTTGGAGAGATGTTGGCGAAAGGGGGACGCGCCGACCTTCTAGCAGTATGCTTGGTGTCCAATCCTCTCGTACAGGGGGCCCTACAATTGAGGGCGAACCAAAATGAAAACAAGCTTCTCTATGTGGCTGCCAAGGCCGGTCACGCAGATGTCTGCAAGCTGCTCATGGATCCAGCGGTGGCTGGAATTGAGTTCAGGGCCCGGGCTAACTCTGTCAACAGCTGGGCCTTGCGTGAGGCTGCCTATGGAGGTCACGCAGATGTCTGCAAGCTGCTGATGGATCCAGCGGTGGCTGGAGTTGAGTTCAGGGCCAGGGCGAACTCTAGAGACAGCTGGGTATTGCGGCTGGCTGCCAATGCAGGTCACGCAGATGTCTGCAAGCTGCTGATGGATCCAGCGGTGGCTGGAATTGAGTTCAGGGCCCGGGCGAACTCTAGCGACAGCAGGGCCTTATGGGCGGCGGCCAATGAAGGTCACTCCTATGTCTGCTTGCTTTTGATGGATCCAGCGGTGGCTGGAATTGAGTTCAGGGCCCGGGCGAACTCTAGCAACAGCATGGCCTTGAGGGGGGCTGCATGTGAAGGTCACGCAGATGTCTGCAAGCTGCTGATGGATCCAGCGGTGGCTGGACTTGAGTTCAGGGCCCAGGCGAACTCTAGCAACAGCATGGCCTTGGGGGGGGCTGCAGAGGAAGGTCACGCAGATGTCTGCAAGATGCTCATGGATCCAGCGGTGGCTGGAATTGAGTTCAGGGCCCAGGCGAACTATAGCGACAGCTGGGCATTGTGGCTGGCTGCCAAGGCAGGTCACGAAGATGTCTGCAAGCTGCTGATGGATCCAGCGGTGGCTGGACTTGAGTTCAGGGCCCGGGCGAACTCTGTCGACAGCAGGGCCTTGTCTCAGGCTGCCAAGGAAGGTCACGCAGATGTATGCAAGCTGCTGATGGATCCAGCGGTGGCTGGACTTGAGTTCAGGGCCCGGGCGAACTCTGGCTACAGCATGGCCTTGTGGGTTGCTGCAGAGGAAGGTCACGCAGATGTCTGCAAGCTGCTCATGGATCCAGCGGTGGCTGGACTTGAGTTCAGGGCCCAGGCGAACCTTGGCGACAGCAGGGCATTGCATTCGGCTGCACATAAAGGTCACGCAGATGTCTGCAAGCTGCTCATGGATCCAGAGGTGGCTGGAATTGAGTACAGGGCCAGGGCTAACTCCAGCGACAGCAGGGCCTTGTCTCAGGCTTCAAAGAAAGGTCACGCAGATGTTTGCAAGCTTCTGATGGATCCAGCGGTGGCTGGAATTGAGTTCAGGGCCCGGGCGAACAATCTCACCAGCAGGGCCTTGCGTGAGGCTGCACAGGAAGGTCAAGCAGATGTCTGCAAGCTGCTCATGAATCCAGAGGTGGCTGGACTCAAGTTCAGGGCCAGGGCGAACTCTAACAACAGCAGTGCATTGTGGGCGGCTGCCAAGGCAGGTCACGCAGATGTCTGCAAGCTGCTGATGGATCCAGAGGTTGCTGGAATTGAGTTCAGGGCCCGGGCGAACTATAGCGACAGCAGGGCATTGTGGGCGGCTGCAAAGGCAGGTCACGCCGATGTCTGCAAGCTGCTGATGGATCCAGAGGTGACTGGAATTGAGTTCAGGGCCAGGGCGAACTCTAGCGACAGCAGGGCCTTGGTGGCGGCTGCCAAGGCAGGTCACGCATATGTCTGCAAGCTGCTCATGGATCCAGAGGTGGCTGGAATTGAGTTCAGGGCCCTGGCGAACTCTAACGACAGCAGGGCCTTGTGGGCGGCTGCCATGGCAGGTCCCGCAGATGTCTGCAAGCTGCTCATGTGATCCAGCGGTAGCTGTCCCCGAGTTCAGGGCCATTGTGAAACTTGAAAGCAACTGGGTCTTGTGTTAGGCAAGACACGTTTCTTGCCACCGTAGAGCAAGTATTTATTTACTCTCCTCAAACCTTTCAGAAATGTGTTCAGTTTGCTCAAGCGAAAATATCGCTGCGTGTGCCCAATAATTCCAGATGTCGCATAAATATTATTTGATTATGAGGCAGGAACTCTTTAAAAATGATTATTGATTCGCACGATGTGAGCCAGCACTTTGACTTTCAGGCTACTTTGAAGATGTAACTTCTATATCTTTACAGTCCTTGAATGTTTCTCTCCTAAAGACAATATCTGTTGTATTGACAAGATCGGTTACAAAACATGATGAAACTTGTCAATTTGCACAAGTACATTTGTTCCTGCATCCCGGATGGATTTTGACTGGTTTCGGAGCCTTGTCTGGTCGGAATCGCAATTCCGAGGAGAGATAAATATCAGGTTGGCGAGTGACTTGGGTGTGTTAAAAACTTCTGTATTTACGAACATCAGTCGTTCTACTCTGTGAAGGTGGAAACGCTTTGGTGTAAATCGAAAACGACGTGAATTTGTAAGCAACCTTTTTGAGACGAATAAGGATTTAATGAGCGTTCCTGCCTCCCGGCCGATTTTGACTGGTTGCGAAACATGGTATGGAGCGGAATTGTGATTCCTTGTGCTGATATCTCAAGCTAGCGAGTCGTTCAGGAGGCTCTAAATCCTGATTAGAAATTTTAAAAAATCGGCCGGGAGACAGGAACGCCCATTATTTGTTAAAATCGTTTTTATTGTCAACTCAATGCACAACCGCAAGAGGCGTTGTTGCTTTTTTCAAAAGTACTCACAATGTACGATTATCAACTAAAACAGTGGACAGTGTAAAGGGGACTTAGTTCCACTTGTCAATGAATTTTGTAGTAGGTAAATTTTTTCCAGCATTGATTGTAATAGTTCAAACCATATCCTGTGCGCTTGTTTGTACACACATGTTTATCGAACATGCATTCGCACACGCGATCATTCCTAACGTCGGTTCCCCATGACATTCTTGATCGTATTGCCCTATTCTCTTCCAACACAAAGATTGTATTAGTGTGCAAAACTATGCGCAACAGATTTTCAGGATTGCCCCTTGCCCGACTGATCCAACCACCACAGCGAGTTGGAGAGATGATGGCGAAAGGTGGGCGAGCCGACCTTCTAGCAGTATGCTTGGTGTCCAATCCTCTTGTACAGGTTAATGGCGTACAATTGAGGGCGAACCAAAATGAAAACAAGCTTCTCTATGTGGCTGCTAAGGCAGGTCACGCAGATGTCTGCAAGCTGCTGATGGATCCAGCGGTGGCTGGAATTGAGTTCAGGGCCCGGGCGAACTCTAGCGACAGCAGGGCCTTGGTGGCGTCTGCCAAGGCAGGTCACGCAGATGTCTGCAAGCTTCTGATGGATCCAGCTGTGGCTGGAATTGAGTTCAGGGCCCGGGCGAACGCTAGCGACAGCTGGGCATTGCGTGAGGCTGCCAAGGCAGGTTACGCAGATGTCTGCAAGTTGCTGATGGATCCAGCGGTGGCTGGACTCGAGTAC
This sequence comes from Chlamydomonas sp. ICE-L, assembly GCA_013435795.1. Taxonomy (NCBI): domain Eukaryota; kingdom Viridiplantae; phylum Chlorophyta; class Chlorophyceae; order Chlamydomonadales; family Chlamydomonadaceae; genus Chlamydomonas; species Chlamydomonas sp. ICE-L. The sequence continues at coordinate 102,693 of JACBWV010000212.1, read as the reverse complement.
AGGGCCAGGGCGAACTATAGCGACAGCTGGGCCTTGTGGGAGGCTGCCTATGGAGGTCAAGAAGATGTCTGCAAGCTGATCATGGATCCAGAGGTGGCTGGAATTGAGTTCAGAGCCAGGGCGAACTCTAGCGAAAGCAGGGCCTTGTGGGCGGCTGCCAATGCAGGTCACGCCGATGTCTGCAAGCTGCTGATGGATCCTGCTGTGGCTGGACTTGAGTTCAGGGCTCTGGCGAACTCTGGTCGGAATCGCAATTCCGAGGAGAGCTAAATCTCAGGTTGGCGAGTGAGTGAGTCGTTCGTACGGCTCTAACTTCTGCTTGGAAAAATCAACAAAATCGCCGGGAGACAGGAACACCCATTCTGTACCGCTTGCAGATACCGCCAGGCAAGTGCCGCTTGCATTCCAGGCAAGTGCAACCAAGGGTTTATAGGGTTTATCCCAACTCATTGTTTATTTATACCATCCTGTGCGCTTTTTTGTACACACATGTTCATCGAACATGCATTCGCCCACGCAATCATTCCTAACGTCGGTTCCCCATGACATTCTTGATCGTATTGCCCTTTTCTCTTCCAACCCCAAGATTGTATTAGTGTGTAAAAATCTGCACAACAGATTTTCTGGATGGCCCATTACCGTACTGATCCGACCACCACAGCGAGTTGGAGAGATGATGGCGAAAGGGGGGCGCACCGACCTTCTAGAAGAATGCTTGGTGTCCAATCCTCTTGTACAGGTTAAGGGGGCCCTACAATTGAGGGCGAACCAAAATGAAAGCAAGCTTCTCTATGTGGCTGCCAAGGCCGGTAACGCAGATGTCTGCAAGTTGCTAATGGATCCAGCGGTGGCTGGACTTGAGTTCAGGGCCCGGGCGAACTCTAACGACAGCTGGGCATTGCGGGTGGCTGCAAGGGAAGGTCACGCAGATGTCTGCAAGCTGCTCATGGATCCAGAGGTGGCTGGACTTGAGTTCAGGGCCAGGGCGAACTCTAGAGACAGCAGGGCATTGTGGGCGGCTGCGAATGACGGTCACGCAGATGTCTGCAAACTGCTGATGGATCCAGCGGTGGCTGGACTTGAGTTCAGGGCCCGGGCGAACTCTAACGACAGCTGGGCCTTGTGGGAGGCTGCAAAGGCAGGTCACGCAGATGTATGCGAGCTGCTCATGAATCCAGAGGTGGCTGGAATTGAGTTCAGGGCCCTGGCGAACTCTAGCGACAGCATGGCATTGTGGGAGGCTGCCAAGGAAGGTCACGCAGATGTCTGCAAGCTACTGATGGATCCAGAGGTGGCTGGAATTGAGTTCAGGGCCCGGGCGAACTCTAGCGACAGCAGGGCCTTGTGGGTGTCTGCACAGGAAGGTCACGCAGATGTCTGCAAGCTGCTGATGGATCCATCGGTGACTGGACTTGAGTTCAGGGCCCTGGCGAACTCTAGAGACAGCTGGGCATTGGCTCTGGCTTCCAAGGAAGGTCATGCAAATGTCTGCAAGCTGCTGATGGATAAAGCGGTGGCAGGACTTGAGTTCAGAGCCCTGGCAAACTCTAGCAACAGCTGGGCCTTGCGTGAGGCTGCAAAAGAAGGTCACGCAGATGTCTGCAAGCTGCTCATGGATCCAGCGGTGGCTGGAATTGAGTTCAGGGCCCGGGCGAACTCTAGCGACAGCTGGGCATTGTGGGTGGCTGCACAGGAAGGTCATGCAGATGTCTGCAAGCTGCTTATGGATCCAGCGGTGGCTGGAATTGAGTTCAGGGCCCGGGCGAACTCTAGCGAAAGCAGGGCGCTGGCCAAGGCAGGTCACGCAGATGTCTGCGTGCTGCTGATGGATCCAGAGGTGTCTGGAATTGAGTTCAGGGCCCGGGCGAACCATATCAACAGCAGGGCCTTGTGGGCGGCTGCAACGAAAGGTCACGCATATGTTTGCAAGCTTCTGATGGATCCAGCGGTGGCTGGAATTGCGTTCAGGGCCCAGGCGAACTCTAGCGACAGCTGGGCCTTGCGTGTGGCTGCGAAGGAAGGTCACGCAGATGTCTGCAAGCTGCTCATGGATCCAGAGGTGGCTGGAATCGAGTTCAGGGCCAGGGCGAACTCTAGCGACAGCAGGGCATTGTGGGCGGCTGCCAAGGAAGGTCACGCAGATATCTGCAAGCTGCTGATGGATCCAGAGGTGGCTGGACTTGAGTTCAGGGCCAGGGCGAACTCTAGCGTCAGCTGGGCCTTGTGGGTGTCTGCGAATGAAGGTCACGCTGATGTCTGCAAGCTGCTGATGGATCCAGCAGTGGCTGGAATTGAGTTCAGGGCCCGGGCGAACCATATCAACAGCAGGGCCTTGTGGGCGGCTGCGAAGGCCGGTCACGCCGATGTATGCAAGCTGCTGATGGATCCAGCGGTGGCTGGAATTGAGTACAGGGGCAGGGCGAACTCTAGTGACAGCAGGGCCTTGTGGGAGGCCGCGAAGGCCGGTCACGCCGATGTCTGCAAGCTGCTGATGGATCCAGCAGTGGCTGGACTCCAGTACATGGCCAGGGCGAACAATATCAACAGCAGGCCCTTGGGGGCGTCTGCCAAGGCAGGTCACGCAGATGTCTGCAAGCTGCTCATGGATCCAGAGGTGGCTGGACTTGAGTACAGGGCCCTTGCTAACTCTAGTGACAGCATGGCCTTGTGGGCGGCTGCCAAGGCTGGTCACGCAAGATGTCTGCAAGCTGCTCATGGATCCAGAGGTGGCTGGACTTGAGTACAGGGCCCTTGCTAACTCTAGCGATAGCATGGCATTGTGGGCGTTGCCTGCCAAGGCAGGTCACCGCAGATGTCTGCAAGCCTGCCTGCATCCGGATCCAGAGGTGGCGGGACTTCAGTACAGGGCCGCAGGCGAAACTCCGAGCTATCAGCAGAGAAGGCTTTGGGGGCCGGCTGCGAAGGCTGGTCACGCCTACGTCTGCTTACTTTTGATGGATACAGAGGTGTCTGGCCCCGAGTACAGGGTCCTTGATTAATCTTGTGTACACTCGCACGTTCTTTCTAGCCCCGTAAGCATTCAGAATGTGTTCAGTCCAAGCGAAATGCATGAGATGAACTACTTCTGTTCTTAAGTCCTTGTTGTGTGTCAATCTCCTGAGTTGACAAGATAGGTTACAAAACTGTGATGAAACTTGAATTTCTTCGTGTAAGAAAGAAAGACAATTTGCACCAGTACATTTGTTCCTGCCTCCCGGAGGGATTTTGACTGTTTTCGGAGCCTGGTCTGGTCGGAATCGAAATTCCGCATAGAGCTGAATCTCTGGTTGGCGAGTGAGTCGTTCGTACGGCTCTAACTTCTGCTTTGAAAATTCAAAAATATCGCCGGTAGGCAGGAAAACCCATTCTGTACCGCTTGCAGATACCGCCAGGCAAGTGCCTCTTACAGCTTGCCGCTTGTCGCTTTCATTCCAGGCAAGTGCCGCTTGCAGATACCGCCAGGCAAGTGCAACCAAGGGTTTATAGGGTTTATCCCAACTCATTGTTTATTTATACCATCCTGTGCGCTTGCATGCATTGTATGTTCATCGAACATGCAGTCGCACACGCGATCATCGTTTCCACTCCTAACGTGTCCCCATGACATTCTTGATCGTATTGCCCTATTCTCTTCCAACCCCAAGATTGTATTAGTGTGTAAAACTCTGCACAACAGATTTTCTGGATGGCCCCTTACCGGACTGATCCAACCACCACAGAGAGTTGGAGAGATGATGGCGAAAGGGGGGCGCGCCGACCTTCTAGCAGTATGCTTGGTGTCCAATCCTCTTGTACAGGTGAACGGGGTCCTACAATTGAGGGCGAACCAAAATGAAAACAAGCTTCTCCATGTGGCTGCCAAGGAAGGTCACGCAGATGTCTGCAAGCTGCTGATGGATCCAGCGGTGGCTGGAATTGAGTTCAGGGCCAGGGCGAACCATATCAATAGCATGGCCTTGTGGGCGGCGGCCAAGGAAGGTCACGCAGATGTCTGCAAGCTGCTGATGGATCCAACAGTGGCTGGAATTGAGTTCAGGGCCCGGGCAAACCATATGAACAGCAGGGCCTTGATGGCGGCTGCAAAGGCAGGTCACTCAGATGTCTGCAAGCTGCTCATGGATCCAACAGTGGCTGGAATTGAGTTTAGGGCCCGGGCGAACTATAGCTACAGCTTTGCCTTGTTGGAGGCTGCCAATGAAGGTCACGCAGATGTCTGCAAGCTGCTGATGGATCCAGCGGTGGCTGGACTGGAGTTCAGGGCCAGGGCGAACTCTAGCGACAGCTTGGCCTTGCGTGAGGCTGCACACGAAGGTCACGCCGATGTCTGCAAGCTGCTGATGGATCCAGAGGTGACTGGACTTGAGTTCAGGGCCCAGGCGAACGCTAGCGACAGCTGGGCATTGTGGCTGGCTGCAAAGGAAGGTCACGCAGATGTCTGCAAGCTGCTCATGGATCCAGAGGTGGCTGGACTTGAGTTCAGAGCCGTGGCGAACTCTAGAGACAGCAGGGCCTTTTGGTCGGCTGCAAAGGAAGGTCACGCAGATGTCTGCAAGCTGCTTATGGATCCAGAGGTGACTGGAATTGAGTTCAGGGTCCGAGCGAACAATGACAACAGCCGGGTCTTGTCGGCGGCTGCCTATGCAGGTAACGCAGATGTCTGCAAGCTGCTTATGGATCCATGGGTGGCTGGACTTGAGTACAGGGCCAGGGCGAACTCTAACGACAGCAGGGCTTTGTGGGCGGCTGCAAAGGAAGGTCACGCAGATGTCTGCAAGTTGCTGATGGATCCAGCGGTGGCTGGAATTGAGTACAGGGGCAGGGCGAAGGCTCTAGCGACAGCAGGTCCTTGTTGTATGCTGCCAAGGCAGGTCACGCAGATGTCTGCAAGATGCTGATGGATCCAGCAGTGGCTGGAATTGAGTATATGGCCCTGGCGAATTCTGACAACAGCAGTGCATTGTGGGCGGCTGCCAATGAAGGTCACGCAGATGTCTGCAAGATGCTGATGGATCCAGAGGTGGCTAGAATTGAGTACAGGGCCCTGGCGAACTCTAGATATAGCCGGGCTTTGTGGGCCGCTGCCAATGAAGGTCACGCAGATGTCTGCAAGCTTCTGATGGATCCAGATGTGTCTGGACTCAAGTTCAGGGCCAGGGCGAACTCTAGCGACAGCTGGGCATTGTGGGCGGCTGCAAAGGCAGGTCACGCCGATGTCTGCAAGCTGCTGATGGATCCAGCGGTGGCTGGAATTGAGTTCAGGGCTAGCGCGAACTCTAGCGACAGCATGGCCTTGTGGGCGGCTGCCAAGGCAGGTCACGCAGATGTCTGCAAGTTGCTCATGGATCCTGTGGTGGCTGGACTTGAGTATAGGGCCCGGGCGAACGCTAGCGACAGCTGGGCCTTGCGTGAGGCTGCGAAGACCGGTCATGCAGATGTCTGCAAGCTGCTCATGGATCCAGAGGTGGCTGGGCTTGAGTATAGGGCCCGGGCGAACGCTAGCGACAGCTGGGCCTTGTGTGAGGCTGCCAGTGGAGGTCACGCAGATGTCTGCAAGCTGCTGATGGATACAGCAGTGGCTGGACTTGAGTTCAGGGCCAGGGCGAACTCTAGCTACAGCCGGGCCTTGTGGTTGGCTGCCAAGGCAGGTCACTCAGATGTCTGCAAGCTGCTTATGGATCCAGCAGTGGCTGGACTCAAGTACAGGGCCAGGGCGAACTCTAGCGACAGCAGGGCCTTGGGGGCGGCTTCGAATGCCGGTCACGCAGATGTCTGCAAGCTGCTGATGGATCCAGCAGTGGCTGGACTCAAGTACAGGGCCCGGGCGAACGCTAGCGATAGCTGGGTCTTGCCACAGTAGAGCAAGTATTTATCCACTCTCCTCAAACTTTACAGAAATGTGTATTCTGTTTGCTCAAGCGAAAATATATATTCCACATGTAGCATAAATATTTGATTATGAGACAGGAACTCTTTAAAAATGATTATTGATTCGCACGATGTGAGCCAGCACTTTGACTTTTCAGGCTACTTAGAAGATGTAACTTCTATATCTTTACAGTCCTGAATGTTTCTCTCATGAAGACAATATCTGTTGTATTGACAAGATCGGTTACAAAACTTGATGAAACTTGTCAATTTGCACCAGTAAATTTGTTCCTGCCTCCCGGATGGATTTTGACTGGTTTCGGAGCCTTGTCTGGTCGGAATCGCAATTCCGAGGAGAGCTAAATCTCAGGTTGGCGAGTGAGTGAGTCGTTCGTACGGCTCTCTCTAACTTCTGCTTGGAAAATTCAAAAAAATCGCCGGGAGACAGGAACACCCATTCTGTACCGCTTGCAGATACCGCCAGGCAAGTGCAACCAAGGGTTTATAGGGTTTATCCCAACTCAGTATTTATTTATACCATCCTGTGCGCTTGTTTGTACACACTTGTTCATCGAACATGCATTCGCACACGCGATCATTCCTAACGTCGTTTCCCCATGACATTCTTGATCGTATTGCCCTATTATCTTCCAATCCAAAGATTGTATTAGTGTGTAAAACTCTGCACGACAGATTTTCTGGATGGCCCCTTACCGGACTGATCCAACAACCACAGCGAGTTGGAGAGATGATGGCGAAAGGGGGGCGTGCCGACCTTCTAGCAGTATGCTTGGTGTCCAATCCTCTTGTACAGGTTAAGGGGGACCTACAATTGAGGGCGAACCAAAATGAAAACAATCTTCTCTATGTGGCTGCCAAGGCAGGTCACGCAGATGTCTGCAAGCTGCTCATGGATCCAGAGGTGGCTGGAATTGAGTTCAGGGCCAGGGCGAACACTTTCGACAGCTGGGTCTTGTGGGCGGCTGCAGAGGAAGGTCACGCAGATGTCTGCAAGCTGCTGATGGATCCAGAGGTGGCTGGACTTGAGTTCAGGGCCAGGGCGAACTCTAGCGACAGCAGGGCCTTGGTGGCGGCTGCCAAGGCAGGTCACGCAGATGTCTGCAAGCTTCTGATGGATCCAGCTGTGGCTGGAATTGAGTTCAGGGCCAGGGCGAACGCTAGCGACTGCTGGGCATTGCGTGAGGCTACCAAGGCAGGTTACGCAGATGTCTGCAAGCTGCTGATGGATCCAGCGGTGGCTGGACTCGAGTACAGGGCCAGGGCGAACTATAGCGACAGCTGGGTCTTGTGGGAGGCTGCCTATGGAGGTCACGCAGATGTCTGCAAGCTGCTCATGGATCCAGAGGTGGCTGGAATTGAGTTCAGAGCCAGGGCGAACTCTAGCGAAAGCAAGGCCTTGTGGGCGGCTGCCAATGCAGGTCACGCCGATGTCTGCAAGCTTCTGATGGATCCAGAGGTGGCTGGACTTGAGTTCAGGGCTCTGGCGAACTCTAGCGCCAGCAGGGCATTGGGGACGGCTGCCAGTGAAGGTCACGCAGATGTCTGCAAGCTGCTGATGGATCCAGCGGTGGCTGGACTTGAGTACAGGGCCAGGGCTAACTCTAGAGACAGCTGGGCATTGTGGGCGGCTGCCAAGGCAGGTCAAGCAGATGTCTGCAAGCTGCTGATGGATCCAGAGGTTGCTGGAATTGAGTTCAGGGCCCGGGCGAACTCTAGCGACAGCAGGGCATTGTGGGCGGCTGCCAAGGCAGGTCACGCCGATGTCTGCAAGCTGCTGATGGATCCAGAGGTGACTGGAATTGAGTTAAGGGCCAGGGCGAACTCTAACGCCAGCAGGGCCTTGAGGGCGGCTGCCAAGGCAGGTCACGCAGATGTCTGCAAGCTGCTCATGGATCCAGCGGTGACTGGAATTGAGTTCAGGGCCCGGGCGAACTCTGTCGACAGCAGGGCCTTGAGGGCGGCTGCCAAGGCAGGTCACGCAGATGTCTGCAAGCTGCTCATGTGATCCAGAGGTGGCTGGAATTGAGTACAGGGCCCGGGCTAACTCTAGAGACAGCTGGGCCTTGTGGGCGGCTGCCAAGGCAGGTCACGCAGATGTCTGCAAGCTGCTCGTGGATCCAGATGTGGCTGGAAGTGAGTTCAGGGCCCGGGCTAACTCTAGAGACAGCTGGGCCTTGTGGGCGGCTGCCAAGGCAGGTCACGCAGATGTCTGCAAGCTGCTCGTGGATCCAGATGTGGCTGGAAGTGAGTTCAGGGCCCTGGCGAACTCTAGCTACAGCAGGGCTTTGCGGGCGGCTGCGAAGGAAGGTCACGCAGATGTCTGCAAGCTGCTGATGGATCCAGAGGAGGCTGGCCCTGAGTACAGGGCCATTGTGAAACTTGACAGCAGCTGGGTCTTGTGTTAGGCAGGACACTTTTCTTTATTGCCACCGTCGAGCAAGCATTTATCCACTCTCCTCAAATTTTCAGCAATGTGTTCAGTTTGCTCAAGCGAAAATATCGCTGCGTGTGCCCAATAATTCCAGATGTAGCATAAATATTTGATTATGAGGCATGAAATGATTATTGATGCGCACGATGAGAGACAGCACTTTGACTTTCAGGCTACTTTGAAGATGTAGCATAAATATTTGGATTATGAGGCATAAAATGGATTATTGATGCGCACGATGAGAGACAGCACTTAGACTTTTCAGGCTACTTTGAAGATGTAAAACTTGATGAAACTTGAATTCCTTAATGTAAGAAAGTAAGACAATTTGCACCAGTACATTTGTTCCTGCCTCCCGGAGGGATTTTGACTGGTTTCGGAGCCTGGTCTGGTCGGAATCGCAATTCCGCGGAGATATAAATATCTATTTGGCGAGTGAGTGAGTCGTTCGTACGGCTCTAACTTCTGCTTGGAAAATTCAAAAAAATCGCCGGGAGACAGGAACACCCATTATGTACCGCTTTCAGATACCGCCAGGCAAGTGCAACCAAGGGTTTATAGGGTTTATCCCAACTCATTGTTTATTTATACCATCCTGTGCGCTTGTTTGAACACACATGTTCATCGAACATGCATTCGCCCACGCGATCATTCCTAACGTCGGTTCCCCATGACATTCTTGATCGTATTGCCCTATTCTCTTCCAACCCCAAGATTGTATTAGTGTGTAAAACTCTGTGCAACAGATTTTCAGGATGGCCCCTTACCGAACTGATCCAACCACCACAGCGAGTTGGAGAGATGATGGCGAAAGGAGGGCGCGCCGACCTTCTAGCAGTATGCTTGGTGTCCAATCCTCTTGTACAGGTTAATGGCGTACAATTGAGGGCGAACCAAAATGAAAACAAGCTTCTCTATGTGGCTGCCATGGCAGGTCAAGCAGATGTCTGCAAGTTGCTGATGGATCCAGCGGTGGCTGGACTTGAGTACAGGGCCGTGGCGAACTCTAGCAACAGCAGGGCCTTGTTGGATACTGCCAGTGAAGGTCACGCAGATGTCTGCAAGCTGCTGATGGATCCAGAGGTGGCTGGACTTGAGTTCAGGGCCCTGGCGAACTCTAACGACAGCAGTGCATTGTGGGCGGCTGCAAAGGAAGGTCACGCAGATGTCTGCAAGCTGCTCATGGATCCAGATGGTGGCTGGAATTGAGTATAGGGCCCTGGCGAACTCTAACGACAGCTGTGCCTTGCGAGCGGCTGCCAAGGCAGGTCACGCAGATGTCTGCAAGCTGCTCATGGATCCAGAGGTGGCTGGACTTGAGTTCAGGGCCCAGGCGAACTCTAGCGACAGCTGGGCATTGTTGGTGGCTGCCAAGGCAGGTCAAGCAGATGTCTGCAAGCTGTTGATGGATCCAGTGGTGGCTGGACTTGAGTTCAGGGCCGTGGCGAACTCTAACGACAGTTGGGCTTTGCGTGATGCGGCAAAGGAAGGTCACGCAAATGTCTGCAAGCTGCTCATGGATCCAGTGGTGGCTGGACTTGAGTTCAGGGCCAGGGCGAATTCTAGAGACAGCAGGGCATTGTGGCTGTCTGCCAATGCAGGACATGCAGATGTCTGCAGGCTGCTGATGGATCCAGAGGTGGCTGGACTTGAGTTCAGGTCCTTGGCGAATTCTAGCGACAGCTGGGCATTGTGTCTGGCTGCCCATGCAGGTCACGCAGATGTCTGCAAGCTGCTGATGGATCCAGCGGTGGCTGGAGTTCAGTTCAGGGCCACGGCGAATTCTAGAGACAGCAGGGCATTGTGGGCGGCTGCCAAGGAAGGTAACGCAGATGTATGCAAGCTGCTGATGGATCCAGCAGTGGCTGGAGTTCAGTTCAGGGCCAGGGCGAACTCTAGCGACAGCAGGGCCTTGGTGGCGGCTGCCAAGGCAGGTCACGCAGATGTCTGCAAGCTGCTCATGGATCCAGAGGTGGCTGGAGTTGAGTTAAGGGCCCGGGCGAACTCTAACGACAGCAGGGCCTTGTGGGCGGCTGCCAAGGAAGGTCACGCAGATGTCTGCAAGCTGCTCATGGATCCAGATGTGGCTGGACTTGAGTACAGGGCAAGGGCGAACCATATCAATAGCATGGCCTTGTGGGCGGCGGCCAAGGGGTCACGCAGATGTCTGCAAGCTGCTCATGGATCCAGAGGTGGCTGGAGTTGAGTTCAGGGCCCGGGCAAACTCTAGAAACAGCAGGTCATTGGGGGCAGCTGCCAAGGAAGGTAACGCAGATGTCTGCAAGCTGCTGATGGATCCAGAGGCGGCTGGCCCCGAGTACAGGGCCCTTGCGAACTATAGCGAAAGCAGGGCCTTGTGTGAGGCTTCCAAGGAAGGTCACTCAGATGTCTGCAAGCTGCTCATGGATCCAGCTGTGGCTGGACTTGAGTTCAGGGCCAGGGCGAACCATATCAATAGCAGGGCCTTGTGTGAGGCTTCCAAGGCAGGTCACGCAGATGTCTGCAAGCTGCTGATGGATCCAGAGGTGGCTGGACTTGAGTACAGGGCCCGGGCGAACGCTAGCGACAGCTGGGCCTTGTGTGAGGCTTCCAAGGCAGGTCACGCAGATGTATGCAAGCTGCTGATGGATCCAGCGGTGGCTGGACTTGAGTTCAGGGCCCGGGCGAACTCTGTCACCAGCAGGGCATTGGGGGCGGCTGCAAATGCCGGTCACGCCGATGTCTGCAAGCTGCTGATGGATCCAGAGGCGGCTGGCCCCGAGTACAGGGCCATTGTGAATCTTGACAGCAGCTGGGTCTTGCCACCGTAGAGCAAGTATTTATCCACTCTCCTCAAACTTTGCAGCAATGTGTACGCGTGTACAACAATCGACCGTCTGTCCAAGTTGTACATAGAGAATTGTAATTGATTCAATATATTGTAACCGGTCTGAGTGTAACTTCTTCTTTGAAAATTCGAAATAATCGCCGGGATGCAGATACCGCCAGGCAAGTGCCGCTTGCCGCTTGCATGCCAGGAAAGTGCAACCCAGGGTTTATAGGGTTTAGGGTTATTCCAACTCAGTATTTATTTATACCATCCTGTGCGCTTTTGCATACATACACATCGAACATGCAGTCGCACACGCGATCATCGTTATTCCTAACGTTTCCTCATGACATTCTTGATCGTATTGCCCTATTCTCTTCCAACCCAAATATTGTATTAGTGTGTAAAACTCTGCACAACAGATTTTCAGGATGGCCCCTTACCGGACTGATCCAACCACCACATCGAGTTGGAGAGATGATGGCGAAAGGGGGCCGCGCCGACCTTCTAGCAGTATGCTTGGTGTCCAATCCTCTTGTACAGGTTAAGGGCCCCCTACAATTGAGGGCGAACCAAAATGAAAACAAACTTCTCTATGTGGCTGCCAAGGAAGGTCACGCAGATGTCTGCAAGCTGCTCATGGATCCAGCGGTGGCTGGACTTGAGTACAGGGCAAGGGCGAACCATATCAATAGCATGGCCTTGTGGGCGGCGGCCAAGGCAGGTCACGCAGATGTCTGCAAGCTTCTCATGGATCCAGAGGTGGCTGGACTTGAGTTCAGGGCCCGGGCAAACTCTAGAAACAGCAGGGCATTGGGGGCGGCTGCATATGAAGGTCACGCAGATGTCTGCAAGCTGCTGATGGATCCAGCGGTGGCTGGACTTGAGTTTAGGGCCCGGGCGAACTATAACGACAGCTGGGCCTTGCGTGAGGCTGCCAAGGCAGGTCACGCAGATGTCTGCAAGCTGCTCATGGATCCAGAGGTGGCTGGAGTTGAGTTCAGGGCCCAGGCGAACTCTAGCGACAGCGGGGCCTTGCGTGAGGCTGCCAAGGCAGGTCACGCAGATGTCTGCAAGCTGCTCATGGATCCAGAGGTGGCTGGAATTGAATTCAGAGCCCTGGCGAACTCTAGAGAAAGCAGGGCCTTGGGGGTGGCTGCACAGGCAGGTCACACAGATGTCTGCAAGCTGCTAATGGATCCAGAGGTGGTTGGACTTGAGTACAGGGCCAGGGCGAACTCTAGCGACAGCTGGGCCTTGCGTGAGGCTGCCAGGGCAGGTCACGCAGATGTCTGCAAGCTGCTAATGGATCCAGAGGTGGCTGGACTTGAGTTCAGGGCCCAGGCGAACTCTGTCAACAGCTGGGCCTTGTGGGCGGCTGCACAGGAAGGTCACACAGATGTCTGCAAGCTGCTGATGGATCCAGAGGTGGCTGGACTTGAGTTCAGGTCCCGGGCGAACTCTATCGACAGCAGGGCCTTGTGGGCGGCTGCCTATGAAGGTCACGCATATGTCTGCAAGCTGCTGATGGATCAAGAGGTGGCTGGAATTGAGTTTAGGGCCCTGGCAAACTCTAGCAGGGCCTTGTGGGTGGCTGCCAAGGAAGGTCACGCAGATGTATGCAATCTGCTGATGGATCCAGAGGTAGCTGGACTTGAGTTCAGGGCCCAGGCGAACTATGGCGACAGCATGGCTTTGATGGCGGCTGCCAAGGAAGGTCACGCAGATGTATGCAAGCTGCTGATGGATCCAGATGTGGCTGGACTTGAGTACAGGGCCCGGGCGAACTCTAGCGACAGCAGGGCCTTGGGGGCGGCTGCCAAGGCAGGACATGCAGATGTCTGCAAGCTGCTCATGGATCCAGAGGTGGCTGGACTTGAGTTCAGGGCCAGGGCGAACTCTAGCGACAGCTGGGCATTGTGGCTGGCTGCCAAGGAAGGTCACGCAGATGTCTGCAAGCTGCTGATGGATCCAGCAGTGGCTGGACTTGAGTTCAGGGCCCTTGCGAACTCTAGCGACAACTGGGCCTTGCGTGAGGCTGCCAAGGAAGGTCACGCAGATGTATGCAATCTGCTGATGGATCCAGCGGTGGCTGGAATTGAGTTCAGAGCCCGGGCGAATTCTATCGACAGCAGGGCCTTGGGGTCGGCGGCCAATGCAGGCCACTCAGATGTATGCAAGCTGCTCATGGATCCAGAGGTGGCTGGACTTGAGTTCAGGGCCAGGGCGAACTCTAGCGACAGCTGGGCATTGTGGGCGGCTGCCAAAGAAGGCCATGCAGATGTCTGCAAGCTGCTGATGGATCCAGATGTGGCCGGACTCAAGTACAGGGCCAGGGCGAACCATATGAACAGCAGGGCCTTGAGGGAGGCTTCCAAGGCAGGTCACGAAGATGTCTGCGTGCTGCTGATGGATCCAAAGGTGGCTGGAATTGAGTTCAGGGCCCGGGCGAACTCTAGAGACAGCAGGGCTTTGTGGGTGGCTGCCAAAGAAGGTCACGCAGATGTCTGCAAGTTGCTGATGGATACAGAGGTGGCTGGACTTGAGTATAGGGCCCGGGCGAACGCTAGCGACAGCTGGGCATTGCGTGAGGCTGCCAAGGCAGGTTACGCAGATGTCTGCAAGCTGCTCATGGATCCAGAGGTGGCTGGACTCGAGTACAGGGCCAGGGCGAACACTTTCGACAGCAGGGCCTTGGGGTCGGCTGCCAAAGAAGGTCACGCAGATGTATGCAAGCTGCTCATGGATCCAGATGTGGCTGGACTTAAGTATAGGGCCCGGGCGAACTCTAGCGACAGCAGGGCCTTGGGAACGGCTGCGAAGGCCGGTCACACCGATGTCTGCTTGCTTTTGATGGATCCAGCGGTGGCTGGAATTGAGTTCAGGGCCCTGGCGAACTCTGTCAACAGCTGGGCCTTGCGTGAGGCCGCGAAGGCCGGTCACGCAGATGTCTGCAAGCTGCTGATGGATCCAGATGTGGCTGGAATTGAGTTTAGGGCCCGGGCAAACTCTGTCAACAGCTGGGCCTTGCGTGAGTCTGCGAAGGCCGGTCACACCGATGTCTGCAAGCTGCTGATGGATCCAGCGGTGGCTGGCCCCGAGTACAGGGCCATTGTGAATCTTGACAGCAGCTGGGTCTTGCCACCGTAGAGCAAGTATTTATCCACTCTCCTCAAACTTTTCAGAAATGTGTTCAGTTTGCTCAAGCGAAAATATCGCTGCGTGTTCCCAATAATTCCAGATGTAGCATAAATATTTGATTCTGAGGCAGGAACTCTTTGAAAATTATGTAACATAATTCCCTTGTCCGAGTGTAAGCCACAACACATGTTTGAACTCATCGTCTTGTTGCCCCAACTGCATGCCCACCTGGTGTGTGTATGCAGCTCAGGAGGGGAACTAATCGGCGTTCCTTCCTCCCGGCCGATTTTGACTGGTTGCTAAACATGGTATGGAGCGGAATTGTGATTCCTGCTTTGAAAATTCAAAAAAATATCCAGGAGGCAGGAACACCCATTCTGCACCGCTTGCATGCCATGAAAGTGCAACCCAGGGTTTATAGGGTTTATTCCAACTCAGTATTTATTATACCATCCTGTGCAATTTCATGCATTGCATTGTACATGCATCGAACATGAAGTCATCGTTTCCACTCCTTACGTGTCCCCATGACATTCTTGATCGTATTGCCATATTCTCTTCCAACCCCAAGATTGTATTAGTGTGTAAAACTCTGCGCAACAGATTTTCAGGATTGCCCCTTACCGAACTGATCCAACCACCACAGCGAGTTGGAGAGATGATGGCGAAAGGGGGCCGCGCCGACCTTCTAGCAGTATGCTTGGTGTCCAATCCTCTTGTACAGGTTAAGGGCCCCCTACAATTGAGGGCGAACCAAAATAAAAACAAACTTCTCTATGTGGCTGCCAAGGAAGGTCACACAGATGTCTGCAAGATGCTCATGGATCCAGTGGTGGCTGGACTTGAGTTCAGGGCCCTGGCGAACTCTAGCGACAGCTGGGCATTGTGGCTGGCTGCCAAGAAAGGTCACGCAGATGTCTGCAAGCTGCTGATGGATCCAGCGGTGGCTGGAATTGAGTACAGGGCCCGGGCGAACTCTATAGACAGCAGTGCCTTGTGGGCGGCTGCAAAGAGAGGTCACGCAGATGTCTGCAAGCTGCTGATGGATCCAGAGGTGGCTGGAATTGAGTACAGGGCCCGGGCGAACTCTATCGACAGCCGGGCATTGTGGGCGGCTGCAAAAGAAGGTCACACAGATGTCTGCAAGCTGCTGATGGATCCAGAGGTGGCTGGAATTGAGTTCAGGTCCCGGGCGAACTCTAGAGTCAGCAGGGCCTTGTGGGCCGCTGCTAGAGAAGGCCACGCAGATGTCTGCAAGCTGCTGATGGATCCAGCGTTGGCTGGAATTGAGTTCAGGGCCAGGGCGAACTCTAACGACAGCAGGGCCTTGTCGGCGGCTGCCTATGAAGGTCACGCAGATGTTTGCAAGCTGCTGATGGATCCAGCGGTGGCTGGAATTGATTTCAGGGCCAGGGCGAACTCTAACGACAGCATGGTATTGTGTCTGGCTGCAAATGAAGGTCACGCAGATGTCTGCAAGCTGCTGATGGATCCAGCAGTGGCTGGAATTGAGTACAGGGCCAGGGCGAACTCTATCGACAGCCGGGCATTGTGGGCGGTTGCAAAGGAAGGTCATGCAGATGTCTGCAAGCTGCTGATGGATCCAGTGGTGGCTGGACTTGAGTTCAGGGCCCGGGCGAACGCTAACGACAGCATGGCATTGTGGGTGGCTGCCAAGGAAGGTCACGCAGATGTCTGCAAGCTGCTCATGGATCCAGCGGTGGCTGGACTTGAGTTCAGGTCCCGGGCGAACTCTACGCACAGCTTGGCCTTGCGTGAGGCTGCCAAGGAAGGTCACGCAGATGTCTGCAAGCTGCTGATGGATCCAGATGTGACTGGAATTGAGTTCAGGTCCCGGGCGAACTCTACGCACAGCTGGCCTTGCGTGAGGCTGCCAAGGCAGGTCACGCAAATGTCTGCAAGCTGCTGATGGATCAAGCGGCGGCTGGCCCGAGTACACGGCCATTGTGAATCTTGACAGCAGCTGGGTCTTGCCACCGTAGAGCAAGTATTTATCCACTCCTCAAACTTTTCATGCTACTTTGAAGATGTAACAGTCCTTGAATGTTTTGTGCTTTGAACATGGTATGGAGCGGATTGTGATTCCTTGGTGCGCATGTCTCTATCTAGCGAGTCGTTCAGGAGGCTCTAAATCCTGATTAGAAATTTAAAAAAATCGACCGGGAGGCAGGAACGCCCATTCTATACCGCTTGCAGATACCGCCAGGAAAAGTGCCTCTTGCATGCCAGGAAAGTGAAACCCAGGGTTTATAGGGTTTATAGGGTTATAGGGTTTATCCCAACTCAGTATTTATTTATACCATCCTGTGCGATTGCATGCATGAACATCCTGAAAATGCATTCGCACACGCGATCATTCCTTACGTGTCCCCATGACATTCTTGATCGTATTGCAATATTCTCTTCAAACCCAAAGATTGTATTAGTGTGCAAAACTATGCGCAACAGATTTTCAGGATTTCCCCTTGCCCGACTGATCCAACCACCACAGAGAGTTGGAGAGATGATGGCGAAAGGGGGGCGCGCCGACCTTCTAGCAGTATGCTTGGTGTCCGATCCTCTTGTACAGGTGAACGGGGTCCTACAATTGAGGGCGAACCAAAATGAAAACAAGCTTCTCCATGTGGCTGCCAAGGAAGGTCATGCAGATGTCTGCAAGCTGCTCATGGATCCAGAGGTGGCCGGACTTGAGTTCAGGGCCAGGGCGAACTCTAACGCCAGCTGGGCATTGTGTGAGGCTGCCTATGCAGGTCATGCAGATGTCTGCAAGCTGCTCATGGATCCAGATGTGGCTGGAATTGAGTTCAGGGCCCGGGCGAACTCTAGATACAGCAGGGCCTTGGGGGCGGCTGCCCATGCAGGTCACGCGGATGTCTGCAAGATGCTGATGGATCCAGCGGTGGCTGGACTTGAGTTCAGGGCCAGGGCGAATTCTGACAACAGCAGTGCCTTGTGGGCGGCTGCAACGAAAGGTCTCGCAGATGTCTGCAAGATGCTGATGGACCCAGAGGTGGCTGGAATTGAGTTCAGGGCCCAGGCGAACTCTCACGACAGCAGGGCCTTGGGGGGGGCTGCAACGAAAGGTCTCGCAGATGTCTGCAAGCTGCTCATGGATCCAGCGGTGGCTGGACTTGAGTTCAGGGCCCAGGCGAACTCTCACGACAGCAGGGCCTTGGGGGAGGCTGCAACAAAAGGTCACGCAGATGTCTGCAAGCTGCTGATGGATCCAGCGGTGGCTGGACTCAAGTTCAGGGCCAGGGCGAACTCTAGAGACAGCAGGGCCTTGGGGGCGGCTGCCAAGGCAGGTCACGCAGATGCTCCAGCCGGGCCTTTGGGAGGCTGCAAGGGAGGCTTCACGAGATGCTGCAAGCTTCTTAGGAATACAGAGGTGGCTGGGATCAAGGTCAGGGCCAGGGCGAATCTACCGCCAGCGGCCTTGGGGAGGGCGTGAAGGAAGGTCCCGCAGCGTCTTGAAAGCTGTGATGGACCAGAGGTCGGTGGATTGAGTTCAGGGGCCCCGGGCAGATCTAACGACAGAGGGCACATTGTGGGAGGGCTGCAAGGGGAAGGTCCGCAGCTGTTGCAGTGCGGATGGATCCGAGGGGCTGGAATTTAGTCTAGGTCCATTGGGTAGGTTGCCAATGAAGGTCACGCAGATGTCTGCAATGGATCAGCAGTGAAGGGACTCAATTTCAGGGCCCATTGTGAAACTTGACAGGTTCTTCTTGCACCTACACCTAACGGAATACTAAATGACAACCGCTCTGTACGGTACACATCATGGTGGAGCAATCCAAGGGCGGTGGCACACACAGGTTTTTGTGTAGAAATCAACAACCAAGCCCTTCCAAATGGAAGCGGTCTCCCGTGACATCAATTCCAGCAGTGCAGCCTTGCGATTGTTGAGAGCAGAGGAAGCGGCCCGGTCCGTCAAGTGTGGTTTCTGGCGAGAGAATCGAAGTCCTGTACCTCAGGTACCGCTTGACGAGTTGTTGTCGCAACGAGAGGGGGCTAAGCCACCCTCCTGTAGTTTTTATTGGATTTGTACGTGTGCAGTACACCTCACGCCAATGGGCCGATAAGAGACCTTTGAGTCTCCTTCATTGGTGTGACCCAACTTTTACAGAACGGCAGTGTCGAGCGAAGTGTAGATATAAAGCACATACAAGAGGATTTTGGGGGACTGGGCCATTTTGTAACAATACCCTCTTGTGAGTGTATTGAACGTCTTGCGGAGGTTTTGTAACCATTCCTTCGTAAACTTTCACCATTTTATACGCAATGTTCCGCGATGTAGGCAAGATGTATTACTCGAACTCTCCTCAACATTTCAGAAATTTATGTTAGTTTGCTCAAGCGGAATATCGCTTGCGTGTGCCACAATAATTCAGATGAGCATAAATTATATTACTTAAAGTAATAGAAAGATGTAGTTACATCGAACATGCAGTCGCACACGCGATCATCGTTTCCACTCCTTGCGTGTCCCCATGACATTCTTGATCGTATTGCACTATTCTCTTCCAACCCAAAGATTGTATTAGTGTGTAAACTCTGCATAACAGATTTTCTGGATGGCCCCTTACCGGACAGATCCAACCACCACAGAGAGTTGGAGAGATGATGGCGAAAGGGGGGGCGCGCCGACCTTCTAGCAGCATGCTTGGTGTCCAATCCACTTGTACAAGTTGATGGGGCCCTACAATTGAGGGCGAACCAACATAAAAACAAGCTTCTCTATGTGGCTGCCAATGAAGGTCACGCAGATGTCTGCAAGCTGCTGATGGATCCGGAGGTGGCTGGAATTGAGTTCAGGGCCAGGGCGAACCATATAAACAGCATGGTCTTGTGGGTGGCTGCCAAGGCAGGTCACGCAGATGTCTGCAAGCTGCTCATGGATCCAGAGGTGGCTGGACTTGAGTTCAGAGCCCTGGCAAACTCTGGAAACAGCAGGGCATTGGGGGCGGCTGCCAAGGAAGGTCACGCAGATGTCTGCAAGCTGCTCATGGATCCAGATGTGGCTGGAATTGAGTTCAGGGCCAGGGCGAACCATATGAACAGCTGGGCCTTGCGTGAGGCTGCCTATGCAGGTCACACAGATGTCTGCAAGATGCTGATGGATCCAGATGTGGCTGGACTTGAGTACATGGCCCTGGCGAACTCTACGAACAGCGGGGCCTTATTGGAGGCTGCCAAGGCAGGTCACGCAGATGTCTGCAAGCTGCTCATGGATCCAGTGGTGGCTGGACTTGAGTACATGGCCCAGGCGAACTCTAGAGACAGCATGGCCTTGTGTGAGGCTGCCAAGACCGGTCACGCAGATGTCTGCTTGCTGCTCATGGATCCACTGGTGGCTGGAATTGAGTACAGGGCCAGGGCGAACTCTAGATACAGCAGGGCCTTGGGGGCGGCTGCTATAGAAGGTCACGCAGATGTCTGCAAGCTGCTTATGGATCCAGCGGTGGCTGGACTTGAGTATAGGGCCCGGGCGAACGATAGCGACGGCTGGGCTTTGTGTGAGGCTTCCAAGGCAGGTCACACCGATGTCTGCTTGCTTTTGATGGATCCAGCGGTTGCTGGACTTGAGTATAGGGCCCTGGCGAACTCTAGCGACAGCAGGGCCTTGTGGGAGGCTGCCAATGAAGGTCACGCAGATGTCTGCAAGCTGCTCATGGATCCAGAGGTGGCTGGAATTGAGTTCAGGGCCAGGGCGAACTCTAGCGACAGCAGGGCCTTGTGTGCGGCTGCCAAGGAAGGACACGAAGATGTATGCAAGCTGCTCATGGATCCAGCGGTGGCTGGAATTGAGTACATGGCCCTGGCGAACTCTAGAGACAGCAGGGCATTGTGTGCGGCTGCCAAGGAAGGTCACGCAGATGTATGCAAGCTGCTCATGGATCCAGAGGTGGCTGGAATTGAGTACATAGCCAGGGCGAACCATATAAACAGCAGAGCATTGTTGCTGGTTGCCAAGGAAGGTCACGCAGATGTCTGCAAGATGCTCATGGATCCAGAGGTGGCTGGAATTGAGTACATGGCCAGGGCGAACCATATCAACAGCAGGGCCTTGGTGGCGGCTGCAAAGGCAGGTCACTCAGATGTCTGCAAGCTGCTGATGGATCCAGCGGTGGCTGGAATTGAGTTCAGGGCCCGGGCGAACTCTGTCAACAGCAGGGCCTTGGGGGAGGCTGCCAAGGAAGGTCACGCAAATGTCTGCAAGCTGCTGATGAATCCAGAGGTTGCTGGAATTGAGTTCAGGGCCAGGGCGAACTCTAACGACAGCAGGGCATTGTGGCTGGCTGCCAAGGCAGGTCACGCAGATGTCTGCAATCTGCTGATGGATCCAGCGGTGGCTGGAATTGAGTTCAGGGCCAGGGCGAACTCTAACGACAGCAGGGCATTGTGTCAGGCTGCCAAGGCAGGTCACGCAGATGTTTGCAAGATGCTCATGGATCCAGCGGTGGCTGGAATTGAGTTCAGGGCCCGGGCGAACTCTTCCAACAGCTGGGCATTGTGGAAGGCTGCAAAGGAAGGGCACGCAGATGTCTGATTGCTTTTGATGGATGTACAGTCAACGGAATACTTGAATGAAACCGCTTCGTGTACGGCACACCTTGCGGTGTAACCTAATGTTGTCGAGACCATTTCGAGATGGTTTCGGAACCTGGTCTGGTTGGAATCGAAATTCATCGGAGAGCTAAATCTCTGGTTGGCGAGTGAGTGAGTCGTTCGTACGGCTCTAACTTCTGCTTTGAAAATTTAAAACGAAAAAGGAAAGAATTGTCCATGCTTTTACGTTCCACGATATCCAATAATATTGCAGAGAACCCCTTCATAACATGCAAGGATTTGGTCGGTATAATTTGCAAGAGTTGTAATGTGAGATTATCGATCAGTACTCCATCTTTGGACCAACCTTGAGCGACGCATAACGACTTACTTGAAGTGGAAGTACCCACAGATTGCAAAGCGCCTGCGGTCGGACATCGTGGCTGCATTGATCAAGTGCCCTACAAAGAATCTCGACGTCATCTTCAAGATGAGCCCTCATACAACAAAGCTTCCAACCAAGCTTCCAACATCTAGACTTCGATCGGCAAAAAGTGCAGTTGCTCTTGCGAAGAAGAGGGTCGGTAGGAAGGAACCAGAAGGATCCCCTTTGCGTGTTAGGTTGACTAAACTTCAAGAGAGGCTTGAAAAGTTGAGCGAAGCTTGGCTCTCCTCGAAGAACCTTAGGGTGGACGCAGATAACGCGAAACGCTTCTTTGCACGCGAAGTGGCATTCTGTCTCAGGGGGGTTCTACCTTTACCATCCGGAAACACTTTTGCGTCTCGGGCTCACATGACCCTGCCTCTGTACCACAAGATATTGTCGGAGACCATCGAAGAAAAACGAAAAACTAAAAACGAAAAACATCGCACATTCTCGTTGTTGCCTTACAAATCTGGATTCACTCTGTCGCACATTCCGATTTCGAAAATGGCCTTTTTCTATATGGTCAACGAGTGCCACTTTGATTCATGCAAGGCAGACGTTGCTTCCAAAAACCATCAAGGAATATGGGAGCGCTTCGCAAACCTCAAGAAAGTGGAGACAGTTTCTCGGAAGTTCGGTTACCGCATTGTGACAGACGGCTTTGCAGTCAGCATCTTGATGAATAAGCCTACGTGTCTGACATGTTCGATGCCTGCAGACGCGTTCTCTACGCGGGCGCATGAGTACGTGACAACAGACGAGGGTGGCATTGTATCCTTCCTTGAAAATGTGGTCGTGTCTGCGGTAGACCCGGGTGTTACTGATATCGTGACTGTAACAGGACTCAACGGAGGTACCAGATCGTACAGCTCGGCGAAATATTATCGCAAGGGTCTGATCTTCAAGTCTCAGCGTCAAACTGACGTTTGGAACCTCGAGACGGCTGATATCGTCGGTGGTATCATTCCGGATAGAGACTCTTCGAGTTCTGAACAGATTGGTGCGTACGCCAGATTCTACATGGGTGCCGCCCCAATCCTTCTTGCCCATCGTGCTTCCAGGGGGTACCGAAACCTCCGCTTTCGAAGGTACTGCAAGAAACAGAAACTTATTGTTGAGATTGCTGACTTCGTAGCTCCGAGAAAGAAGAGCGCTAAGGTACTCGTCGGGTTTGGTGATTGGAAAGGTCTGGGGGCGACGCCAATCTCTAGGCGGACTTGTGGCCCTCTCCAAGCTATTCGTTTCGAGCTTCGTAGCCGAGAAAACGTCATCATGGAGGACATCGATGAGTTCAGAACATCTCAACGATGCAGCTGCTGTGAGAACCACCTTTGCAACATGGTGGCACTCACTCATCGTAAGAAGCAAGACGGTACAGGTTGGGAATGTACAGAAGGACGCAAGCGGATTCATAAGATTCTCCACTGCAAAAGCAGTCAAAGCGGAGCGCCACGCCAACAGAGCGGTGGTATGCTTCACTGCGGGAAGACTTGGGACCGCGATGTGAACGCTTCCAGAAACATCCTGATGCTTACACTTCACCAAGTCTTTGGGAGAGAGCGTCCTCTCGCGTTTCGCCGAGACGCGCCGAGAAGTTCCTCGACAACCCCACCCCCACCCCCTGATACTGATATGGGGACACAGACGGTTGAACGGTTTACCAAAGAGGCTACTCGGAATATCTTCGAGAACCTCTTCAACCTTCTGCACCCCCCAACGTTGCCCAAAAGCAACGATCTGCAGTCTGGATGATTATAAAGTGTCCCACTTTATTTGAGAACAACTGTACCGCTTGCAGATACCGCCAGGAAAAGTGCCTCTTGCATGCCAGGAAAGTGAAACCCAGGGTTTATAGGGTTTATCCAAACTCAGTATTTATTTATACCATCCTGTGCGCTTGCATGCATGAACATCGAACATGCAGTCGCACACGCGATCATCGTTTCCACTCCTTACGTGTCCCCATGACATTCTTGATCGTATTGCCCTATTCTCTTCCAACCCAAAGATTGTATTAGTGTGCAAAACTATGCGCAACAGATTTTCAGGATTGCCCCTTACCCGACTGATCCAACCACCACAGAGAGTTGGAGAGATGATGGCGAAAGGGGGGCGCGCCGACCTTCTAGCAGTATGCTTGGTGTCCAATCCTCTTGTAAAGGTGAACGGGGTCCTACAATTGAGGGCGAACCAAAATGAAAACAATCTTCTCCATGTGGCTGCCAAGGAAGGTCACGCAGATGTCTGCAAGCTGCTCATGGATCCAGAGGTGGCTGGAATTGAGTTCAGGGCCAGGGCGAACTCTAGAGAAAGCTGGGCCTTGATGGCGGCTGCCAATGAAGGTCACGCAGATGTCTGCAAGCTGCTCATGGATCCAGAGGTGGCCGGACTTGAGTTCAGGGCCAGGGCGAACTCTATCGACAGCAGGGCCTTGTGGACGGCTGCAAGGGAAGGTCATGCAGATGTATGCAAGCTGCTGATGGATCCAGCGGTGGCTGGAATTGAGTTCAGGGCCAGGGCGAACTCTGTCGACAGCAGGGCCTTGTGGGTTGCTGCAGAGGAAGGTCACGCAGATGTCTGCAAGATGCTCATGGATCCAGCGGTGACTGGAATTGTGCTAAGGGCCATGGCGAACTCTAGAGACAGCTGGGCATTGTGGGCGGCTGCCAATGCAGGTCATGCAGATGTCTGCTTGCTGCTCATGGATCCAGCGGTGGCTGGAATTGAGTACAGGGCCCGGGCGAACTCTAGCAACAGCAGGGCATTGTGGGCGGCCGCCAGTGAAGGTCACGCAGATGTTTGCAAGATGCTCATGGATCCAGAGGTGACTGGAATTGAGTTCAGGGCCCAGGCGAACGATATGGCCAGCTGGGCCTTGTGTGAGGCTGCAAAGGCAGGTCACTCAGATGTCTGCAAGCTGCTCATGGATCCAACAGTGGCTGGAATTGAGTTCAGGGCCCGGGCGAACTATAGCTACAGCTTTGCCTTGTTGGAGGCTGCCAATGAAGGTCACGCAGATGTCTGCAAGCTGCTGATGGATCCAGCGGTGGCTGGACTTGAGTACATGGCCCTGGCGAACTCTAGAGACAGCATTGCCTTGTGTGAGGCTGCCAAGGCCGGTCACGCAGATGTCTGCTTGCTGCTCATGGATCCAGCGGTGGCTGGAATTGAGTACAGGGCCCGGGCGAACTCTAGCAACAGCAGGGCATTGTGGGCGGCCGCCAGTGAAGGTCACGCAGATGTTTGCAAGATGCTCATGGATCCAATGGTGGCTGGACTTGAGTTCAGGGCCAGGGCTAACTCTAGAGACAGCAGGGCTTTGTGGGCGGCTGCCAAGGCAGGTCACGCAGATGTCTGCTCGCTTTTGATGGATCCAGAGGCGACTGGCCCCGAGTACAGGGCCCTTGTGAATATTGACAGCAGCTACCGCCAGACAAGTGCAACCCAGGGTTTATAGGGTTTATAGGGTTTATCCCAACTCAGTATTTATTTATACCATCCTGTGCGCTTGCACGCATTGTACAAACATGTTCATCGAACATGCATTCGCACACGCGATCATTCCTAACGTTTCCCCATGACATTCTTGATCGTATTGCCATATTATCTTCCAACCCAAAGATTGTATTAGTGTGTAAAACTCTGAACAACAGATTTTCTGGATGGCCCCTTACCGGACTGATCCAACCACCACAGAGAGTTGAAGAGATGTTGGCGAAAGGGGGGCGCGCCGACCTTCTAGCAGTATGCTTGGTGTCCAATCCTCTTGTACAGGTTAAGGGGGCCCTACAATTGAGGGCGAACCAAAATGAAAACAATCTTCTCTATGTGGCTGCCAATGAAGGTCACGCAGATGTCTGCAAGCTGCTGATGGATCCAGATGTGGCTGGACTTGAGTTCAGGGCCATGGCGAACTCTAGAGACAGCTGGGCATTGTGGAAGGCTGCAAAGGAAGGTCATGCAGATGTCTGCAAGCTGCTGATGGATCCAGAGGTGGCTGGACTTGAGTATAGGGCCCGGGCGAACACTAGCGAAAGCTGGGTCTTGTGGGCGGCTGCCAAGGAAGGTCACGCAGATGTATGCAAGCTGCTGATGGATCCAGAGGTGGCTGGAATTGAGTTCAGTGCCAGGGCGAACTATAACGCCAGCTGGGCATTGTGTGAGGCTGCCAAGGCAGGTCACGCAGATGTCTGCAAGCTGCTCATGGATCCAGAGGTGGCTGGAATTGAGTTCAGGGCCAGGGCGAACTCTAGTGACAGCAGGGCCTTGTTGGCGGCTGCAACGAAAGGTCACGCAGATGTTTGCAAGCTGCTCATGGATCCAGCGGTGGCTGGACTTGAGCATAGGGCCCGGGCGAACACTAGCGGCAGCTGGGTCTTGTGGGCGGCTGCAAGGGAAGGTCACGCAGATGTCTGCAAGCTGCTCATGGATCCAGAGGTGGCTGGAATTGAGTTCAGGGCCAGGGCGAACTCTAACGCCAGCTGGGCATTGTGTGAGGCTGCCTATGCAGGTCACGCAGATGTCTGCAAGCTGCTCATGGATCCAGCGGTGGCTGGAATTGAGTTCAGGGCCAGGGCTAACTCTAGAGACAGCATGGCCTTGTGTGAGGCTGCAACGAAAGGTCATGCATATGTTTGCAAGCTGCTCATGGATCCAGAGGTGGCTGGACTTGAGAAAAGGGCCAGGGCGAACCAAAAGGCCAGCTGGGCCTTGTGTGAGGCTGCAAAGGAAGGTCACGCAGATGTCTGCAAGATGCTCATGGATCCAGTGGTGGCTGGACTTGAGTTCAGGGCCTTGGCGAACTCTAACGCCAGCAGGGCCTTGTGGGAGGCTGCAAAGGAAGGTCATGCAGATGTCTGCAAGCTGCTCATGGATCCAGTGGTGGCTGGAATTGAGTTCAGGGCCAGGGCGAACTCTAGAGACAGCTGGGCATTGAGGGTGGCTGCACAGGCAGGTCACGCCGATGTATGCAAGCTGCTGATGGATCCAGAGGTTGCTGGAATTGAGTTCAGGGCCCGGGCGAACTCTAACGACAGCTGGGCATTGTGGGCGGCGGCCAATGCAGGTCACGCAGATGTCTGCAAGCTGCTGATGGATCCAGCGGTGGCTGGAATTGAGTTCAGGGCCAGGGCGAACACTTTCGACAGCAGGGCCTTGAGTGTGGCTGCCAAGGAAGGTCACGCAGATGTCTGCAAGCTGCTGATAGATCCAGAGGTGGCTGGACTTGAGTTCAGGGCCCGGGCGAACTCTAGCGACAGCTGGGCCTTGTTTGAGGCTGCGAAGGCTGGTCACGCAGATGTCTGCAAGCTGCTCATGGATCCAGAGGCGGCTTGCCCAGAGTACAGGGCCCTTGTGAATCTTGACAGCAGCTGACTTGAGTTCATGGGCAGGGCGAACTCTATCGACAGCAGGTGCTTGTGGGCGTTAGAAAATTGGCGTTAAGAATGGTCGCTGGCTTGGGTGTGAATGGGCGTTCCAGACTCCCGGCGGATTTTGACTGGTTGCGAAACATGGTCTGGGCTGGAATTGTGATTCCTCGGTGCTTATATCTCTAGCTAGCGAGTCGTTCCGGAGGCTCTAAATTCTGAGTAGAAATTTCAAAAAATCCGCCGGGAGGCAGGAACGCCCATTCTTAGTGATAATTGTGAGTCTTTGACCTTTCGTTTTCCGATGTAACGCTGAAAGTTGTCACGGGATTCTCGGCGTCGCAAAGCCAATCTCCACCACTCGTCAGAAAACTTAGCGTAATTTGACAAGTACGCCGAGATATTATCCGTCCTCGATGTACTCAACGCTGCTCCATTTTCACGCAGAGACTCCCACATAGGAATTCTGTGTCTGTACAGGCCTTGAATGTTTTGTATCAATCTCCTGAAGACAGTATCTGTATTGACAAGATCGGTTACAAAACTTGAATTGGTCAAATCTCCAAATAAAAGGTGTCCCACAATCAAATGTCCCTAGCTGTATGGGGGTGTTGCATGTTGCCGCCACAGGCTTGTCACTCAGTTCAGTGTGGTGATGAGAGCACCTTTAGACCCTTCGTGATCCATGATGAATTCATGTGGGCGTTTAAAGAGATTTCATTTTTTTGTTTACTACTAAAAATTGCAGAATGTCCGGTGTTGTGACCGAAGCGCAATTGAATGCTGCTATTACTCAGCTGCGCATTGAATTTTCAAACGGACGTTTGGAGATTATAGAGATGAATATGAACTTGCAGCGACAACTCAATGAAGTCAAGAACGCACTCCGTGCACTTGCTGACAGGCGAGTCCAGTTTTTACGCACCAACTGCCATTCTAGTTATAGAAATCATGCCATGTTTTGATAAAATCATTTTACACACAAATTGTTGTAGTTGGGACCCACCAGGGTGATGCTGTGTATGGGGAACTGCATTGACCAAACAATAAAGTTAGAGGCTCTCAAGGTTGACAACAACAACAACTGACTTCCCTTCGCTGCGCAGATCCGCATCCTCCTCTCGCGACAAATTCGAGGACAAGAACGCATCTTCGTGAACCGAGGTGAGTGACATTAAATGGGCGTTCCTGCCTCCCGGCGGATTTTTTGAAATTTCTACTCAGAATTTAGAGCCTCCGGAACGACTCGCTAGCTAGAGATATAAGCACCGAGGAATCACAATTCCAGCCCAGACCATGTTTCGCAACCAGTCAAAATCCGCCGGGAGGCAGGAACGCCCATTATTACATGACGGCGGAAACTGTGTCGTGTCGTGTCGAGTCGAGTCGAGTCACATCACATCACAGAGCGGCCGACCTCTCGCATCACGACGGAACCTGTGTCGAGTCGAGTCACACGGCGACTTCGCGCATCACGGCGGAACCTCTGTAGATCCGAGTCACATCACAGGGCGACCACCTCCCTCATCTCATCAAGGACGGCGGAGGCACATGCGGCTTCCCTAAACCCGAAACCCGAAACCCGGGGTTCGGAGTTTATAAAACTCGATGCAGCATGGAAATAATGAAAGAGGTTTTAGCCGTCAATCGCGCGATTCCAGGATAATCAATCGTACGCTTGCTGTCTGCTGTCTGCTGTCTGTCTGTCTGTCGCCAGAAGACAAACAAAACAGGTGAACATTCGATCTGGAGTGCCTCCCGGCCGATTTTTTAAAATTTCTAATCAGGATTTAGAGCCTCCTTAACAACTCACTAGCTTGAGACATCAGCACTAAGGAATCACAGTTCCGCTCCATACCATGTTTCGCAACCAGTCAAAATCGGCCGGGAGGCAGGAACTCTCATTAATGTCTGTCGACTGACTGACTGCATGCATTGGGATGGATGCTAGCAAGTTTCCTTTCCAAGGGAGGGATCAGGCTTTCGCTTGCGTTCACGCTGTCTCATGTTTTCATCGAGATGCCTGCACTTTACATGATAACAAAAATCAGGGAAACACGATCAGGATCAATATCAATATCAATATCAATATCAATCCACGGAACGGAACGGTTGTTATCCGTTGTTGCCAACAATTGGAGGAGAACCTTATCACACTAAACAAGCGGCGGAGCCCCTTTCACCTCTTCCCCAAAGCGGAGCGACCGGGGGCGACCGGAGGGGAGCCCCCACAAAGGAGTCAGCGAGGAACCGAGCGGTGGGCGACCGGAGGGGAGCCCACAGTTCAGTTCACATGAAGCATGAGACACACACAAAAAGTAATAAATGGACTCTGAAGACAGACCTAGTATACCTAACGGGGCGGTCTCAAGCATGCATTCAGCTTGACATATATTGTTGTTTTTCAAAAAGTATTTGTACATCAGCACCAAGGAATCACAAATCCGCTTCATACCATGTTTCGTAACCAGTCAAAATCGGCCGGGAGGCAGGAACGCTCATTTATTGTTGGATACAGGTAAATTACCACAAGATACCAGGTGATATTTTTCATCCGTAAAAACCATAGCCTGATTTGTTCAGATCTAAACTTATCAAATTCTAGCTATTCTTTCTATTCTTAAATTTGTCAACGTTTCCACGTCAAAATTATCAAGGGTATGTGAAACACGTGGGAATTCCGATTCTATTTTTTGTGTATCGTTGAATACAATTGATTATAATAATTCATTATATTCCCTAAAGAGTCTTCGTCGACATGCATTATAACTCGGGTTTGTATTGACATGTCGCCATATTTTTTGTATAGTTCTTGCTGATCTACATCTACGTATGATATCACAAATGTCTAGGTTAGATAGCAACATATTGGGGTTTGTGCTCAACTCATACCAACACCAAGGTTTGTCGGGGTTGGATTGTACAATATCCCATGTGATGTTGGAGTTTCTGCTCAATACACGCCAAGCCCATGGTTTGTCAGGGTTGTCTTGTATAATATCCCATGTGATATAGGGGTTTGCGCTAATGTGATACAAATCCCACGGTTTGTCTGGGTTGGTTTGTATAATATCCCATGTGATGTTGGGGTTTGCGCTCAATCCACACCAGTCCCATGGTTTGTCGGGGTTGGCTGTGACAATCTCCCATTTAATGCAGGGGTTTGTGCTCAATGCATCCCAGTTCCATTCTTTTTCGGGGTTTGCTTTGACAATCGTCCATTTGATGCAAGGGTTTCTGCTGATCCAGTACCAATTCCAAGGTTTATCGGGATTGGCTTGTATAATATCCCACGTGATATTGGGGTTTGCGCTTAATCCACACCAGTCCCATGGTTTATCGGGGTTTGCTTTGACAATCGTCCATTTGATGCAAGGGTTTCTGCTGATCCAGTACCAATTCCAAGGTTTATCGGGATTGGTTTGTATAATATCCCACGTGATGTTGGGGTTTGCGCTTAATCCACACCAGTCCCATGGTTTATCGGGGTTTGCTTTGATAATATCCATAGTTATGGCACGGTTTCTGCTGATCCAATACCAATTCCACGGTTTGTCAGGATTGCTTTCGATAGTGTCCCATGTTAAAGATGAGTTAAAACTCAATAAACTCCAATCCCACTTGTGTTTCATACATTTGACCCGTTTCGAGATGTGCCTATTTATTTCTTCGATAGCATCATTAGCGAGCACCCATAATACGGCCTTTGTGTCCATCCTGTATACAACTATTTAAGCTATTACCGTCTTATACCGGTTTTTGGATGTTTCATTTTACTGTTCCGCCGACTGTAGTTACACTCAGACCGGTCAATAATGTTACAGTATATTGAATCAATTACAATTCTCCATGTTCCCATATTCCTTGATGGTTTTTGGAAGCAACGTCTGCCTTGCATGAGTCGAAGTGGCACTCGTTGACCATATAGAAAAAGGCCATTTTCGAAATCGGAATGTGCGACAGAGTGAATCCAGATTTGTAAGGCAACAACGAGAATGCGCGAAGTTTTTCGTTATCTGATGATTCTCCGACAATATCTTGTGGTACAGAGGCAGTGTCATGTGAGCCCTAGACGCAAAAGCCTTTCCGGATGGTAAAGGGAGAACACCCCTACAGTCGGCGGAACAGTAAAATGAAACATATATCAGATGGAAATAAATGTACGACATCGCCGTTAGAAAATTGGCGTTAAGAATGGTCGCTGACTTGGGTGTGTTAAAAACTTCTGTGTTTACGAACATCAGTCGTTCTACTCTGTGGAGGTGGAAACGCTTTGGTGTAAATCGAAAACGACGTGAATTTGTAAGCAAACTTTTTGAGACGAACAAAGAGTTGTTGAAATTGTTTTTATTGTCAACTCAATGCACAACCGCAAGAGGTGTTGTTGCATTTTTCAAAAGTACTCACAATGTACGATTATCAACTAAAACAGTGTATCGTTTCATAAAACTCATTGGTTTTACAAGAAAAAGGAGCAAACTCCGTGGACAGTGCAAAGGGGACTTAGTTCCACTTGTCAATGAATTTTGTAGTAGGTACAAGGAAACAATCAATGCTGGGAAAATTTTAGTATCAGTTGACGAATGTGGGTTTAGTGAGCGTCTCAAGCCACATTATGGGTATTCCCCTGTAGGAAAACCTGTTATCGTTAAAACTACTGGTGGGTGGGTACACCATAGTTTGTTGATGGCAGTTTTTTCAGATGGTAGGAAGGAGTTCGTTGTGAAGAAAGGATCTGTGAAGAAGACGGACTTCGCTGCATTTATTGACTCATTGAGTTTGTGCAATAATTCAGTAGTAATAATGGACAACGCCAGTATCCATAAGAAATTGGTCCTCAGAAGCCCCGTAAATATTTGTTACACTCCTCCTTACAGTCCAGAATTCAATGCTATTGAGCTGTGCTTCGCTAAGGTGAAGAAGGACTTTCGTCGATTGAACTATATACCAAACGATACAAAGACGCACGTGTCTGTTATGATTTCCTTAGCATTCAGCAACCTCACTGATAAAATCATTATGGGTTGTTTTGACCACGTATGGAACACGTATGTGATGTTGGTATAAAGAGTTCTGTGATGTATAAATTATGTAAGATGGCAACGAAACCTCCGACAGTCGCGAAATTGAAGGAGCTACTAAAATTGGCCGAAGTAGCATACTCATCAAAGGACAAGAAGGACGATATTGTCCGTTTATGCGAAGACAATGGTCTCATCGCCAGACCCCCTCCAGAATACAAGACGGTGGAAAAGATGTGTGTCGTGAAATGCGCCCTGAAGAAGGCAATGAGTCTTGACGATGAAGAATTCGGTAAGTTTAGGGAGCATGTGGATCAGCTCGTCAATGTGGTGAGCCGCATGTTGCGGCGTTCCAGTCTGGTGCTGACTTTCCATGTCACGAGGCTCATGGAGGGCGACCTGCCGATTCCTAATATGTACGATATGAAGGATACCTACTGGAAGGATTGGCTAAGGATCGGAGTTGACGGTGTCTTCCCAGATGAAGAGAGTAGAATATCATACGAAGCCGTGAAAGACGTAATCGGAAAGGTGCTTGGTAGCGATGACCCTGACTACATCAACTCCTACCCTATCTATTTCGACCAGGTTTTGAACTATGCCGGTCACACATTGAGCACTGTCGTGTCGAACAACGCATGGGTTCCTTTGGTACCTCGTCTGACACGCCTCACTAAGGCTACTTTGAATGCACTGAAAGCTCCGAAGACCATCCGTGTGTACGACGTGATGAGGGTTATCCAACAAGAAATACAGGAGATGGAATCTTGGCCAGAGTCTGTTCAGGAGTATGTCCGTGAAGTTCGAGTCAGGCTGAAAGTTCCAGATGGAAGTCGACTTTATGATGACTATGGCAAAGACATGGACTTCCCGACCATGGTCCGGTTCAATTATTGGATGCAGACACGGTTGGAGGATATGGATGCACGTCGTATCCGGTTGATGCCCATCTTTAATGTCCAACGGGCGCATGTCCGCCTTGACATGAAGACCCTCGTGAACCTATTCAGGCACGTGTTCCCCAAAGACCCAAACATCGTCGAGCTTTCAAAGTGGAAAGATGTAAAGGATCCCGACCGCTTCATGTTGCCTCTGAAGCCTGCAGTTAAGAAGAAAAAATCATGTGGTCCTGGTGAATGGGAGGCATACAAGTTGGCCCAACAGAAGTACGATGCTGACGTTAATGATATCAAGGATACTGACGAGTACAGACATGCAAAGGGTAGGTATGACACGCTCGTGAACGCCCGAAAAACAGTCGCAGGTTCCTTCTTCAAGAAACCACCTGTCAAGACGGGGTGGGTGTTCGATTGTAGCATCTGTACTGACGGAGTCTCATTGAGCATGCAGTACAGCAAGACAGTACAGGTTCGTGTATCCGATCTGAAGAAGACAAGTAAGAGGTCTCGTGACGATGAAGGTATGAGCGTCTCAGAACAGTATGACCATAAACTCAAAACGACATTGCCCGATATGGGTATCGTCGTTCTGGGTGTGGATCCTGGTAGGAGCAACATCGCTACAGTCACGTATCTGGCAGACGACAAAAGCAAGACATGGAAGCTTACACGCGGAGCTTTTTACCACAAGTCTGGTATCAAGAAACAGAAAAAACAGCAAGAAAAACGTTTCTCAGACATGATTCCTAGATGGGAGTCTCTTCGTGAAAATGGAGCAGCGTTGAGTACATCCAGGACAGATGATATCTCGGCTTACTTGAAAAATTACGATACGTTTTCCGACGAGTGGTGGAGGATGGCACTCCTTCGCAGAGAATCCCGAGACAACTTTCAGAGGTACATTGGCAAGCGCAAGGCTATGGACTCATTTTGGGCAGGGATCAAGCGCAACATGAAGTTGGATCATCCTGACCTGAGGGTTCGCGTAGCATATGGTTCTGCAATCACGACTTTGAAGGCTACCGGACCAGGAGAGGTAGCTGTGCCTACGGGATCTATGTTCGCTTCCTGCAAGCGCCTCTTCAAAGAGGAGGTTCATGTGACAGATGAGTTCAAGACGACTCTCATGTCTTGGGAAACCGGTGCCAAGAAGGAATGTGTTTACAAAATTCCAAGTGTCCAAATAACCACGGAAGGGCAGATTCGTCTAGGTTACGAGTTGTTGGGTCACACACCATTGAAGGAGACTCCAAATGTCTCTTATCGCGACCAGTTGGCGGTGAGGGTGTACTGCACACGTAAACAAATCCAAGAAAAACACAGGAGGGGTGGCTTAGCCCCCTCTCTTGTCGACAACAAATTGATCAAGCGGTACCCTGAGGTACGAGGACTGCGATTCTCTCCAGAAACCAGCACTTACTCGGACCGGGACCGCTCCTCTGCTCTCACAATCGCAAGGCTGCACTGCATGGAACTGTTGGGTCAAGGGAGACCGCTTCCATTTTGCAGGGATGCGTGATGGTTGATGGGCTACAAAAAAACATGATGGTGTTCCACTGCCCCGTGGGTCGCTACACCATAAGGTTACACCATAAGGTGTACCGTACACTCCAGGAGGCGGTTTCATTTTAGTATTCCGTCGAGTGTAAGACAGAAGGCCACTTCGCGTGCAGAGAAGCGTTTCGCGTTATCTTCGTCCACCCTAAGGTTCTTGGAAGAGAATGAACGAGAATCTGTAGATGGCGCTGTCATCATGTGTGAAACTCGCAAGCAAGTTAAGTAGTAGATCTGCTATCGAAGCTTCTAGGGAATATATATGTTGGCTTCTGCTGTCCTTAGAGTACGTCGTCAGTCGAATGTCTCGTGTGTGTGTCGAATGTAGGGAATCCGGGTCCGCAGGTCCGATTGTCCGCCCCCCCCCTTCAGAATTCCCCATAGTGTTGTCAAGCAGAAGCCTGCTTGAGAAAGCCGCCTTTTGTGTGAGAATGAATGAATGAATGAACGGGATCTTTTTGTTTCCCCATCCGTTTACACTCAGGTCAGTGTGCATGAGGCAACTGGTGCGGAACCAGAAGGATCCCCTTTGCGTGTTAGGTTACACTAGGACAACGGAATTATGTTACATAATATGCCGAGTCCCCCAAAATCCTCTTGTATGTGTTTATCTTCTACACTTCGCTCGACACTGCGTTCTGTAAAGAACCTGTCAGCTTGTAATCAATTGTGCGTCCTACCACAACTTCCAGTTTGCAATATTTCTTTGGCCTCGCAAGAATTCCGGGGCGGGTTGGGTACATTGTAAAGCAATTGTGGATGTTAATGGCTGCATTGAGGTCACGGTTTACAAACAACTTGCTGTTCTCCATGGTGGAACTGCACCATAGCAAGCCTCGAACCGTGCGCCCTTTTTTTTCGGATTGCACACTCTGGAGGACGGTGGTGCTGTCCTTGTGCCAGATCTTTGTGGTACGGAATTCGTCAATGACGGCAACTCGCCCCTTGAAACGGTCGCTAAACGCATTGAACGCGCTCGTTGTAGGGACAGAAAGTTCACCCTTGCCACCAGGGGCAAACTTAGAAGAACCGTATGCGATGACAATTGTTTTCCTCTCACCGACATCCGCCTGGACCTCGTTGAAGAAGCGTGCTAAGACACGTTTCTTGCCACCGTAGAGCCGCAGGCGCTGCGCGCCCCACCGCGACTTGGACATCTCCCCCCATCGAGAATCCCAATGGTTGACCATTACAGTCACGTAAGCGTCAAACGACTCTAGAGATGTGCGCTTGGGACTGTTGTCCTTCAGGTCGTCAAGGCAGTCCTGGATGTTAGACAACCACTTCTTGGTCGGACCTCTAGATTTGAAGACCCCGCTCTCAACGTAGTACCGCTCCCGCGTGAGTCTCTTGCTCCCGAACTCGCAGTGCCTCTTCCTCTTCCTACCCCCATTATCTTTTTCTTCGACCTTATTTTTCTTCCAAGTCAAAAAGGCAATGTTGCAGCGGCCAGGGTCGTTTGCAACGACCACCACATTGGGGTCGGACTCGGAAAACTCGCGGAGAGTCTTGGTCTGCTTCTTAATCGCCGTTCCGTCGTCCTTTATTGAAATCTTTTTCTTCTCGGCCCTAAGAAAGTGGGGACAAGCCATTACGCCGTCAGTGTCTATGGTGCATGTAAACACACCTTTCCCAGTAGAACGGATGTTTTCCACATCGAAGACCGACTCCCAGTGCTCCTTGTTCGTCAGCGTCTTTTCGAGACTCTCGACGAGACCCACGTCCTTGAGGACGCCCAGTAGGCCGTCGGTGTCTATCGTGATGAAGGAGTGCTTGACTGTTGGGATGGGAGCGATGTTGACCAGCTTGGCGTAGCCCTCGTCCTCTGTGGCCTCGAGGTATCGATTGATAAAGACGTTGTACCGGATCATCTTGGCGCTGTTGGAAACGCTCTTAAGCCACTGTCGGTTGATCTCGTCCTGTCCGATGATCGAGTGCTGAATCTTCAGCAACATCTTTGTTCGCTCCGGTAGGAGAGAATGTATCGCTATGAGGTCTTCCTTTACTCCCCAAGAGTGGATATCGTAGAGGAGGTATCGGTGGAATACGGTCTCGTCAATGCCGTGCTCATCTTTGAACTCCTTGGCCAAGATCCTGTTTTCCTTCGAGTAAACGAACTTCTTGATCCATGTGGAGAGATGGACTCTGTAGTGGTTATTGAAATTGGTCAGGTACTTCTTCGACGCGTGGCTGTACAGGTTTCGATCGCCATCGTAGCGAGCGATTGCACCCACGTATTGTTTCTTCTTTTTCACAATTACCTCGCGCCCCTCAATCTTCTCCCTAAACCAATAGTTGTTGTGAAAGAAC
Source organism: Chlamydomonas sp. ICE-L (assembly GCA_013435795.1). Lineage (NCBI taxonomy): Eukaryota > Viridiplantae > Chlorophyta > Chlorophyceae > Chlamydomonadales > Chlamydomonadaceae > Chlamydomonas > Chlamydomonas sp. ICE-L. Next base: position 66,279 of record JACBWV010000212.1, on the reverse strand, counting down.
CTTTCGACTGTGGCGTCCCTCGTCTCCATGAGCGCCTGTCTCGACCCTACCATAAGCTGCCGAATGAAGTTCTGGTCGACGCTAGGGACACTTACAGTGTGAAGTTGCGCATCTGGTACCCCTTCGAAGACTTCTTTTAAGATCCGGTTCACCGCAACACCGGCAAGATAAGTCCTCTTGGATACGCTGTCGACCCTCTCCTTAATCACCTTGGTGATAACGTCCTTGTTGTCCTTATCCGCTATGATTCGACTCAGTGTACACTTTACCACGTTCTCCTCACCGTTTTTCCTGTCCTTAATTTTGGCCGCCCGGTCCGGTCGCGTACGCTTGTCCGGAGGCTCTTTATTGACTATCGTCTCCATTTAGTAGACAATGTATCTATTTCCTTGTATCAAGGTCCAGAAATTGTATTCAATGACTTTCGAAAAAAAGCCTCTACGTGTTTCTCTTTAACAGAACTCAAAGCCTTATACACATCTTGGCTTTTATAGAAATCGCGTTTGACGATGGAGAACACCCCTTCTATTGGGTTGAACCAAGGTGAGTAGGGAGGAGTGTATAGGAGCTCCCACCCCCTTGAAGCTGCAAGTGTTTTGACCTTCTTGGAGTGGTGAAAAGCAACGTTGTCAAGTATAATTACTGTGTCAGTTGGACAGTCCAAATTTTCTAAAAACTCAACAAAAGTATGCGTGTTAAAAGACCCTTGCCTGATGTTAAAATAAATGTCTCCTTTTCCTTGTTGAATAAGACAAAGTGCCGACATTGTCGTCACCCTAGGTCTCAACCTCGGTACAACCAGTAGCTCTCCCTTTGGTGAGTAGCCAAACACGTCTCTCGTATGTCTTCCAAATGAAGTTTCGTCGATCGATACAAAAGTCCTCCCTTCCTCTTTTAACCGTTCCCTTTGGCTTATGAATGACGTGGTTTTCTCATATAAGTTATCAGGCCTGGAGAAGAACTTTGCTTTTTTCTTTGTGAGCCCAAGCCTTTTTATCACAACGCGAATCAATTCTTTTGATACCTCAAATCCGAAAGCATCCTTTACCTTATGACGAAGAACAGCAAGAGATGTGAATGGATCTATTTTTAATGACGCCTTTAAGAACTCTATGACCACATCCGATTTTGTAGGTTTATTCCGGTTGTACACTTTTTTAGCGGGGTTTGAGATCCACCTCGAGACTGTCATGTGGCTTACATTCGCAAGTATAGCCACTCTCCTCAAACTTTGCAGCAATGTGTACATGTGTACCACAATCGACCGTCTGTCCAAGTTGTACATAGAGAATTGTAATTGATTCAATATACTGTAACATTATTGACCGGTCTGAGTGTAACTAAACTTCAAGTGAGGTTTGAAAAGTTGAGCGAAGCTTGGCCTTGACAGCTGGGCCTTGTTTGAGGCTGCGAAGGCTGGTCACGCAGATGTCTGCAAGCTGCTCATGGATCCAGAGGCGGCTTGCCCAGAGTACAGGGCCCTTGTGAATCTTGACAGCAGCTGACTTGAGTTCATGGGCAGGGCGAACTCTATCGACAGCAGGTGCTTGTGGGCGTTAGAAAATTGGCGTTAAGAATGGTCGCTGGCTTGGGTGTGAATGGGCGTTCCAGACTCCCGGCGGATTTTTACTGGTTGCGAAACATGGTATGGATCGGAATTGTGATTCCTCTGGGCTGATATCTCAAGCTAGCGAGTCTTTCTGGAGGCTCTAAATTCTGAGTAGACATTTCAAAAAATCCGCCGGGAGGCAGGAACGCCCATTGTGTGTTAAAAACTTCAACTTCGTGTCAACTCAATGCACAACCGCAAGAGGTGTTGTTGCATTTTTCAAAAGTACTCACAATTTACGATTATCAACTAAAACAGTGTATCGTTTCATAAAACTCATTGGTTTTACAAGAAAAAGGAGCAAACTCCGTGGACAGTGTAAAGGGGACTTAGTTCCACTTGTCACTGAATTTTGTAGTAGATACAAGGATACAATCAATGCTGGGAAAATTTTAGTATCAGATGACGAAGGTGGGTTTAGGCTACTTTGAAGATGTAACTAACTTCTGTGTCTTTACAGTCCTTGAATGGTTTGTCTCAATCTGCAGAAGACAATATATGTTGAATTTGTCAATATTACAAAATTTGCACCAGTACTTTTGTTCCTGAATCCCGGAGGACTGGTTTCGGAGCCTGGCGAATGAGAGTCGTTCGTACGGCTCTAACTTCTGCTTGGAAAATTTAAAAAAACCGCCGGGAGACAGGAACACCCATTGTTTCCTTGGAGATTGTTTCGATTTGGTTTTTGAAACCGAGTATAAATGTTTTCTTCGATGATGTAGATATTGTTGTGTATTATTCCTGTCGTATCTTTAGAAATGTCGATTCTTGTAGGAGACGTTCTGGCTCCTGTGATCCCTTCACCCTCAGTCGGTACGGATCACTTCATACCTAGTAACATCGGAGGGTCCTTCTCAGTTTCTGGCGTCGACTTGTGCATCGTGAATTCGTTGCGTCGTGCGATCATCGCTTGTGTGGAGACCGCGGCGTTCGACACTGTGGTTCCTCCGGGGGGCGGTGGTGGTGGTGTGCGCGTACTTGAGAACACGTCCGTGATGCACAACGAGATGTTGGCTCTCCGTGTGTCGCTTGTGCCTTTGTGTCTGACTCCCAACGAGTTGGAGAACTTCGCCCCGGGCGACTACCAATGCACCTTGGCCGTGCGGAACACCGGGAATGAGGTGTTTGATGTGGTGAGCGGAGACTTCGTAGTTCGTAACGCGTCAGGCGTCTCGTTCCAGACGGAGCGTTTGAAGCGTCTGTTTCCTGTTGACCAGCGGTCGGGTGACAGTGTGTTACTTACTGTCTTGCGCCCCAACATCATGTGTGGCGGCATAGGTGAGGCTGTGAACATCACGGCGACTGCGAGGCTTGGCTCCGGTCGGGAGCATGCGAGATATTCTCCAGTCTGCTCTTGCTATTTTCGTTACAAGGAGCCTGTTTTGGACGACGACTCGGTTCCCGACAAGTTCGATTTTTTCGTTGAGAGCGTGAACCCGAGCATGTCCCCTTACTACCTCGTTTTTCTAGGGTTCCGCTTCCTTGTCCGAGCCATCATTGATCTCTCGGAAGACGTCCGTGCCGAGCGCGTCTCGTTTGAGGACTCGACCGTCCCGGGTGGCGCGAGGAGCATTCTTTTTCCCGGTTTGGACCATACCTTGGGAAATTTAATACATGGGCTCGCGTACGACCTTTGGATTCGGCGCGGCGGAAAGTCCCGTGTGAGTTTCGTCGGCTACTTCAAGCGGCACCCTCTTGTGGACGACATAACATTTAAGATGCAGCTCGCGAGGCAGGACGAATCCCCTGAGGCATACTCGGATGTCTTATTGGAGGGGCTGTTGTATGTTCGGGAGCACCTGGAATCTCTGACTCTCGAGTGGATTCGTTTCTGTGGGCTCAAGGGCATGGGTTTGGTGGCAATTGAGATGTTCCTCACACGTTCTTACGCTGCTACAGTCAGCGGAACAGAAAATACTAAATAGTGTGCCCCTTGTAAAAGATATCTAGACAAAGTTTCGTATATGTGCGGGAGCACCTGGAATATCTGACTCTCGAGTGGATTCGTTTCTGTGGGCTCAATGGTACAGTCGGAGACGCAATTTGTGGGACGCCCTACCGCACGATGTTAGCCATCATCAGTTTGACTTTTAAGGGTACTTTGAACATGTAAATTCAGTGTCTTTAGATGCCTTGAATTTTTTGTGTCAATCACCTGAAGACAGTATCTGTATTGACAAGATCGGTTACAAATCTTGAATTGGTCAACTTTTCAGAATCCCCAAAACAGAAGGTGTCCCAATATCAAATGTCCCTAGCTGTATTGGGTTTGGTGGCCATTGAGATGTTCCTCACACGTTCTTACGCTGCTATAGTCAGCGGGAAAGAAAAGAAATCTATAGACACATCGACCGCATGATGCAAGCACACCTCATTCGACGACAGACAAAGATGGCGGAAAACGTGGGAGTTCGCAAGATGTCGTCGTCTTCCGCAGATCATTCATTGCCTGTATCTGGTTTCAGGGGATATCATTCAAATTATACAGTTAAACACGTTTCGCGATTGGCGGCATATCTGAATGAATCATTTGTTGATACGTTATACACAGCGACCGTGCTACCGCATGGTAACTTTGCTTCATTTGTAAAATACGAACTTTGTAACATCTCTCTGAACCGATTATAACTAATACCGTACACCCAAGACCCATAGTATACAGCAGTGGATGATACCAATTGTACTTTACAAGTATTTTGTATCATGTTTTCGCGATTTAGTAGGTTGATATATGCTGGACAAAGAGTATCATTTACGTAAGTTACTGCAATTTCGTCCGGAGATGGAATTTGTGAAAAAGGGTAACGGGTTGTCACCTTTATATACTCATTAGTTTGTATGGGTGATGGAGGTTGAGACATTAGTGGTTGCGGTTGTGGTCTAGGATATGGTGATGGCGATTTTTGTGGTGAATGTTGTGGTGATTGGTCGATTTCGTTGTGGTGCGTGGTCGATTTCTTGACCTTCTTCACCTTCTTGGATTCTTGATAGGGGGCGAGGGAGTGGTGATGGTGAATGTTGTGGTCGAGCGGGGATGGGGGAGGGGGATTAGGGGGGTGCGGAGAGAATCTCTGGGGAGGGGGACAGTCTTGCAACTTTTTTGGAGTTTTCTGCTCCCGCACTTGGTTGTGCGGGTACAGTAGGCTCTGTTATCTGCGATGTCCTACCCGGGGAAGGGTGACTGAATAGCAGGAAAGGTTTGCTTCCGGGCCCACTGTCTCTCATCTTCCCTGTTTGCCCCTGTGCCTTATGCTTCCTCTTGATCGTTCCTCTTTGTTTTGGTCTGGGCCTCGCCCATGCTGTCCTTCCTCTTATCTGGCGCCCTCAGGGCCAGATATTGTGGAAGCTTTTTCTTTCTCCTCCCCTTTGCTGCATCTGTTTTCTTTCGTCTTCCGTCGACTTTATCTGGTTGTAGCCTGATTTTGCCCCTTCGCTGGCTTCTTTTTTGGTTTTTCAGCGGTGATCGTAATGGGGGGGAAAGGATCTTCCGGAATACAGAGATTGGTGTTTTCTTTTTCTGTGTGGGCGTAGCTTGTCTCCTGTCTCCCCCGGCTTATTATCTCTGTACCTTTTTTTCTTTTTCCCTTTTTTTTCTTTTCGCGCAGCATTACTCCCCGTTCCTTTCTTCTCCTCTCCCGTGTTAGTTTTCTCTTCTTCTGTTAATGAAGGCTACCTTTATTACTTGTCTTCCACCTTTGAGGAGGGAAAGTTGCCTCACTTTAAAAATAATCTCTTCGAATGAGGGGTGCGGTATAGAGGATTTCGGAACTGAAGAAATCCTAATATTGATCCCCCCCCCAACCGATTTTGTGAGTAGCTTCCAAATAATTGGTATGAAAATGACCAGTAGATGGAGACAAACGCGGGCGTATATGAAATCGTTAGAAGTCAACTTCATCGTACCACAAACTTACCGATCTGCCCTGTCCTTTTCCTTTTTTTTGAGTTTCCTTCTTATGACCTGGTATAATAATGCGTTAAATTTATGGTATTTAAAGCTGAAAACGAAAACAAACCAAGGTTCTCTCCATATCGACCTGAATCGCTATGTTCGAACTTATTTTCTTTCGTAAGGTAATCGGACCATGTTTGTGCGGATATTGAAATTGCTGGATTAAATGAAACTGGTGGAGAGCAGTGAATTCTTCTATAATCGTTTACTTGGTCGAGAATGCTTTGTTCATTTAATGGTAATATTATGCTTGTGCATGAGCCAACTAGTCCAAGTATTATTGTTAACAAATATGGTATTTGCATGACATGCATATATTATATATGTGAGATTTTAAACGCAACAATGCCCAAAATGGATTGAGCTCAAACCACATAATATTGACTGAATTGATTTTCTGCGTTTTATGACAATTTTGTTTTATACGTCGGTGTTTTAGTTTTGCAAGTTGTTACTCCAAAGAAAAATTTTGTCATCGAAAAATCGTTTTTGTATTCTATGCGTTGCAGATACATATAATGCGCGGCTCCGATGAAAATCAATGATAGAATAATTATGACTAATATATTGCTGATATCTTTTTGTATTTTTTGTAATTTATCTGTATCGTCACCGCGTTCTGTTTGGATGGCTACGTGCTTTTTTAGTGTTTGGTCTATCAACAAAAGTCCTAATATTGGTGCAATAAAGTACCACTTTGACTTGGTCATTATAATGAATATTGTGTATACAAATATAGTCTTGAACCATACAATCGATATGTGGTTTTTGTTGCTTGGGTCCAATATTGTAAAAAGAAAGAAAAATGTAGTGATTCCAATCAAATGCACAACAAATGGATGCGAAAACATAATGCGTTGCAGATCACAGTTTAATAGTTTGGACAGGTGTCCGAACAAAACCCATAAGAAAATACTTGACAGTGCTGTGCTTGCGTCAAATGTTTGGTTGAACATATTCTAAATACTTTTGAGAATAAAATTAAAAATGTCCTCATCGGTCGTCGTACCCGGACATGTCCAAAATCAAGTACGCCAAAATACACGAAGAAATCAAACGCATCCTGCATGAAGACCACGCGGCAAAGGAAACGCACGAGCTGATCATGAAGTCTCCATGTGTCTGAATCGACAGGATCCGCAGTGACAAGAGTGGTAGACATGTGACTCGACAGGATCCGCCGTCACGAGAGTGGTAGCCATGTGATATCAATCGTCCACCAGACCACTCTAAAGTCGGCGGAACAGTAAAATGAAACATCAAAAAACGGTATAATGCGGTGACCCATTAGGTTACGGTGCGCAGTACACGAGGCAGTTTCATTTTAGTATTCCGTCGACTGGGCATTGTGGGCGGCTGCCAAGGAAGGTCACGCCGATGTCTGCAAGCTGCTGATGGATCCAGAGGTGGCTGGAATTGAGTTCAGGGCAAAGGCTAACTCTGTCAACAGCAGTGCATTGTTGGCAGCTGCCAGGGCAGGTCACACAGATGTCTGCAAGCTGCTGATGGATCCAGAGGTGGCTGGACTTGAGTTCAGGGCAAGGGCGAACCATATCAATAGCATGGCCTTGTGGGCGGCGGCCAAGGCAGGTCACGCAGATGTCTGCAAGCTGCTCATGGATCCAGAGGTGGCTGGACTTGAGTTCAGGGCCCGGGCAAACTCTAGAAAAAGCAGGTCATTGGGGGCAGCTGCCAAGGAAGGCCACTCAGATATCTGCAAGCTGCTCATGGATCCAGAGGTGGCTGGAATTGAGTTTAGGGCCCGGGCGAACTCTAGAGACAGCAGGTTAGGCTCCTTTTTCAGAAATGTGTTCAGTTTGCTCAAGCGAACAACATCGGGTACCCATGATAAAGTGAGTTGACACTCCTCTACAGTCAGCGGAACAGTAAAATGAAACATATATCAGATATCGACATCGCCGTTAGAAAATTGGCGTTAAGAATGGTTTCTGAATTGGGTGTGTTAAAAACTTGTATAGTTACGAAACATCAGTCGCTCTACTCTGTGGAGGTGGAAACGCTTTGGTGTGAATCGAAAACGACTTGAATTTGTAAGCAAACTTTTTGAGACGAACAAGAATTTGTTAAAATCGTTTTTATTGTCAACTAAATGCACAACCGCAAGAGGTGTTGTTGCATTTTTCAAAAGCACTCGCAATTTACGATTATCAACTAAAACAGTGTATCGTTTCATTAAACTACTTGGGTTTACAAGAAAAATGAGCAAACTCAGTGGACAGTGTAAAGGGGACCTGGGATCTTTTCGAGGATTCATTATAAGGAGATTTTCACTTGATTTGAGAACCGCAACAACTGTAAGAGACGTTACACTCAGAAAGTACAGACCATGGACGACTATCATGCGGCCTCCTCGCGCATCACGGCCTCACGAGCAAAGTCGGAGTTCCACCTGAACGAGAATGAGCTCTCGCAGCTCGGGTGCTTGATATCGAATAATATTAGGTTGTTCCGCATTGATGATGTCACGGCCGCGTACGCTTCCAAAGTGGCTTCTAAGCCAAGACTGGGGGCCCGGTGGGAAGCTGAACGGAAGCGTCGTATACGCGAGAAGATCGTTGCGGATCATTTAGGAGGTGAAGTGGTGTCCGATCCGCAGCATTTCGCTCGTCTCGCCTCAATCATGGAAAGAGAATTCATACAGGAGGATGTGTTGAGCCAGCTCGTCGATGACGTAATGAAATGTAGGATCGCGAAGGAGGCAGCACGCGATGAAAGACATGCTCAGATGCATGCGGTCATGGATGCCAGGCGGACTCATCTGCAGACGGCTCTGAATGACGTAGGATGTGTCCTACGCAGGGACTCACGCCTCTGCAACGCGTACATCAATTCCGGAAACGGGGACGTCTCTAACATCGTGCAGACGATGCTAGAAATGAAGTTCTACGTTGAACACACCACTTACCCGCAAGAAATACGGAGGAGAATGTACACGTACTACACAGATTACGAAGATCGAGAGCTTTGGGAGGATGACGATGACGACAATCGAGATCAAATAAGCGCCGCGACGAAGAAGACTGTACTGCGTGTCTGGGTCGAAAAGTATGGGAAGTTGTCTATCAGTCGCTCATGTCTTCCGACATCTCTAAAGAACACTGTTAGACTAGAATTTTGCCGTCAATGCTTTGATAAGTGGGCCGATCAGAACTCGATTCCCAACGACCGGAGGATCGTCGTAAATCAGAGCCAAGCGGAAACCATCCTAGAAAGCACGGTGGACGCGAAGAAACCTATAGATTCTTTCGACATGTGGTCGCTTTTCGAGGCATCCGAGAGAGAACGCAATCTCGTCGTCGTGGCAGCACTCAGCAAAGACACCGCTCTGATACATCTGAAAAAAAAGGAACGGTATTCAGTAATTTGTTTAATTTTAGACGAGTACCGCGCGTACCCTGCGCACGCTATGGCGAAGATGGCGGATCCGTTCAAAATTATCAGGTGGAATAAGAATCGAAGAAAAATGCAAAGGGTGATTGTAGAAGATGCGGCAATCGAGGTAGACCTACGCGTTCGCGTGATCCAGCGCGTGTGGAGGAAAGTTATCGTTGACCCTGCTTATTCAGTGTGCAGAAGCCGACTGAACAGAGAGTTTCTGACGTTGAACATTGACTGACTACATGTGTATGAATACATTTGACCGTGATCCGCAGTTTGCGTGGGGTCGATTGCTGGATGGGGGTGGTTTCTACATTCATTCTATCGAGATTTATCGACGTTTGCGTGTGAGACAGGGAGAGAGAGAGGGAAATCATGGAGCAGCATCATTTAATCATCGTTGTTACATCAAATTTAAAAATAAATGGAAGTACTGTTGCTACACGTGTTGCTCAATTCAGTGACGTGTTGCTCAATTCAATTCAGTTTAGGGTGGCGGACATACTTGGACAATCTGGAATCTCTGATGGGATCCGCGGGATTGACAGTGTCATCCAGCGCTTTGCACCAGAAGCCCAGAAGATTACTCGCAAGTGGGCCCCTTTCGGAAGTACAGTTGAAGTGAACGGATCGCTTCAGCTTTTTCTAGCACCACAGTCCCCTCGTACACCATGAAATCGAGGTAGGCTTGACGGAGGTAGCTATTCGGTTTGCTGTCCTTTTTCATTTGTTTCCTGGACTGTCGAACGAAGTGGTTGCGCCCAGTGTAACCCAGGGCGATGGCCAGGGGCTCGAAATCCTTACATCCCAGTACATCAATGGGGGAGTCTCCCATCCAGAAGTAGTAGCGGATGTGCTGGGACGTGTCGTCGAACCCAGGCATATCGTTGACCAGTAGTGTACTGTCATTCTGAGCTTTCGTCAGAATGACAGTCGCCTCGTGCACCATGAACTCGAGGTACCGAGGGTGGTAGGGGCTCGACGATTTGCTGTGACTCTTGAGGAGATCCCTCGTCTCTTTCATGAATTTGTAGTGATCAGCGAAACCCATGTTGGAGCACACATCTTTGGGGCGACCGGTTTCCAAATGATCGTTGAGGGGTCCTCCGTTGAACCACAAGTGGTAGCGAAACAGCTGGGCCGTGTTCGTGAACTCGAAGTTGTCAACCTGTTGAAACATATCGTCGAGAGTTGAGAGTTGAGAGTTGAGAGTTGAGAGTTGAGAGTTGAGAGTTGAGAGTTGAGAGTTGAGAGTTGAGAGTTGAGAGTTTACTGTGTTGTCGAACCTGTTCCCAGAATTTATACTCCGTTTGGGCACCCTAAACCCCACCGTGGGGTTAGGGTTTATACAACTTACCATTGTGTTCATACCACATTTCTATCAGAAGCGGTACAGCATCTTTGTGACCTCTCTTGTACGCGATCCTCTGAATCCTCTGGGTCTGCGGCACCTCGTCCCCGACTCTCTCTCTCTCTCTTTCCTGTGCGGAAATGAATAGTCGGTCTTCCCAATTTCCACTTAAAAACAGGTGTTAAGCTGACACACCCGTATAGGGGCGGTGAACCGGAGAACCCTTCACATGATGGATCAAGTCCGAAACTGTTTTGAACTCCTTATTACATTGTCTGCAACACACACCGTGTGCACTGGGTTGATCCAGGATAATACGTCGATGAGCAACACTTAGATTGTGAAATAGGTAAAGGTAACGAGACCACGTGCATCCGCGTCTCTCGAACACACCGCGGAACATCGAGTCCCAATCACGCACGCATATTCTTTTCACGATTTTAGAAACCATGCAGTGCACTTGCTTGCGAATTTCAGCATCTTGTGAAGCGATACATGCCTGCTTAATGGCATCTCCATACTTGCGTGAAAACAAGGCATGCGTCAGCTTGGGGGAATCGCCCACAGCGGCAGCAACTTCAGCCATCACGGCAACAGATATCGCGTCAGCATGTGCAATGATGGCCTCGTGTGGCAGGTCTTTGAGATCGATGCATAATTTTGTAATGAAGCCGGCAAGCTTGCGGTTGAGCAGAGCGTGCGTAACCCCAAGAATATCGGGTGTTGTGCATGACACCACCAACTGATCCTTGGGCAACAGCTTGTCGAGCAGCTGACCCTTGGGCACCACACTTGCGCAGCACTTGAACACATGTGCAAGATCTTGAGACGACATGATGTGGTCATACAATTCATCCAACGATGCCTTCCGCAGGGAGACGCACGAGAGTCGTGCAGCCTCCTTGTCCGCGATTACTTTTGCTGTTGCGAGTTCGCAAAGCTCGGTGTAGCAACAATAAGAAGAACTGTCGCCGAAACAAACCGCATCCTTTATAAGGAACTCCCGCGCACGCGCATACACATCGGCGCTCCAGAGAAATGTGAGGTCGTAGCTGAGGTCGACATATCGTTTGTACATGCCAATTGTGATAGAGGGCAGTCCCCGACAAATATACGAAACAACCTCTGGACCCAACCCCTTCAGGTCATTCTTGACAGCAAAATCGCAAATAGTGTTTTCACGTAGGCATGTCTGACAAATGCGTTTGCCAAACTGCCAATACACTTTGGAAGTATTCGGGTGAGCGTCACACAACTCACATCCGCGTCCGAGAATCAGCATTACCGCGTTTCGATACGAGCATTTCACATCACCTCCACACACTTTTCTGCTGAAGATCTTGCAGACCAATTGGAAAACAGTTTCCCATATGTTATCACCGACGAAGGTCGCGCTCTCCTGACTCAACATACATACGCTCACAAGCGGGCGCAATGCCGCACGAACCGTCTTCAAAGGTGAGCCTGTGGGCAGGCGTCTCAATGATTCCACAACGCAACAGCATATCTGGGACAATATTACATCCACCAATACATTGGGAATATCAGGTATCCTTGATTCGGACATTGTCATTGGTGGTGTCTTCTTCAACAAAGAGGGACACCTTTATATGAATTGCAGCTTGGAAAGATGCTAAAAATATGGAGAACCGACCCTACCATAAGCTGCCGAATGAAGTTCTGGTCGACGCTAGGGACACTTACAGTGTGAAGTTGCGCATCTGGTACCCCTTCGAAGACTTCTTTTAATATCCGGTTCACCGCAACACCGGCAAGATAAGTCCTCTTGGATACGCTGTCGACCCGCTCCTTAATCACCTTGGTGATAACGTCCTTGTTGTCCTTATCCGCTATGATTCGACTCAGTGTACACTTTACCACGTTCTCCTCGCCGTTTTTCCTGTCCTTGATTTTGGCCGCCCGGTCCGGTCGCGTACGCTTGTCCGGAGGCTCTTTATTGACTATCGTCTCCATTTAGTAGACAATGTATCTATTTCCTTGTATCAAGGTCCAGAAATTGTATTCAATGACTTTCGAAAAAAAGCCTCTACGTGTTTCTCTTTAACAGAACTCAAAGCCTTATACACATCTTGGCTTTTATAGAAATCGCGTTTGACGATGGAGAACACCCCTTCTATTGGGTTGAACCAAGGTGAGTAGGGAGGAGTGTATAGGAGCTTCCACCCACTTGAAGCTGCAAGTGTTTTGACCTTCTTGGAGTGGTGAAAAGCAACGTTGTCAAGTATAATTACTGTGTCAGTTGGACAGTCCAAATTTTCTAAAAACTCAACAAAAGTATGCGTGTTAAAAGACCCTTGCCTGATGTTAAAATAAATGTCTCCTTTTCCTTGTTGAATAAGACAAAGTGCCGACATTTTCGTCACCCTAGGTCTCAACCTCGGTACAACCAGTAGCTCTCCCTTTGGTGAGTAGCCAAACACGTCTCTCGTATGTCTTCCAAATGAAGTTTCGTCGATCGATACAAAAGTCCTCCCTTCCTCTTTTAACCGTTCCCTTTGGCTTATGAATGACGTGGTTTTCTCATATAAGTTATCAGGCCTGGAGAAGAACTTTGCTTTTTTCTTTGTGAGCCCAAGCCTTTTTATCACAACGCGAATCAATTCTTTTGATACCTCAAATCCGAAAGCATCCTTTACCTTATGACGAAGAACAGCAAGAGATGTGAATGGATATATTTTTAATGACGCCTTTAAGAACTCTATGACCACATCCGATTTTGTAGGTTTATTCCGGTTGTACACTTTTTTAGTGGGGTTTGAGATCCACCTCGAGACTGTCATGTGGCTTACATTCGCAAGTATAGCCACTCTACTCAAACTTTGCAGCAATGTGTACATGTGTACCACAATCGACCGTCTGTCCAAGTTGTACATAGAGAATTGTAATTGATTCAATATACTGTAACATTATTGACCGGTCTGAGTGTAACGTTTATTGGGATGTTTCATTTTACTGTTCCGCCGACTGTATCATCGCGCGAGTCACCGCAGGCTTCGCCAGACCAGGCGTACTTCAAAATGTTCGATAACATACCATTGTAAACGGTGGCTTCGCCCACCTCGAAGTACTCGGCACCCACATCTCTTCGTGGCTGGATTCTGGAATCGTAACCACCGCGCATGTACCTGAGCAGTGTCGCCTCTGCATCCACGCACGCTTGTGCATCTAGAACATGGATGGCAAAAATGATCTGGGATCCATTGGGGTACTGCGAGAGACTCTTGCAGAACGGATGACTGGTCCGGCCGACCTTTACGACCAACGGGGACTTTCCCAGGAACTCGCGCTCGACGAGGGCGTACACGATGTGGTGAGTGTGATGCGCCATGGATGGATGATACACAAGGGAAGGGAAGGCTTTACTCAGCCAAGAAGGCTTTCGCGAGCTTTATACCGTGATAATCGGGCGTTTTTACGAGGTCCAATCGAGATCCAAGGACGAATATGCGCCGTTTGCCGCGCATGCATGTCACGATGCTCTTCGTTCATTCGTGAAGTCCCACTCTATTTTTGGGGGGCATTGGGTCCCAGATGGACGGACGGACAATCGATAGGGGTGGACAAGATACCGCCGTGACATCCCCATTCTTATCTCACGCTTTCCGACTGTTTGTCACAGTCCACATATAGAGACCGGCTACATCCACGAGTGGCTCGGTCGCTCGATGAATGCCTCTGCCACAAAATATAAAAAAAATTGAATTGGATTAGTCCGGAAACAATGAATAACTCAAACCAATTAAAACCCTAAACTTCCAACAATTTATAATGAATTTCCCACAGTCTGTCACCAGACAACTGAACATATCATATCATGAATGTGAGGACACATTTGACGTGTCTGGTGATCACGACATTCTATTGGTGGCACTCAAGCTTCGCTTTGATACTGCTGCCTATTACGGAGGTATGGACTCTGGACACTCTCACTACTTTCGCAGACGGTTGTCACAACTGAATGTATCGAAAGTGTCACCGCGTCTCGCGATGGGTGCACTTGATATATTGCGCATGCGTCTGTCCTGCCGTGAAACAAGAGTGTCTCGCAGCGTCTCCTTCTCTGGATCATCTTGCAGTAAGTCTTCGAAAGGACTGATCTCTGCGCTCGATCTGAGTGGATATGACGGAGGAGGGAGAGTACATGTTGCCAACTATTTGAACCCTTTTCTATGGAGAAGTGGTGCATGGAGACATGGAAATGCTCCTGCGTGGCTTGACCTTGAATGCTCATTACCCTGTTCTACACCCGTATCCGAACCATCTTTTGCGATAGGTGTCAAAACCACTCGCACCCTCGCGTGGCTTGACATTGAAGCGCCCGATACAGTCCGAATGAACGGAGAACTCCGAGATTTGTACTACTTCGGTGCCATAAAGTCCTCATCATCTGATGATGATGATTCCGCATATGATGATTCCGCACATGCTGATTCCGCATATGATGATTCCGCATTTGATGGCACTGTCCCTAACATTGATTCAGATCCTGAACAGGTAGATAGTGGCTTTGGCTATATCACGCCTGAACAAGGCAGCGCATGGGTATGAGACGAGTACCCCCCTCTTTTTTTAAAATTCCAAATAAAACCATTATCGACATCGTTTCCTCAGTTTTCGTGTGGACGTGCGAATGAGTCCCCGGTTATTCCATGCGGTGTGTCCCACTTTATTTGAGAACAATGTTATCATTGTCGGATTCAATCACTGTGTGTGTAAATGAGTAACGTAACACATGTGACAAACAAATAATCTCATTTTTCTCAGTGGTTACAATGGTTTACAGTTACAATTGGATTTATTAAGGGTGGGAAGAAGGACATATGGATCAAGCAGACTCCTGCTCAATGAAAACCATTTCATGTGTTTGGTAGGACTTTATTTTCATATTCGGATTCTATCAATGTGTGTGTAACTGAGTAACTTGTAACCATGTGAAAAACAAAGAATCACATTTTCTCATGTTCTCATTTTCTCAATTGACCATGTGACAAACAAATAATCTCATTTTTCTCAGTGGTTACAATGGTTTACAGTTACAATTGGATTTATTAAGGGTGGGGAGAAGGACATATGGATCAAGCAGACTCCTGCTCAATGAAAACCATTTCATGTGTTTGGTAGGACTTTATTTTCATATTCGGATTCTATCAATGTGTGTGTAACTGAGTAACTTGTAACCATGTGAAAAACAAAGAATCACATTTTCTCATGTTCTCATTTTCTCAATTGACCATGTGACAAACAAATAATCTCATTTTTCTCAGTGGTTACAATGGTTTACAGTTACAATTGGATTTATTAAGGGTGGGGAGAAGGACATATGGATCAAGCAGACTCCTTCTCAATGAAAACCATTTCATGTATTTGGTAGGACTTTATTTTCATATTCGGATTCTATCAATGTGTGTGTAACTGAGTAACTTGTAACCATGTGAAAAACAAAGAATCACATTTTCTCATGTTCTCATTTTCTCAATTGACCATGTGACAAACAAATAATCTCATTTTCTCAGTGGTTACAATGGTTTACAGTTACAATTGGATTTATTAAGGGTGGGGAGAAGGACATATGGATCAAGCAGACTCCTGCTCAATGAAAACCATTTCATGTATTTGGTAGGACTTTATTTTCATATTCGGATTCTATCAATGTGTGTGTAACTGAGTAACTTGTAACCATGTGAAAAACAAAGAATCACATTTTCTCATGTTCTCATTTTCTCAATTGACCATGTGACAAACAAATAATCTCATTTTTCTCAGTGGTTACAATGGTTTACAGTTACAATTGGATTTATTAAGGGTGGGGAGAAGGACATATGGATCAAGCAGACTCCTTCTCAATGAAAACCATTTCATGTGTTTGGTAGGACTTTATTTTCATATTCGGATTCTATTAATGTGTGTGTAACTGAGTAACTTGTAACCATGTGAAAAACAAAGAATCACATTTTCTCATGTTCTCATTTTCTCAATTGACCATGTGACAAACAAATAATCTTATTTTTCTCAGTGGTTACAATGGTTTACAGTTACAATTGATTAGGCTGAGTATTCAAATGCTGGTTTAGGGTTTAGTGTCCTTATTTTTCCTCTGGTGGGGGTGTGATTTGATGTGCAGGGGAGTGAGCTACGTGAAGGGAGATTCAATCGATTCGGTATAAAGTGAAAACGATAACGGCATTATTATTACTACTACTACAGTCAGCAACCGAGACAAATCCGGTATTATGGGCACTCATACTGAAGATAATGGAGGGTCGTTTACTTCTGCAACTGATTCTGCTGATGCCCCCATGAAAAGGGGGCAGTCCATGCTGTCAAAGAGGCGGTACAGACAGATCGAAGAAAAATTCAAGGAGATCCTCATCGGAGACAGCAAAGAATTAAACGAGGGGGTCCTCTTATCCAGGCTCCTCACAGAATTCAGGGAAATTATGCAGTTTGATCCTGAGGGACCTACGTATGGAGCAAGGGACAAGGCAAAACAGTGCGAATATCACAGAAACAGAAATATTGCCATCAAAGATCTTGCAACAATGGTTCGTTCAAAGCTTAAAGACGAGTCACATGATGTTTATTAAACACTCTATATGTCATCCCTCGATGCTCTTCTGTTGGCGGCACATGTCAATAACTTCCCTGCCCCCACCGAGGCAACCCACGGTGCCATGGGGGACCCCATGTTCGGTTCGTTCGCGATACCTGATGGTGGACCTCATGCACAGGCGTTCCGAGAGGCCTACGTGCACGCGCTCAGGGATGAGGGTCGACCCATGTCTATCGTCGAGGCCCACACAGACACCTCGCCCGTCATCGTTGATCTGGACATGCGACAGACGACCCCAGAGCGCATCTACACACAGAAGCACATCGAGAATTTCATGGACGCGCTCGTGTCGGCCACCAAGTACTTTGTAGACCAGCAGCACATGGACGTCGTGATCCTAGAGAAGCCAAATCCAAGACTCGACAAGAAACACCTACAGTCGGCGGAACAGTAAAATGAAACATATATCAGATGGAAATAATATTTGTTACACACCTCCTTACAGTCCAGAATTCAATGCTATTGAGCTATGCTTCGCTAAGGTGAAGAGAGACTTTCGTCGTTTGAACTACATACCGAATGAAACAAAGACGCACGTGTCTGATATGATTTCCTTAGCATTCGGCAACCTCACTGATAAAATTATTATGGGTTGTTTTGAACACGTTTGGAACACTTATGTGTATAAAGCGGTCTGTGACGTATTGATTATGAAAGATGGCGACGAAACCTCCGACAGTCGCGAAATTGAAGGAGCTACTGAAATTAGCTGAAGTACCATACTCGTCGAAGTCCAACAAGGACGATCTTGTCCGTTTATGCGAAGACAATGGTCTCATCGCCAGACCCCCTCCAGAATACAAGACGGTGGAAAAGATGTGTGTAGTGAAATGCGCCCTGAAGAAGGCAATGAGTCTTGACGATGAAGAATTCGGTAAGTTTAGGGAGCATGTGGACCAGCTCGTCAATGTGGTGAGCCGCATGTTACGGCGGTCCAGTCTGGTGCTGACTTTCCACATCACGAGTCTATTAGAGAAAGGTCTGGATATTCCAGACCTGTACAACATGAAAGATACCTACTGGAAGGATTGGCTACGTATCGGGGTAGACGGAATCTTCCCTGATGAGGAAAGCAAGATATCGTACGAAGCTGTGAAGGACTCCATCGGCGATGTAATTGGTAATGACGACGCTGACTACATCAAGTCTTATCCGATCTATTTCGATCAGGTATTGAACTATGCAGGTCACACATTGAGCACTGTCGTGTCAAACAACGCATGGGTTCCTTTGATACCACGTCTGGCCAGACTCACTTCCACCACTTTAAATAAATTAAATTCCCCGAAGACGCTGGACACATCGAAGATCATTCGGGGATACGACGTGATGCAGGCTATTCAGCAAGAAGTCCAAAACATGGAGGGATGGCCAGAGTCTGTTCAAGAGTACGTCAATGAAGTTAGGGAGATGCTGAGTGTTCCAGATGGAAGTCGAGTTTATGATAACTATGGCAAAGACATGGACTTTCCGACCATGGTCCGGTTTAATTATTGGATACAGACACGGTTGGAGGATATGGATGCACGTCGTATCCGATTGATGCCCATCTTCAATGTCCAACGGGTGCATGTTCGCCTTGACCTGAAGACCCTCGTGAACCTGTTCAGGCACATGTTCCCCAATGACCAGAACATCGTTGAGCTTTCCAAGTGGGAACATGTAAAGAATCCCGAAAGCTTCATGTTGCCCCAGAGGCCTGCACAGAAGAAGAAAAAATCATGTGGTCCTGGTGAATGGGAGGCATACAAGTCGGTCCTGAAGCAGTACGATGATGATGTTAAGGAAATCAAGGCTACTGACGAGTACAGACATGCAAAGGGTTTGTATGACACGCTTGTGAACGCCCGAAAAACAGTCGCAGGTTCCTTCTTCAGAAAACCACCTGTCAAGAATGGGTGGGTTTTCGACTGCAGCATCTGTACTGACGGAGTCTCTTTGAGCATGCAGTACAGCAAGACAGTACAGGTCCTTGTCTCAGATTTGAAGAAGACCTGTAAGAAGCCTCGTAAAGAAGAAGGTATCAAGATCGCAGAAAAATACGACGGCTCACTTAAAACGATATTGCCCGATATGGGTATCGTCGTCCTGGGTGTGGACCCAGGACGGAGCAACATCGCTACGGTAACGTATTTGGCAGACGATAAAAATAAGACATGGAAGCTGACACGTGGTGCATTTTACCACAAGTCGGGTATCAAGAAGCAGACAAGGCAGAAGGAACTGCGTTTTGCTGACATGATTCCTATGTGGGAGTCTCTGCGTGAAAATGGAGCAGCTTTGAGTACATCGAGGACGGATAAGATCTCCGCGTACTTGTCAAATTACGCTAAGTTTTCTGACGAGTGGTGGAGATTGGCTTTGCGACGCCGAGAATCCCGTGACAACTTGCAGCGTTACATCGGAAAACGAAAGGTCAAAGACTCTTTCTGGGCGGGTATCAAGCGGTGCATGACGAAAGAACTTCCTGATATGAAGGTTTGCGTGGCCTACGGATCTGCCATCACGAAACTGAAGCCTACTGGACCGGGAGAAGTTGCAGTTCCCACTGGGGCCATGTTCGCATCGTGTAAAAGAATTTTCAAAGAGGACGTTTCTGTGACAGATGAGTTCAAAACGACTCTTATGTCGTGGGAGACGGGTAAAGAAAAAGAACGTGTTTACAAGATCCCAAGTG
The DNA here is from genome assembly GCA_013435795.1 of Chlamydomonas sp. ICE-L. Taxonomy (NCBI): domain Eukaryota; kingdom Viridiplantae; phylum Chlorophyta; class Chlorophyceae; order Chlamydomonadales; family Chlamydomonadaceae; genus Chlamydomonas; species Chlamydomonas sp. ICE-L. The sequence continues at coordinate 46,660 of JACBWV010000212.1, read as the reverse complement.
TTTGTTCAGCAGACGTGAAGCTTAGGTTGGGTGGTGAACGTTTTGGTCACACGAAATCGAAAACGATGCCAAAGGTCGCTGATTGCGACCACTTAGGGGTAAGGTTGTACAATAAACGTAAAGGCGCACAAGAGAAGCACAGGAGGGGTGGCTTCGCCACTTCCCTTGTCGATTCTCAAAAATCGATCGAGCGGTACCCAGAGGTACGAGGACTGCGATTCTCTCCAGAAACATGCATTTACTCGGACCGGGATCGCTCTTCTGCTCTCACAATCGCAAGGCTGCACTGCATGGAATTGATGGGTCTAGGACGACCTCTTCCATTTGCCCACAGCAGCTCTGTTGTTGTTGATGAATAAAAACTCGTATTGTTGTAGACACCACTCGGTCCCCCTCCGGTGGTCGCGACAACATTAGGTTACACCGCAAGGTGTACCGTACACTCAAGAAAGCGGTTTCATTTTAGTATTCCGTCGAGTGTAGGGGTGTACAAAGATGGTCTACACGTGTTTATGCCAAATGTCATCACACACCCAGAGATCCAACTCGCCATTAGAGAGCACTTCGTCAACGATGTGACCGAACATAGGACGTACGAGAGCACAATTTGCATTCCTGGACTGGCCGAAATGGATCCCGGGAAGATATATGACGAAAGCGTGATCAAACGGGGCGGCAGGTGGTTCTTGTACGGATCGAAGAAACCGGATGAGGCCCACCCGTGGAAAGTCACTGCCTGGTACCAATTCGATATTGCCGCAGGCTCGTTCGCGAAACGTGACGTACAGCAAATGGATCTTGATACACTCGTGCAGAATCTGAGCATCCGTGTGCATCCGAAGGGGGGGCACAGCCCATACACCAAACACGGCCAGGAGGAAATGGTGATCCGTGGTGACGACAACTTGTCGGAGCCTAAGAAGACTTTCGACTCGCATCATGGAATGGATGTGGAATCCCTCTACAATCTCGTGGACATACTCGATGCACATAGAGCCAGCGGATACGATTCATGGCTGAAGATCGGGATGGCGTTAAAGAACACAGTGGACCCATCCAAAATTACAAAAGTAACAAAAAATACAAAATTCAGGGAAACCCAATCGTATTTACATTATCATTATCATTACATCCTACGACATGGTTGTTCTCATCCTCAATCATTATAAGTTTTTAAAGGTCATGGGGCATGCGGCAGCCAGCCGCTGTGGCATGTGCGAATGATCATGCATCTTAAACACAGTCGATGAGAACTACAAGGACGGGCGCATTGATAACGCGCCCCGCCAAGGGAAAGGTTCCGCCGTCCGTTCCTCGAAAACGAGTGTAAAGTCGTGATCACCAGTAGTGCTAATCATAATCGTAATCGCCGGGCAGGATAAAAGGCCCTCCTCGCCCCGAATCTGCATAATTTCCTTTTTTTTGTTATCTCTCTTCCGTCGCCATTAAGCTTCGAGTTGCCATGAAGTACCGGCTTCCCATAGCTGCCCTCTCCCTGATTTTAGTAACCGGTATCTCGTGCACCTACCTCAAGGTTCGCGTGCTCAATGCCGACGTGCTGACCACCGAACTGCGTGCGTGGTTCGTGCAGAACCCCGAGGACCGCCCGTACCCCCCCGTCATCGGAGTCACCCGGTACGACAGGGCACTCGTCGCCGGTCCCCTGGGCGACGTTCTCGTCCCGCACGCCCGCGAAGTGGTGTACCCGCTCGTATCGGAACCGAGGATGCCGTTCGACGCCCTGATCCAACGCCTGAGCCACTTTCCCCGCGATGAGAGCCACGCCAAGCTGTTCTCAGTGGTCCACAGCTACGGGTTCATGACGTTCCATTTCATGTACGAAATCGTCCCCAAGATCGCCGAGGGCATCGCGCTCCTGCGCGCAGACCCCGAGGTGAAGCTTCTCGTCTGGAAGAACGACACAACGTGGATCCAGACGCTATTCGACCTTCCAGCGCACAGAATCGTGCAGTACGACCACCACACCGTGTACCACGCCGACGAGCTGTTTGTCCCGTCTCCGGGGCACACCGGCTACACGAACCCCGATCTGGTGCGAGCTGTCCTCGCGCACCTGCCCGCGCGGGTCGAAAACGACAGGCCCTACGTTATCTACGTATCCCGCGGGTCGTCGAGCGATCGCAGGATGCTCAACGAGCACGAGCTCATCAAGGCGCTGCGCCACGCGTCGCCCTACCCGCTCGTCGTCTTCACCGGCATCGAAACACCGACGCAGATCGTCGCGCTCTTCAGAGGAGCGGCGGCTGTGGTGGGCTTCCACGGAGCGGGCCTCGTGAACGCGATGTTCTGCTCGCCAGGGACGCCCCTCATCGAAATGATGTTCACCTTCGAGCCGCACTGGGACTTCATGCAGCTCTCGCGCGCCCTAGGGATGCGATACTGGCTGGTGCCTGTCCCGCAGAGCTGGTGGATGCAGCCTCTCGTGACGTCCCCCGTGGGGCAGGTCGTCGCGACGCTGATCGCAGCGCTGGAAGCGCCCACCCCCTGCCCGTCGGGCTTCTCTACGAAGAGCGACCAGGACTCCAGGCTGGGCCATGACTACAGGGTGGATATCGACGACCCCGGTGAAAGCAGTTCGCTGCGCAAAGACAAGAGTGCCTCCTTTTGCTCAGGATGCGGCGCGGGGCGCATGGGCGACGGCGTGTCCTGCTGGCCGTGCGATCCCGGATGGTTCGCTCCGGATCCGGAGGCGAACCCGACGTGCCGCATTTGCCCTCTGAACACCTTCGCGTCCGCGGACGCCGCGCGGTGCGTCTCGTGCCCGTCGGGAACGGGAACGGTACTCCCTGGGGGGCTAAGCGCTGAGGACTGCGTGGACGTCGCGCGCGCTATTTCGTACCGCACGGAGCTGAACGGCGTCATCGACATCGTTCTCAAGATGACTCCGCGGTCCTCGCCGCCACCCGACACCAGACTCGCGCTCACGGAATGGGAGTGGACAGTCTTCGGGAGCGACTCATCGTCGGCGCAGACCCTGCCCTCGACAAACCACGACTGGCGCTCTCTCATTTCCGAAACCCAGTGCGACAGCGACGACCCGTACATACCCAGGTGCTATGCATCGCGCCTCACCATATCCTTCATCGGAATCGATTACTCTATCCTCGAGACCGACCCCAATGCCTTGCAGGTCTTCAACGACTCCGTGCGCGAAGAGATCGCAAAGAACCTGGACGTCCCTAACGAGCTCGTCTCAATTACCGGCATACGCCCGGGGTCGGTGGTCGTGGACGTCACGGTTCGGTACGCGAACGAACCACCCGCGACGGAGAACATCGTGTTCCAGGAGACCTTCAAGAACACGTGGGGGGTCACAGAGGTCTCCGTGTCCCCCGTGTCTGAAACGCCCCCCCCCATCATCACGGATGCGCCCACACCTCAGATGCCATCGGAAGACGGATCCGGGGGCAGTTCGAGCATCGCGTTGGGCGTCGGGTTGGGAGTCGGTCTGGGCACGATTTTGATTGCTACCATCGTCTTCATTCTTATCTTGCGCAGAAAACGCCGCATTGCGGCCGAGGCCGAGGCCGCGGCCGCAACTTCGAACGCGGCCGCAACTTCGAACGATGTCGTACAGTTTTAATACAGAACGAATACAGTCGGAGACACAAATTGTGTGACACCTTACCGGTGACCCAATCCGTCTGTCCGTACATTCATTCATCGTCACTCCTCGTCTCGTCGTCACACGTCCTCGAATGAAGTGGTGTCTACGAAGTCAGGGTTTCCAGTAATGAAGTACCGCACAATGTCCGAGTGCGTCCCGTGCAGTTTGACCGTGCCTCGGAATCGCTTAAGTGCGGCTGGTCCTTCAATGGACACAATTGGGCTGCTACACCATTAGATGGGTAAGGTGTGCCGTACACGAAGCGGTTTCATTTTAGTATTCCGTTGACTGTACTGTAGACGACCCATCATCCCAATAGTGATTATATCCTTGACCGGTTTGTCAACGTTCTTTGACTTTCAAGTATTCAAGCCGGACAAAGCAAATAATTATATTGAAAAGCCACATTATCAATGTAAACATGCACTTCGCTCATCATCGTGCCTATATATTCCCCGTGACTTTGCAAAAAAGGGCACTACTTTTCTCACTGGACGAGGCGTTTATAAAACGCATTTCAATATAATATAATTCATGCGTTTATAAAACGCATTTCAAGTTCGAATTTAAGATATTTACTTTATAAGAATGTTGGCCGCCTCAAAAACGTTGAGTCGTTTGACAAAATATTCCGTTAAGGGCAAAGGGGAGGTAAAAAACAAGAAATCGAACATTTGGGATCTTTCTAGTCGCGGCATATTGACCCGCGGAGGGATTGCGATGGTCATGATTGTGGTGACCATTGCAATCGCGGTCGGTATTCGGGGAATCGTCCTGGCCAAGGACCGTGACATCGTCGCCGTGACCCTACAAAAATCAGACGATTCAGGAAAGGAGTTGGGGAACATTAAGACAGATGACAAGCGGAGCGTTCTCACCAGGCTGATCGCCTTGATGGCGTTCTGGGTCGTTCTAATTCTGGGTGTGTTTGTGACAATGCAGGTCGTGGGGCTGCACACAACGGGTGTGGTTGCGATTATTACCGCTTTCGGTTTAACCATCGGTCTGGCAATGCAGGGAGTGCTTGGCGACTTCTTATCGGGTGTGCTGATTGCAACCTTTGCAATCTACCGCATCGGCGACACCATACAGGTCAAAGACGTAATTGGTATTGTGGTTGACTTCCGTCTGCTACACACGGTAGTTCGGGACTTCCACACCTATGCGTACATCACCATCCCCAACAACACTATATACAACAATGTTACGACCAATCTCTCTCTCGCTACAAACAAGTGGATGCATGTGAATGTCAAGCTCACTAACAGGGGGGACATAGGGGAATTGACCGACGTATCCTTCGTGCGTCGTATCATAATCAACGACCTTCTTAATCCCACTAAAAAAGAGAACTACCCGGATGTCGACTTCACACGCATTAAGCCCGATATTCTAAGGAAGTACAAGGAGAATGGAGCGGGTGGAGTGCAGGTGGTTGTGTTCGACATGACCAGCTTCGGGACAGACGTGAGGATCGTATATCCTGTCGTTAAGCCTAGCACTTTCTACGCGCAGATGCGACTTAACACCCGAGTGCGACAGATCCTCTCCGACCACAATGTCGGTCTCGCCTTCCAAGGATAGATACAGTATTTAATGGGCGTTCCTGCCTCCCGGCCGATTTTAACTGGTTACTAAACATGGTCTGGAGCGTATTCGTGATTCCTTGGTGCAGATGTCTCAAGCTAGCGAGTCTTTCCGGAGACTCTAAATTCTGAGTAGAAATTTCAAAAAATCCGCTGGGAGGAAGGAACGCCCATTATTTCTCAAATAAAGCCACGCTTTCCTGGTTTTCGGAGACCCTCGATTCAATCCCCGTCGCGACGTTGGATACGAGTACTACCAACTTGACGCGGGTAATTCAGGTGCCGTCTTTCGGGAGATGGCCGATGTCGTCTTCCAGTACGTGTGGACAGGTCGTGGCGTCGACAGCCTGATTGCGGCATTGGATCTGCAAATACCATGTAGCATGGGTCGCGTTGAGAATCTTGAACTCGGTATCGAATATCACGGTCGCACCGGGAATCGCATGTGGAAGCCGCCGTGACATCCCCCTTCTTCTCTCACGCTTTCCGCCTATTTGTCACAGTCCATATGTGGAGACCGGCTACATCCACGAGTGGCTCGGTCGCTCCGCTGCGGGGATTAAACATTACAACCCCATCCACTTAAGTCTGTCCGTCTCCCTTTGTTTCACAAAACAACTAATCGCCCGATCCCACTCCGGAGCCATTTTTTGAACATATGCATCGTGTGCACATTTTTCCTTTTCGCGAGCCTCGTCAAGTTCACGCTGGATCTTGTCTAATCTTTCTCTATGAACTCGTTGGTTTCCAGAATCACGTCTATGTATCCATTGCGCGTACCTAGCTTCGACTTCTGCAATCTGTTTGGCTTTCTTTTTATTGTTTTCTGTCATCACGCACCGTTGAGATTTGACAAACTCGTCAAGCTCTGGTATGTTTAATTTTGCAAGAGACTCGATCAACGACTTTGGTATTTTATGATTGTATATACGGGATATACGATTAATCCATTCTATCCAATCAGTTCTCTCTAGCACACTGGCATCGCGAACCAACGAAACTATCATTATATTCAAATGGTACAATGAAATAGTAGCCATATTCACTCTTTAGTCTCAAACATGAAATTATTCTTATACTAATTTGTAGATTCGGATAGATTCCAACGATTCTCATCCAGATTCTGCAAAACAAGTTCAGTAATTTACAATATTCAATGGGAACAGTTATTCATCTGACCCCTCCTTGGCTAATACAACATTGCAAACTAGAAGATATAAATTTCGAGCAACATGTGGAAGATATAGACAACTAATACCACAATGGTCAAAGGTATCAAAAGAAACACACGTTGAAATATTCCAAGCGTTGTTTGGAATGGACCCAACGAGTTGAATTCGCCGCTCTCCAGATCTTTGATCTTTGCTTTGTGTATGAGAGTCCAATCCGGGGGGGGCGCATTGTTTGCAGACGCCATGGGACAACTTGTGGTGGGATATGTCCATTTATAATTATATAGTTATGCTTTCGCTAAGGTGAAGAAGAAGGACTTTCGTAGGTTGAACTACTTCTGTAGAAACCTTGCGGACACAACATACAATACACGATGGAGGAGGAACCGACCGTTCCGTGAACTCATGTCCTGCCTGCCTCCACCATTACTAGATCCATCAGCACCTTACAGACTTCCACGTAGCCTGTCTTGGCCACCTCGCACAAGGCCATGCTGTTGACGGCGTTCGCGCGGGCCCGGAACTCGTCGCCCGCCACCACGGGGTCCATAAGTAGTCTGCACACGTCCGCGTGTCCTGCCTTGGCAGCCTCACAAAAGGCCCTGCTGTCGACGGCGTTCGCCCGGGCCCGGAACTCGTGGCCTCCTGCCACGACGGGGTCCATTAGTAGTCTGCACACGTCCGTGTGGCCTGCAGCGGCCGCCACCCACAGGGCCCTGCTGTTGGCGGCGTTCGCGCGTGCCGGGAACCCGGGGGCCGCCATCAGCAGCTTGCAGACGTCCGCATGACCTTCCCTGGCGGCCGCACACAAGATCCAGCTGTCGCCGTAGCTCGCACAGGACCGGAACTCGGGGCCACCTGCCGCCGTGGGGTCCATTAGTAGTCTGCACACATCTGCGTGTCCGTTCTGGGCAGCCAATCTCAGTGCCCAGCTGTTGCAAGCCTTCGCCCTGGCCCTGAACTCAATTCCAGCCACCGCTGGATCCATCAGCAGCTTGCAGACGTCCGCGTGTCCGTTCTGGGCAGCCAATCTCAATGCCCAGCTGTCGCCGTAGTTCGCACGCGCCCTGAACCCGGGGCCCGCCACCACCGGGTCCATCAGCAGCTTGCAAACGTCAGCGTGGCCTGCCTCGGCCGCCGCCCACAGGGCCCTGCTGTTGACGGCGTTCGCGCGGGCCCTGGACGCATGGCCGGCCGTCGTGGGGTCCATTAGTAGTCTGCACACGTCTACGTGGCCTGCCCTGGCCGCCTCAAACATGGCCCTGCTGTTGACGGCGTTCGCGCGGGCCCTGGACGCATGGCCAGCCACCGCGGGGTCCATCAGCAGCTTGCAGACACTTGCGTGTCCCGCCTTGGCTGCATCCCACAGGGCCCTGCTGTTGTCGGCGTTCGCGCGTGCCCGGAACGCAAGTCCAGCCACCGCTGGGTCCATTAGTAGTCTGCACACGTCTGCGTGGCCTGCCTTGGCCGCCGCCCACAGTGCTCTGCTGTTGATTGCGTTCGCCCTAAATTTTGGTGGTATGGGGTGGGTGCCTGCCTTCTTTACCTTTATGCGCAGCGGATCTGACTCCAGGCATACTTTTAGGAGGTCGGCACGCCCCCCCTTCGCCATCATCTCTCCTGCTCTATGCGGCGGACTTATCAGTTGGGCGAGGGCCGCTCCCGGGAATCCTTTGCGCAGGGTTTTGCACACCAGGACGATCCGGGGGTTCGAAGACAGAATGGCTATTTGAAACATAATTTCACGTGGCAACGACGTCGTCAGCACAGGAAACGACGACGAAGATGATGATGGACGCGTGAGAGAATGCATCTTGATGGACAGACATAATGCAAGAAGCGAGAAGATGATATATAAAGTACGTAGGGTTCAGGGTTTTACACTAGCCTGTGTTTTGTTGGTGGTATCTGCAGTCGGCGGAACAGTAAAATGAAACATATATCAGATGGAAATAAATGTTTGCAAAACTGAGAATCGCATGGCATGTCCAACTTTCTCAGATTGAGTATAAATGGTTTGTAGGCGACTTACTACATTCGGTGGAACATGGGATTCGCTACAGTGCGGCGCACATGGAGGGTTCTCATTTCTGGGGCAATTCACGTGACGAATCAGACAGGCCAGTTGCTAGAAATCCAGTTGTCACCCCTGAACAATCAACGCGTTCTTGAAAGGCGTAGAATAGATTCAAACGCAGAAAAGGTGCACCGGTCTGCCCTTGGCGATGGGATGACCGCGCACCTACAGTCTCATTCAACCAAGGCCTATTTAACAGTAATTGCTTACTTGCCTACTAGTGGCGGCCGCACATTCAATATTGTGGAGAATGCCCTGGTTTCTCGCAGGCGCGAGTATGTATTTGAACTGAAGCACTACAATGTAGCGTTGGCCCATCACGATAGATAATCAGGTGTACACTCGACGGAATTTCCGCTTTCTGGAGTGTACGGGGTACACCTTAAAGTGGTGTAGCAACCCACTTTGCAGTGGAACACCATCATGTTTTTGTAGCCCATCAACAACACGCCGCATCCCTGCAAAATGTAAGCGGTCTCCCTTAACGGTAACGTTCTGAGTGTAACTGAGTTCCTCTGCGCTTCGCACGATATAATGGGCGTTCCTACTTCCCGGCGGATTTTTGCTGTCTACATGTGCATGTGGCTGAGCGCTTACAGATGCCAATAAGGAACTCGTGTCCTAGTAGTACAGCTGATGTTTGTCAATCATGTGCATGCTCACACCGTCTCGACTTTTGCACGTCTTTTTGCAAACCGGACAAACACAACTATCTTTCTCGATACTGGATTTTTCTTCCCCGTCGATAAGACACTTATCCACCTTCTCTTTCTTGAGACGTGCCTTATGCATCTTCTGGATACGTTTTCTCTCCTGAAACTTATCCTCTCTCTCTTTATTGAGACGTGCCTTCTCCTCCTTCTCGATACGACACTTATCCTCTCTCTCTTTCTTGAGACGGGCCTTCTCCTCCTTCTCGATACGAAACTTCTCCGCGGAAGCGATGTAGGTAGCATGGGTCGCGTTGAGAATCTTGAACTCGGTATCGAATATCACGGTCGCACCGGGAATCGCATGTGGCCACTCACGGATCTTATCCCACATCACAGAAACGGCATCCACACGTGCAGACAGTCCACTCTCTGCATCTTCGAGTGTGGATCGCAGGGATGCCAGGGACTCTGCATCGCGAGTGCGCTTGTGGATCTGGTAGAATACCGTCTCGATATTATTGAGGACTTGGACAGGAATTCGAGGCTGGCGAGCACGCCACGCTTTCCTGGTGTCGGAAACGATACACTCTGCCTTCAGATGAAAGACAGATGGTCGCAGGCTTTCAGGTATGTCAAGGACATCGTCAAGATCGTGTGTATCAGCCCACTGCTTCATGGCTTCAGACTTGGCAGACGAACTCAGCTCATGAGGATCGATGTGGTGGTAATTGTCGTACTCGTACTCGTCGATGTCGCTGTCATACTCCCCATCACGCTCGCGTCTGGCATCTTCCCAAAGATCGTCTAGAATTGAAGCGTACTCAGTGTGGTTGTGAAAGAATTTCATCTCAAGCATCGATACAGCGATGTCCTCTGGATCTCCGTCGTCGTTTTCAACAAAACCTGTGCACAAACGAGAGTCACTGCGAAGTTCACACCCTCGATCCTCGAGAGCCCTCTCCAAAATGTGAAGGCGAGTATTTGTAGCAATGATGTCTGCAGCTACTTTCACAGCACCCCCCCCTCTTCCAGAATTCACGTACAAATCTCTGGCCCTGCATGCGGATTCCGAAACGGAGAATATCCTGGAATCCAACGTAATGTCACCAAGCTTCTTGGAAAGCAACGTCTCCCGAGAGGTACGTCGCTCATCCACAGAGATGGCGGGGACTCGAATACGTGTATGGGATGATGATGCATGCTTCTTAAGCGCAACCCGAGCCACGTCGCGGATAAGATATAAACGCATAGGTGCTGCTGACCGATACATCGGATTTCGTTTGCGTTCGCAACTCAGGGTCGTGAGATCCTTCTCGGTCAAGCGATACTCTAACTTGACCGTTGACACACACATGCGTGCTGAGCGCATAGCCCTCATTTCTGAACGGAATTTTGCAGACAGGATGCACACTCTAGGGGGGCGAGCGACAACTTCCGCCTCCATCAGCCTCCTCCACAATGCGGCTTTGACACCAGAAACCATCAGTCCACGATCTCGACACGCCTTCTTTAGAACATCCGCTTTGCTTGCCTCTGAAAGACCCTCGTGAATACGCATCCTCTCGAACACTGAATCGTTCACGAGGCGAACACCAGGCTCCAGCTTCTCTTGCACCGCAATACTAAGCTCGGTGAACGCTACGTTTCCCACCAACATGAGGTTCGCGGCGTCCTCTGAGACGTCGCATAATCGATGGTACTTATCATCACTTTTTGATAAATGCAACGCGATTATGTGGAGTGGGCCTGCAGGGAGAAGTTCCATGATTTGTTGCACTCAGACCGGTCAATACTGGTATGTTCCAATCAATGTACAACTTTACTTTGTATGTAATCAATTCTTAATGTACAACTTTACTTTGTATGTAATCAATTCTTAATGTACAACTTTGACCGACGGTCGATTGTGTCTGTGATCGTTCAATTGCACCGCGGTTGCTTGTGCGGATAGTGTGTTGTCTCGTGTCTTTGTCTTTCTTGTACGACGGGTTCGAATGGCAATTTCTAGAAATGTGGTATAAAGTATTCGGGAGATTGGGTTAGGAATGTTCAACCCTAAAACGTTTTCGGGGTACAATTTGTGATGGAGAATGGGGTCGTCGAGTCATTATCGTTTGTACATGAACATGAGGCTGACCAACATGATGACGTTGCAGAACTTGTCGATGAGGATGATGACGAGGATGAGGATGAGGATGATGATGAACTTGTCGATGATGATGAGGCTGAACAACATGATGATGATGAGGCTGAACAACATGATGATGAGGCTGAACAACATGATGATGAGGCTGAACAACATGATGATGAGGCTGAACAACATGATGACGTTGCAGAACTTGTCGATTATGAAGGGGATGAGGATGATGAGCGTGCACCTGGGCGAGCGATTTGTGGGGTCAAGAAACATGCCTCGTGCAACATGGAGTCTGTCCTGTACATCGCGACGTCCCGCGTCATCGAGGCGTTATCGAAGAAGCCGCCAACTTTGGAAGAAGATTTAGCGTCGTACAGCAAGAACGGGGGAGACGGTGCGTTCAGTAGCGCCCTCATGAACCAGGTGGGGCTTGCTGCGTCGAGCTACCGCAAGCCACTGCGCATCATCGACGTGGGCTGCGGTCGCATGACAAGCGCGGGACAGATCGCCTCTCTGATTCCTGCGGCTTCTGCCGAGTACACCTGCATCGACAAGGCCATGCCGGAGACGTGTGGTTTCGCGGCTAGGTCGCTAAAGCTCGCGTGTGGCGCAGACGGCGTCGGCATGACCGAGATCCTCGGCGACGTCTTTGATGAGACGACGACGAAGGACCTCGGAAGCAGGAGCAGCAACAGATTCGACTTGGTGATCATTGACGTTGAGCCGCACGGGCGAGAAATCGATGTGTACGAGAAGATCGTCGGGCACCTCGCGGACACGCATATCGTCCTGCTGAAGCACGTATGCGGTATTGACATTGTCGGGTCTGCCTATGCCGACCGCTTCCTTGCCAAGTACGACGATGAGGGGAAGGTCATGGACTACCTTGCAGTTAAAGTGTTGAACGGGTGGTTCCATCGGGACTTGTACGTCCTCATGACGCGACATGGGGGAGTGCGAGGGAGCAGGACTCATGAGCTGTTCCGCGCCTCGGTCGCCGCAGAGGGCCGGACGCTCCGCAAGTATGCTTACGCTTACAAGGACTACCGCACGTACGTGGAGGTTGTCGACGATTTCGGCACGGTTTTACGGGGATAAAGATGATTTGACAAGATGAAACATGAGAGAAGCTTCCACTTTATTTGAAAACAACTGTAATAAATAAGTTGCAGTTCGTTGCTCAAGAGCAACGTTGGGCAATATCCCCAATATCGGGCATGTTTCTAGAGCGGAACATCGAGTTTGTCAAGATACTTTGCATCTAATGCGGGTGTCACGTCGTCGTAGTCTTCCAGTTTATCGTTTCCAGACCATCCACAATTCAGCTTACTACGGCGTACACTATACCTGCTATAATCGATAGGGCCTGGAAACAGATGCACACGCTTGGTGTGTCGGTACCCGTGAACGGTCGGTTGTGCCACTCTGGGTTCAGTGTGAAGAGAAAGTCTATGGACCCGCACACGACGAGCACGAGGATGATCAAGTTTCTCTGTGTGGGAGAACACCACCATGAGCGAGGTCTCCCAACGATCACAACCAATGCGATAAGGAACGCGACAAACGCTAAAGCGTCCTTCATGTACCCATTAGATGCGAGGTTGTTGTTGTTGTTGTTTTTATTATCACTCCTTGTCATTGTTATCAAATAAGTGGGAAATAAAGTGGGTTCGAACCGAAATGCTCAACATCCGGATACAGTCGACGACGGAATAATGAGAGAATATCGAGACTCATTTTATTCTCCTTCAGTTCTCAAAGCCGCCCATGATCGTTTAAATGCTATTTTATTTCTTATTTTTTATTTTTAATTGTAAAATGAAAAGCGTATACATCTTGCATGATAGACCGGATTTGCTTCATTGGCATTTTCCAACTGTTGTTGCAGTGGTTGATGTAGAGAACTTGAACAGGGGCACTGCATCGGATAACAGGAGCACTGCATCGGTGATTGATGATGGACAATTATCAGAGATCCGAGCCGCTGAGAATATGTTGCTTAAATTTGCCATCCCTGATTTTACCCACATTGCACCTTCTCCCACTGATCGCACCATCAAATTAGGGCGGAACCTGCCTGAACAATTGGTGACACCAAACGGAGTAATTTTCAATATGGCATGGGACAATACAATCCACGTATCTCAGAAATGCACTTTACAACTCATTGGGCGTTTAACCAACGTATGGGGATATGAGTGTAATGGAACGTACATGAGCGGAATCACATGGACTGTTGATCAGATCTACGTGGAATTCGATCCTACCAAGATATTACCGCACGAATAACCAAGCAGGATTTTACCTTTCATGACGCATTGCACATCAACAAAGACCCCGTGTTCTTTTGTGTCACGGTACCGGGGAAGAGGCGATCGCTTAAGTGCGGCTGTCTGGTCTTCAATGGACACTCTCGAAAGTACCGACAAAAGAACGATACGGAGTCTGCAGGATGGAGAGCCGTGATCTAAAAAAGAACCACGATATTCTCGTTAATTTGTTGATTCAAAATCGTATCGGTGTTCCACTGCCCCGTGGGTTGCTACACCATTAAGGTGTGCCGTACACGAAGCGGTTTCATTTTAGTATGACTTGTAATTGTTGCGTATAAATGGGCGTTCCTGCCTCCCGGCCGATTTTTTTAAATTTCTAATCAGGATTTAGAGCCTCCGGAAAGACTCGCTAGCTTGAGACATCAGCACCAAGGAATCACAAATCCGCTCCATACCATGTTTCGCAACCATTCAAAATCGGCCGGGAGGCAGGAACGCCCATTTATAGTCAATCATCGGGCCTCTGCATTTGCAGACAGAACATCTCGAAATTCCTAGATCATCTACATACTTCGGTAAAGAAAGGCTTTTGCATAATGATATTGTTCCTCCTCCGCATTGTCTTGAGATATCCGGCATTTCCATGTTGTACAGTTGTTAAAGTGGGAAACCCTTTATAATCATCGAACTTGAATCGTGTTCCACATCTGAATTTAAATTCCTGTATGGAATGTACAAGATCGAATGGATCCGTACAGCATTTCCCAGTGCAGCGCTTGTGGTAAGAGCTACTCTAACGATGCAAACTTGCGCAAGCATATTCGCAGGCAGCCTCTGTGTGCGAAGTGGAATGCGATGAAGCAGAGTGGTTCAAAGAGCTTTGTGGACGACCAAATGTGGGGCGAAGTAAACAAGACACAAACTGAAATTGATATGGAAATCGTTACGGAAATCGTGTGTCCTACATGCGGCGAGAAATACTCGAACATGGGCAACCTGAACCGACACCTGAACGCGTCTGTTGTTTGCCGGAAGTGGATAGTGTACAACGATGTCAATGGTATCGAGCAATACATCTCTAAATGGGCTAACCCCTCGGCCATGGTGGATCCCTCGACTTCCCTAGTTGATCTTTCGACTTCCCTAGTGGATCCCTCGACATCCCTAGTGGATCCCTCGACATCCCTAGTGGAGGAGCACGACAAGCCCCTGAGTTCGTCCTCGCCCTCCCCTACGATCGCGACCTCACCTCCCTTGGTACAAACCGTACCGTACGGAGTTCCTTTCCGTTGAATTTAAGCTACCCGTATATCCTCGAACCTATGAATTTCTTACTAAACATCCGGGGGCCCGGGGGACATGTAGTAAGAAAGACAACGAATTCTCCATAGGGGTATCATAGGGGTCAACTCCCCAGGGGATGCTGTCCTTTACGAACAGGGATTTTCTGTTCGAACAGCCTTCAGGAAGATGCCAGCTGCCCCCACAATGTCTCTGTCGCAGGTGAATTGACAGTTCTTGCAGGTGTATGTCTCTCCACACTTGTTCAAGAAACCGCACATAGGGCATGTCTGACTTGTGTAATGCTCAAGCACATGCAAGAACACTGTCCCGTACTCTTCACACTTCTCCTTCAGCCGATTGAACAGCACAGAGTGGCTCAAAGTCAGCATCTGACGGGCAACCTTGGTTGTCAGCTCCCGTTCAGCACTGATTGTCATCTTCGCCGTCTCCAATTGAGGTACCAACAACACATCGTAGCGAGCGGCCAAGAAATTTGTTGTCTGGTCCCTAAATTCTTTCTTGAGGTAAAAAATTGTCTTCCGAATGCGAATCATCAGCTTCTTTATCTTCATCCTCTCTTTTGATCGTAAGGTTTTCTCAGTATCCAACCTTGACTGCAGCTTGTCATGAACCAGCAGGAGTTTGACAAGGTCGGATGCCTGTCCCTGACCAAGCATGAAGGATTCCTCATTCTCAGGTGAGTACGTGACCATTGTCTTTCGGACGCCTGGGTCGATGGAGGCAGTTGCAACCTTGTCTGGATTGACAGGCTTCCGCTCTGCCCTTCTGTCCCTAGCAGCGACAGACAATACGAGGAAATATTCGCCGAAGCGGGATTTTTGGACCTTCGGATCGTGGGTCGGGTTTTCCTCAGGCATCAACTTATGGAGTTGTTTGCTACCGAAGTAGCGCATGTTGCCCAATATTTCTTTGAAGATGAAGAGTTTGTCGCCATCCTTGGAAACGTTCTTCTGATCCATCTCAATGACCCAACCCCTCTCAAGCTCTGTCTTCTTCCGTCTGAACGGAGCTGAAAACTGCTTGATGTTACCTGCTTTCAGATTCGAAAAGCAAGCCTTGATGTTTGCCAATGCAGACTTGATTGCGCTTTGGCGTACGCTTTTGGGGCATTGAAGCAACCATTGGCGATTCTTGAAGTACGGGTTTGGCATCTTCCCCTTCCCCCTCACCTTGTTCGTCACATACCTGTCTCGAATTCGGAAGACAGACTTGTGAGTGCTCCCGACGCCCAACCGTGCTGCCACCGCCTTGTTGTACATGAACCGGCTGCACCCCGCAAACTCTGCCAGCATCGATTTCTGAGCCTTGGTTGGGTTCAGCTTCAGCTTTAAGGTCCTCAACTTGGGTTTGGCATTTGACTTTGTAGCGTCTTCGACCGTTCCATCGGTAACTATATACTTGAACGATGGACATGAGGTCTTTTCCAAGCTCGTCTTCAGGGGCTCTGTCTTGGTGATCGAGAACGATGATCGAGTAGGAGTGCTGTGAGCAAATCCATTAAATGAGCTCGAAACCAAACCTTGCGTGCCTGTCTTTGGAAGCCACAACAATTGACGATACAAGTCCTGCCGTGACGAGTCCCAATACTCGTAAAAGTCCTGGGCGCTTGAAGTTGAGCCCTGATCCGACGTCCTTGACTTCAATGACTTGCTCGCATCCGGAATGTTTGTCAGAAATATGGGTTTGCAAGAACAATTACTGTCTGAGCAGGTCGGGTTGTTGTTTGTGTGAGGACACACGTGCGTAGAGAATGACTTGACGACTGCTGGTTTTTTTTTCCTGCTCGATGAGGTAGCCTTGGATGCTGCTTGGGTCAAAGAGACGTTAGTTGCCTGGAGTCCGGATCGTGCCATTATCCGCCCATCGACGGAGGACGGTCCTGGAGACACCACGGGCATCGGAGGCCTTGCCAATTTTACAGAAGCGTTGGTTGCCATACATGGCATTCTGATATTTAGTACATGCAAATTCCTTATACACTGTTAGGTTTACTTATTTTCGGAAAGCAAACGAGTCAACTGTTGCAACCCTCCACCTGCTGCGTCGGAGAAAGGCATGCTCCACATAATTTGGAACCTGTTCCTGACAGACCGGGAGAGCGCCGGTCAGAACCTGGTCGAGATGGTGGACTCGAACGGTGTCCAACTGATCATCGCAATGCTCCCAGACCTCAAGCATTTCGTTGCCGACACGGTGGACCGCGATCGAGCCACCAAAGCGGAGGCCGCGTTGGCATGTTGTAACGGCGTTCCTATTTGCTTCATGCGCTACACCGATCATACGGCATTTGTGGACTACGCTGAGTTCGAGCGACTGTGCACGCTCATCGAGGAGTGCAGGAGACGGCCTGGAAAGCGGGCCAATGTCCTGCTGTTCTGCAACAACGGGTACCAGAGATCCATCCCTTTCCTATGCTATTACCTGAACAAGCATCACTCAGACGAAGTACCCGATGTGGAATGCGCGGTCGATCTCATCCTGCCACAGGTGGACAGAGCCAACTTTGGCGCCGTGCGAAAGGATTACATCGATCAGGTGTCGCGAATTTTACACCAGCAAACGATGTTGTAGCAGTAAATGGGCGTTCCTGCTTCCCGTCCGATTTTGACTGGTTGCGAAACATTGTCACTGACCTCGCAAGATTGTCTTGTGTGGAAAAGAGATGGAGACAGTCTACAGTCGACGACGGAATAATGAGAGAATATCGAGACTCATTTTATTCTCATTCAGTTCTCAAAGCCGCCCATTATCGTTTAAATGCTATTTTATTTCTTATTTTTTATTTTTAATTGTAAAATGAAAAGCGTATACATCTTGCATGATAGACCGGATTTGCTTCATTGGCATTTTCCAACTGTTGTTGCAGTGGTTGATGTAGAGAACTTGAACAGGGGCACTGCATCGGATAACAGGAGCACTGCATCGGTGATTGATGATGGACAATTATCAGAGATCCGAGCCGCTGAGAATATGTTGCTTAAATTTGCCATCCCTGATTTTACCCACATTGCACCTTCTCCCACTGATCGCACCATCAAATTAGGGCGGAACCTGCCTGAACAATTGATGACACCAAACGGAGTAATTTTCAATATGGCATGGGACAATACAATCCACGTATCTCAGAAATGCACTTTACAACTCATTGGGCGTTTAACCAACGTATGGGGACATGAGTGTAATGGAACGTACATGAGCGGAATCACATGGACTGTTGATCAGATCTACGTGGAATTCGATCCTACCAAGATCTTCCCTTTGGGTGCACATCAACAAAGACCCCATGTTCTTTTGTTTCACGGTACCGGGGAAGAGGCGATCGCTTAAGTGCGGCTGTCTGGTCCTTCAATGGACACTCTCGAAAGTACCGACAAAAGAACGATACGGAGTCTGCAGGATGGAGAGCCGTGATCTAAAAAAGAACCACGATATTCTCGTTAATTTGTTGATTCAAAATCGTATCGGTGTTCCACTGCCCCGTGGGTTGCTACACCATTACGGTGTGCCGTACACGAAGCGGTTTCATTTTAGTATGACTTGTAATTGTTTCGAATAGTCAATCATCGGGCCTCTGCATTTGCAGACAGAACATCTCGAAATTCCTAGATCATCTACATACTTCGGTAAAGAAAGGCTTTTGCTGAATGATATTGTTCCTCCTCCGCATTGTCTTGAGATATCCGGCATTTCCATGTTGTACAGTTGTTCTCAAATAAAGTGGGACACACCTTATAATCATCCAGACTGCAGATCGTTGCGTTTGGGCAATCTGGCGAGACATCGGAGAGTCTCTATCCGGAATGACATCCGGAAGATATCAGCCGTTTCGAGGTTCCAAACTACGTGCATCATTTCTAAGGACGAATTCTGTCCCGTGCGGTTTGGTATATATTGGTGTAGTGCAGAAACTTGACGTTTACATGATGTAAAAAATTGAATGAAAATCGGTAGTCTCCAAATGACAACTCTACAACAACAATGTCTGACTATTCGTTATTATTAAATCTCGAAAACCCAGACAGTTTGTCAATCCGATACAGTTTTGGAAGTCTGGGCACAAGCACTATTAGAAACCTACGCGGTTCTGGAAGCCCCTACAACTTCGAAGAAGACACCAATTTAGAAGAAGCTCAAAGCGCAAGAAGATCAAGATCAAGGTCCCCTGTTCAGTCTCACGATGCTCAAGTTCCTGATGCTGATGATCCTTACAATGTGAACCATTTACTAAGTAAACTGTATGCTGATAAAGCTGCTCAAGCTGAGCAAGATGCGCAAGCTGCTCAAGCTGAGCAAGATGCGCAAGCTGCTCAAGCTGAGCAAGATGCGCAAGCTGCGCAAGATGCTCAAGCTGAGAAAGATGCGCAAGCTGCGCAAGATGCTCAAGCTGCTCAAGATGCGCAAGCTTCTCAAGCTGCGCAAGCTGCGCACGATGCTGCTCCGGCTTCTCCTCCTGCTGCTCCTCCTGCTGCTCCTGCTTCTACTCCTGCTTCTCCTGCTCCTTATGGAAAGTGGATCAAGTCGATTGTGGTGTACATTACCATGTACGTCACCCTGAACAGTATGGAGGATGCAAAGGCGGATGCATGGTTTATCCCGTCAAATCTCTACAAGATACTTGGCGGACATGACCAAAACAAGTCTGGATACTCACGGAAATGCCGAATCAACATTGGGATGGAATCTGGAACGAAAAAATCTTTCAGATTCAACTCTAAAATTGCGGACATATTCTTATCTGAGCTCCAATCTACATTATCGATTGTAATTCAACCGCTTGAGAAGGGCTCGACAAACTTCTGTCTGTTGGTTCAAAGTATCAAGAAGAATCAGGACATTGACGTTGTCCAATTGTCAGAAAAAACTCTCGAAGGAATCGATACACCTGAGACCCCCACCGATATCTCTAACTTCATCTTGAAAAGACAACACTGTTAGATTCAACGTAGTAGATTACCGTTTTTTTTCCGCAATCAAATGTCCCTAGCTGTATGGACAAGGAGGGGATGCGAAAGCCACCGTGTCGTGTGAGAGAATGGATGATGGGCACCGCCGTGTCATGTGTGATAATGGACAATGAGAATGCGAAAGCCGCCTGGTGCCCTCCACCGTGTCTTAATCTTGTGCTTTGCTTGAACCTAAACCCTAAACCAAGCTCTGGACTTCTATAAAAAATCAGAATCCACAAATTCAGCCTTTACATGAAGCAACTTTATCTTGACCATGAATTGGAGCAACGTGATTAGCAAATGCGAGTCGGAATGCAAGAGGACCGGTGTGTCAACACATACTGCAATGAACGGCGGGAAGTATTACGTAGCAGCCAATGTATACGATGAATTTATGAGTGCATACATTGAAGCAATGAATGCCGGAAAGTTCCTCTCGATCGTCGAGCAGCACCGATACATTGGCCCGGTAATCGTCGACATAGACTTGCGACAGTCAGTGCCAACAAGGATCTACGATTACGTAGACGTCCGCATGTTCGTCAAGGAGTTATTCAAGAAGATCGCAAAGTACGTGGTCGTACCCGAGAACACCCAGTGCTTCGTCCTTGAGAAACAAGGACCGAGAGAGAGCAACACATCCGACATGTGGAAGGACGGTGTGCACCTCGTCTTCCCAGACGTCGTGACTCACCCCTGCATCCAGCACGTCGTCAGAAAGGACATGCTGGCCAACTGGAAGTCGTTCGACACGGATGACTACTTAACAGGTCCCAGTGACATGTACGATGAGGCGGTCATCGAGAGGAACGGTGAGGATGGATTACCTTATACTCATCGGATTCCATTGTACTCATCGATTTCCCTTATATCATCACGCAGGATGGTTAATGTATGGCTCCAAGAAGCCAGAGGAGAAATACGCTTGGCAGGTAGCTTACACTGTATCAAAGGACGGCAAGGTAACCGAGGGCTGCGAGTTGTCGCCCGGAGAGCTGGTCGAGCGCCTCTCGATCAGGAACAAATATATGGAGACTGATCTCACCACAGAAGGACTCCAGAAGATCCAAGAAGACCAAGAGGAACACGTGAAGAAGGAGATCAACCGCCAGGCCGCCACCGAAGAGGTCTACGAGTTCGCAGACGACGACGAGTCCTGGATGATGCTGGATAGCCTGTGCGCCCTACTCGGCGAGGAGCGCTCCAAGACCCACAAGAACTGGATGAGCGTCGGATGGGCACTCAACAACATCCAGGTCGGCGAGTCGCTCGCGCGCCGCATGCTATGGAAGCGCTTCGGCATGCTTTGCCCGACAAAGTACGACGATGGAGAGCACGACCGCAAGTGGAGCAACATGGGACCTCCGAGGCAGGGACCGAGGGCACTCGGCATCGGGTCGCTGCGCATGTGGGTCAAGGAGGACAACCCGGTCGACTACACCAAATGGTATTCCTTGCACAAGGCGCCGGCTCAGAACTCTACGCAGCGCCGGCCGGCTGCCACCACAACCGAGGTCGACGGACCGCTGACGCCCACACAGGACCACGAGATTAAGTTGGACGCAGTTGCTAAGGAGCTGGAGGAGATGACCAGCTCAGGCATAAACCAATACGTGGAACTCAAGAATGGATCAATCACCTTCCGGAACGCAGAGGGCATCGATGGAACAATCGATCGTAACAGATACGTCGTAAATCTCGGATCCCAGTGCCACGGCGCGATGCCGAAGACGTTCACCATGCCCGTATCGTCGCTCGAGTTCCTCAAGGACGTGCCACCGGACTGCTCATTTGATGCTCAGATGGAGACGTCCAACTCCGAGATCTCTGGTGTGACGATGACGAGCAATAACTACAAGGGACTCAAGGTCAGGGTGTTAAACGTCAACTCTGGAAAAGAGAGAATTCGAGTATACACGGATGCAGGGTCGAAGTTTATCAATGGCAAGCGTGACATCAAGAAGACAATGGACATCGTGTACGAGCAGCAGGAGATGGCTATGCAGAACCGGTTTGGTATCAACCAGCAGATCTTCATCAACAATGGGACGGTCAACAACAACATCATCGTATGCCCCAAGACGGAGGGCGATCGGCGCACGAAGCAGGTGTTGGTGAATGTGCTCATGATGGCCAAGCCAGACTTCTTTGAGCGTCTTCGGTACGACCCTACACCGACAAAGGACAGCACTGCGGGTGATGTCTTCAACTGTGACCCGGCGACCAACAAGTGGGTCGTCATCAACAGGATCGCGATCCAGTACTACCTGATGAAGAAGGTCGTCCCGATGGCTGACCTGACCACAGAGGAGGTCGACTATTTGTTTGACAACAACAGTGCCGTGAAGGACATCATCGAGCGACTGGTCTGCGAGGTGCAATCCAGTGGATTCCGTCAAACTCTGGACCGCAACCTGGACCTCTTCGTCGTCTCCAACGGTGTCTGTGACACGTCTTCCGGTAGCGTGGTGTTTCGACAGATCCAACCAGACGACCTAGTCTCTATTGATGCGGGATGGGACTACGACAAGGACCTGGCGATCGAGAAGCGACATGAGGTGGACGACTTTTTCCGAACTATCCTGCCTGTCAAGGAGGAGTGCGACGTCGTGCTGAACTACATTGCCTGCCTCCTATCTGGTCGGCGCAAGGAGAAGAAGATTCTGTGCCTGACAGATCGCCGTGGAGGATACAACGGCAAGAGCGCGGTCGTGGGATTCTTGGGCGCTTTCTTTGGAAAGTCTGTGAGCATGATCGGATCCAAGATGCTCAGCCAAGGATCGTTCACGCAAGACCGCAACTCTCACGACGGTGTACTGGACGAGTTCAAATATATTCGGTTGATGATCGCAGAGGAGATGTCATCGACGACCAAGCTGGATTCTGGTTTTATGAAGAAGATCTCTGGTGGTAGCAACGTCGGGATTGCTGGGAGGAAGTGCGGAAAAGGCGACATGTTTGAATACATCTGGCAAAGTGGAGTCTTGTGCGTCTTCAACGAGAACCAGTTCCCTTCAATGGACGTCACCGACAAAGCGAGCATTGCAAGGATCATGGTCGCGCCAATGAGATCCAAGTTTGTCGACTTGTCTACCTACACCCCGGAAGCAGAAGAGGAGTATGTGTTCGACACTGACACAAACCTCCACCTTAAGTTCAATGACTGGAGGTCGGCTATGATGGACGTTATGGTGGAGCGCTACGTTGACGACCGCGAAAGGCTGTTTTCAAGCCTTCCCGAATCAATGGGTAACTGGAAGGCCGACGTCCTCGGAAGCGCCAACCCCATGTCGGAGTGGCTCAGCGAGGTGCTCGTAGTCACTGGCAATTCCAGTGACTTTGTGACTGGAGGATACTTGAAGACCGAGTGGGTCTCCGCACACGGCGTGCAGGGAAAGGGGTCCGGAATTACAATCCCGCTGATCAACGCCTACATCGAGGGAGTCAACAAGGCCGAGAAGGACCCATCAAAGCGCGTGATCATTTGCGGAGCAGGTTCATCAAACGTGGTTGTGGAAAACAATCGCATTACGACTAAGAGACACGTGTACAAGGGCATTGCGTTCAAGCCCCTACACGATGAGATAGTGTATTAATTTAGTTGACTGGTTTGCATCGCTCCAAAATACAGTCGTGAGCCTGAAATGTGTAACAACAACTTGTCTCCTTGAGTCGACCCTGATGGCAGCCTGGACAATAATTGTATCTCTCTCACTTGTATAACTGTAACTCATAACTTACAGAGATCGGGCCCTCAATGGGAATGTCTGTGCAAAGAACAGAAGAGGGGTAAATCCAATGCTAATCAGGCATGCTACGTGCGTCAATGAAAAGCTTGCGCCCTGGTCCCATATCCTCAGCGCGGTACCAACACACAAGCTGCCAGCACGCTCAAGAGAGTCGATAGCAGTCCGCATACAATACACACTCAGAGTATCTTACAAATACAAATAATACAATAATACAAATAATAATAGTCCAATTGTAATATCTTTTTTCTGTTTCTGGAAATTAATATATATTACCCCCAACGACCCTTTAAAAACGTATTATTGTATTATTTGTATTAGGAGACGCAAACACGCAATCAGAGTATCTTACAAATACCCGCCAGCTCAAGAGAGTCCATAGCAGTCCGCATACAATACATACTCAGAGTATCTTACAAATACAAATAATACAAAAATACAAATAATAATAGTCCAATTGTAATATCTTTTTTCTGTTTCTGGAAATTAATATATATTACCCCCAACGACCCTTTAAAAACGTATTATTGTATTATTTGTATTAGGAGACGCAAACACGCAATCAGAGTATCTTACAAATACCCGCCAGCTCAAGAGAGTCCATAGCAGTCCGCATACAATACATACTCAGAGTATCTTACAAATACAAATAATACAAAAATACAAATAATAATAGTCCAATTGTAATATCTTTTTTCTGTTTCTGGAAATTAATATATATTACACCCCAACGACCCTTTAAAAACGTATTATTGTATTATTTGTATTAGGAGACGCAAACACGCAATCAGAGTATCTTACAAATACCCGCCAGCTCAAGAGAGTCCATAGCAGTCAGCATACAATACATACTCAGAGTATCTTACAAATACAAATAATACAATAATACAAATAATAATAGTCCAATTGTAATATCTTTTTTCTGTTTCTGGGGATTTAATATATTACACCCCAACGACCTTATAAAAACGTATTATTGTATTATTTGTATTAGGAGACGCAAACACGCAATCAGAGTATCTTACAAATACCCGCCAGCTCAAGAGAGTCCATAGCAGTCCGCATACAATCACATACTCAGAGTATCTTACAAATACAAATAATACAATAATACAAATAATAATAGTCCAATTGTAATATCTTTTTTCTGTTTCTGGAAATTAATATATATTACACCCCGACGACCCTTTAAAAACGTATTATTGTATTATTTGTATTAGGAGACGCAATCACATACTCAGATTATCTTACAAATACCCGCCAGCTCAAGAGAGTCCATAGCAGTCCGCATACAATACATACTCAGAGTATCTTACAAATACAAATAATACAAAAATACAAATAATAATAGTCCAATTGTAATATCTTTTTTCTGTTTCTGGAAATTAATATATATTACACCCCAACGACCCTTTAAAAACGTATTATTGTATTATTTGTATTAGGAGACGCAAACACGCAATCAAACACACTCGCATCTTAGGCACACACAAGCACGCACATGCATGCACACACAGGGGTCCTCGCGCACATCTGTATCTGACTCCTTTGTTTGCTTCTGCGCGTTTCCACAGGAATTTATGATACATCACGGCCTGCATATGCATCACCACATTCGTAAACATCTCAACATCTCCACATTATTCTACATTCACATACAGCTAGGGACATTTGATATTGGGACAGTAGACGTCTGCTTGACAATCTATTTCGGGATCATGAAAGAAGACTCGCGGTACCCACGGAGGGGGGCAGGGGGGATTCAGCTGATGACTCTCAGAAACAAAAACGAGTGTAAACAACGAAATATCCATAACTAAATTATCCATAAATACGCGATGCCGACCGATATATATATCCCGCCTTTTCAGCCCCTTTCAAAACCAGTCCGCCAACTAGGAAAGGCGTTGTCGCTGAACATGGACAGTCTCAGCACAGCCAAGATTCTTAATCGCCTCCACTGCCAGAATGTCAGCCGTCTCCATGCACTGCGGGCGTCATCGGCTGTTTCCGGTGATCCACGCCTCTTGAAATATAACGCATTGCTTCACTTTATTAAACAAAGACACCACACATCCCCAGCGTCACGTTTGTTCCTCGTTGCTGTGGAGTACTTCTTCGATGACGGCTGCTGCAAGGGCGCCCACGGGGGCGCCCTTTTATTCTCACATGCTGTCAACACCCTTTTCGTTGTGGAGGCGAAAATCCTCAAAGACCCCCCCCCTGCACATGCCAAGGTGTTGTTGTTGAAATCCATACAGAATGCCACTAAGTGCTCGAATAGACTTTCGTCCTGGCTACCGCATCTCATCAACATGGACCTGAAAGACGGAACCTCCCTTGGATGTGTACCGATTCGTCGTATGATCGTGACAGCTGTGAATCACGGTGGACGCGTCTTCAGTCAAGATATCCACAGCCAACTACTAAGAATGGGAGGAGGAAGACCCAACCCGAACTTGTAGTATTGTTTCTTCCGAGCTGAAATGGGCGTTCCTGCCTCCCGGCCGATTTTTTAAAATTTATAATCATCTACACGGTTTGACTCTATATTGTAAGCAAAGCGTATGCCGCGTTGGCATGTTGTAACCTATTTGCTTCATGCTCTACATTCTTGGTCTTCGAGATACTACAGTGCACTCTTATCGCATCATCCACGCATCGTCCAGGAAACTGCTGGACGTTATTATGATTGATCCGTACGACTTTTACACGGAAGAACTCAAACAACCCAACGCCACTGAGACTGACTGAGCTATAAATAAAATTCATCAGTGGATGTGAGAAGCGCTGCCTCCACCCCCAATGCTCTGAGTTCGTGTTGCATGAGTGTGAACGTGTAAGGTGTTTCAACAGTTGCCTCATCGTCGGGTCCTTCTGGGTCTTCGCGTGCTGCGACCCACCATTCCGCCGGCGTTCCTGACGTGGCATTGACCTTAGTTGAGTGGTGATCGCTGCGCTGCATGAACGCTTCGCGTGTGAACGATGCGAGTCCGTGTGCAATTAGTGCGTTCTGCTCCATCTCTCCGATGCGCAGCCCTCCGCTCTGTCCCTTGGACTTCGTTGGCTGACGTGTTGTGGCGTCGACTGCTCCTCGTGCACGCGACTGGTACTTGTCCTCTACCATGTGTTTCAAGCGACCGTAGTAATTCACGCCTACAAAGATGCGTGTTTTCGCCTCTTCCCCGGATCGTCCGTTGTGCATGAGCATGTTCCCGTGTCCGTTTTCACGCAGACCCAGTTGGGTCAGCGCGGCTCCGATGTCTTCTCCTCCGAATGTGTCGGCGTTCATGCGAGCTCCTTTGACTGCTCCCTCGCGCGCTAGCACGGCTTCCAGTATATGCGAGACTGTCCTACGGTTGGGGAATGCATTGGGGTTGATGATGATGTCGGGGACGATACCGTCCTCTGCGCAGAACGGCATGTCCACGGCGGGTAGAATCATTCCCACAACCCCTTTCTGGCCGTAACGAGAGCTTAGTTTGTCTCCTAGTTCGGGGCTGCGCATCTGGCGGAGACGTACTTTGCATGCTCTAAGTTGTGGTAGTGCGGTGTCTTTTGCTGTGTTCTGATCTATGTTTTGCAAGTGGACGCCGTCTACATACGTGGGAAGGTCAGATTCTCGGGATTGTAGACGTTGAGATGCGTCCGTGAAGACGTCTTCCTTTGCTGCGGTCGATGGTACCTTGACCATTCCTACAACTGCGTCTCCTTCTCTTAGCATTTTGTTGATCTTTGGCATTCCATGTTCGTCGAGGTTTGAGTATTCTTTTGTGGTTGTTTTGGTGGTGGTTGATAGGGCGTACCCACGTGACACTAGACGCTGTGGGTTCGCAAACACAATTTGGTTTTTTGTTTTTTGAATGTTTGTGTCCTCTGGTTCCTCCTCTGACTCCTCGTACCGGATGGTTTCGAATACTGTGAGTGCTAGTCGGCCGCGCTGCACGGCGTCTAGATTGATGATGATGGCGTCATCTTGGTTGTATCCTGTGTATGTGGCGATTGCTACCACAACGTTCTCGCCGTGCGCGAAACGTCCTCCGAAGAGTCGGTCTGCGAAGCTAGTGCTTACCAGAGGGCGTTGGGCGTGGTGTAGTAGGAATGTGTTAGTATCGAACCGGTCCCTGATGGATGTCATGGTCGTGCCTAGCGCTTGTTTAAATTGCGCTAGACATAGTGAGTTGTACGCCCCGTTGTTGTGGTTAAGTAGTGGGTAGGTGTTACTTACCATTGAGAGTGTGCTTCCTGCGTGTATCTCTGCGTGCGTGTATCTGCCTGGGATCGGGTCTCGATTGTTGACGTCTGCCTCGTTCATTGCCACTAGACATGTAGCTACTTCTTCGACGTCTATCATTTCGATCGCTCCGCTGCGTATCAATTCGGTCCACGACGGATCGCCGTTGATTGGTACGACCTTTCCTTCCTGTACTCTTCTTAGTGGTCTGCAGCATCTTCCTGCATCTGTGCGGATTGCCACGTCGTTCCTCCACACGTCCCATGTGACGCCGAGTGTGTTCAGTCTGGTGTCTTCCGTCCTCATTTTTCGTAGTGCATCGACTAGTTCCTTGGGTGTGTCTGTGATCGCTATCCATGTGTCGTTAAAGTGCACCGCGGTTGATTGTGGGGATAGTGTGCTGTTTGATAGATGTCTCGTGTATTTGTCTATGGCGGGTCTTATGGTTTCTTGTACGACGGGTTCTGGTATGGCAAGTGATATGGTGACAAGCGTGGCTAGGTGCGTGAGGAGGCCTACGTTGGGTCCGTCTGGTGACTCTACTGGGCATATGACTCCCCAGTGCGACGGCCTTAGACGGTGTGTGTCTGCTATCTTGACGTTCCTGTCGACGGGGTTGTTTACTCGTCTCATGTGTGAAATGTATCCTAGATATGAGACTCTGCTGAGTTCTTGGACGGGCGCGCGTGCATTGTCATCGCCGCGTCGCGATCCTTTGAGTGCTCGTACGAGGGCTTCTCTGATGATTCTTGGTTGGAATATATTTTTCAGGTTGGCTTCGTTGACGAGCGTGTGTATATCGTTTGCGACGCGCCATGGTCCGGTGAGGAACTCTTCGTTGAGCGTGCGCAGGGTTGTTGCGATTGATAGTAGGTACGCGTCTCTGAAGAGATTGGCTGTGATTGCACCTGAGCACATGAGTCTCTTGTTGGCGTAGTGATCGAGTTCCGACATGGGTTCTTTTCCTAGAGCGGCTCTTACGAGATGTCTCACGACTTCTCCTAGGGCGATTGCTTTGGCCTCGAACGTGCGTCCTACATTTGGGAAGAGGTCGTCTGTGAGGACGCTTTTGAGGTCGAGTTGGGACTTGAATCGTGTGCGTGGTATGAGGAAATCTATGGCTCCTCTCTGGCTGCTTACTCCGGACTTGTGTCCTGCGGCTATGGATGCGTGCATGAATCCGATTTCGACCTTGTTTCTCTCTTCTCCTGGATCTTCGTGGAAGATGGTTTTGAGGATGGCGCGATCGCTTTCGATGCCGAGTGCTCGGAAGAGAGTTGTGACGGGCACGGCTCCTTCGTTGATGTGGGTGACCGTGGCTGTGATTTCACCCGAAGTCATGACTCGGAAGACGCTTGTGCGTGGGAACACGTCGCGCGCGTCTGTGGACACGCACCTGATGAATGCTTTTAGGATGAGGTTGTCGTATTCTATTTTCTCTCCGCGTCGTGTGTAGAGTCGGTTCGGGACGCGTTCCTCTTGTGTCACGATGACCTTTTCGCGTCCGTCTATTACGAAGTATCCGCCCATATCGTATGGGCATTCTCCTCGTGCTCGTAACTGGTGCGGATTTAGCCCTCTTAGAGAGCACGCTTTGGAGTGGATCATGATGGGCATGAATCCGATGTGCACGCGTTCGAAGTCTCGTGTCTCGTCGTTGTCGTCCGGATAGACCACGTGGACGTCTGCGAAGATGTCCGCACCGTACGTTTGGTTTGCTATACGGGCTTGTGATGGTAGAGTCGGGGTTGGGTCTCCTATGTGCACGTCGTGATCGGGGCGGAGTTTTTCGTCTCCTCCTACGTACACCTTCACAGTGTGTTTGGTTTTCGTGTTGGGGTCTTCGCGAACCATTGTGATTGGGTTCATGCTGCGTACGATCGCTCTTAGACGCGTTCCTAGTAGGTCATCGAACGAGTCGATGTGATGTTGTGTAGCGAAGTGTTTCTCGCGTTCCTTGAAGAATGCGTCCATGATGGGTGCGGCTGCGGCGTCTGGAGTGTAGTGCATAGTTTATTTTTGCGTCGCGTCTACATTTTGTGGTGTTTTTATTGTCGGGAAATTTACGAGTTCTTCTTCTGGGTCTTCATTGCGCCGTTAACGGTGCCGCACAACTTGGGGCCGGTTTCGCACGCTTCAAAGATTGCAGTCTTGAGCTTATCGTAGACGGTATAGAAGTCGCGTGTGGCCTTATCGAAATCATCCTTCTGCTTCATAGCTGTCTCGATGATCTCCACTAGATGTGTGATTGCATTCTGCTCGCCTAGGGTTGAGGTCTTCTTGATTAGGCTTGTGTTGATGTTCATGTTCATGCGGTTGATGAGGTCGCCTGGGGGGATCTTTGCGAGTTCCTTCATCACCTTCTCTGAGGTCACTTCTTTGGTTGAGAAAAGACCAGCGCCATTCTGCCTTTGTTGTGTCCTATTGTTTGGTTGTTGTTGCTTCTGGTGCTTATTTTGTGTATTTGTATTATGTTGCATTGTGTGCGTTTTTGAATATAATAATAGTAATAAAAAAAATTGGGGCGGTAGATAACATGCATCCATCGACACAGGTGTCCGCAAAACAATGGTACGTACTCACCAGAGAATGCTTGGTCAGGGACAGGCATCCGACCCTTGTAAAACTGATTCAAAAGAGATGATGAATATAAAGAAGCACATTCGAATTCGGAAGATAGTGTTTTACCTCAATAAAGAGTTCAGGGACCAGCAAACCGCATATTAGAGAGCGACCAACAAATTTCTTGGCCGCTCTCTTCGATGATGCGAAAAAATAAACGCTCTACCCTATCCAATCACGGATGACGATGGATGTGCCTAAATCCAATAACAGTCGGCCATCCTCGGCAATCACGGTGCTTGTAAAGTCAATTTCCGAGGAGCAAACTCCAGTGTTGCCAAGTTCCTGCAGCTCTGCCATTGTCAGGTTGCATTTCATGCATCTGTATGGTTGTAATTCTGACATTTCAAGTAGACCACATTTCCAAATGTGTTTGCCCCTATTGCGGTTTATAAGCTCTTCTCTGAGTTTGAACTCTGGACGTTGCCTATTCCTCCCACGCTGGTGGTGAATCCGAGGGATGATATCCATTTACACTCAACAGAATATATAAATGAAACGTATCTGTGCGATGGTGTCTACAACAATACGATTTTATAAAATCCATCAACACGCAGACGACACGGACTGGATTGGATATGGATATCGTGGAACGTAAAAGCCTCAAAAAATATTTGTAGAGTGTCCCAAAATTATTTGAGAACAAATGTATACATACATACAATATGGTCACTTCGCGAGCGCGAACCTCGTCCAAGGGAGTCCCTGGCATCTGGCTTTGGTTGGTAGCAATCTTCATTATTCTTGTAGTGTTGGCGTCAGTGATTACCCTGATCACCAATAACTGCCGTAACGTTTCCTCACAGTACATCCGAGAGCAATTTTCAGAAGGAGATGTTCCTCCTCCGCCTGCTTCAGAGCCTCCTCCGCCTGCTTCAGAGCCTCCTCCGCCTGCTTCAGAGCCTCCTTCACCCGATTCCGAGCCTCCTCCGCCCGCTTCCGAGCCCCCCCCACCACCACATCCCAGTAACATCACCGTGACCAACAACAACACAAACAACAATGGTGGTGGTGGTGGAGGCAGCGGCAACGGAGGTTGGGGGGGAGGAGGGAACACGCACCACACGCACACGGAGAACATACGCTACTCGTATCCAAGCGTGTACGACGACCGATACCACATTCCGCGTTCCGCGTTGAGCTACGTTGATCCATATTACTACTTGGGCCTCCGGAGCCTGAACAACTCATGGCTCCCTGGCGGAGGAGCCGCTTGTCCAGAGAATTCTCAACCAAGTCAACAGCAACAGCAACAGCAACAACAACAACAGCAACAGCAACAGCAACAGCAACAGCAACAGCAACAGCAACAGCAACAGCAACAGCAACAGCAACAGCAACAGCAACAGCAACAGCAACAGCAACAGTTGCTAGCGATCGTGGGAATTGCGGCCTTGGTGTCTGGGACGGTCGCCTGCGTAACCGTCGTGTTTGCTCAGAACAGGTTTCCTTTCCGAAAATAAGTAGACCTTGCTTGACATCTGTTTTAACTGCCGATGCACTTCACTGCATGGTCGCCGTGTGACTCGCATGATCCGCCGTCCGTTCCTCGAAAAACGAGTACACATGTTTTTCATAAAAACTAGACTAGACCGGCAAGTTGTCGAAGATGCTGGAGCGCCCCGGTCGAAGAAAGTGCTCGATGAGAAGCTGCGCCATCGCAGACCGCCAAGTTGGCAGGGCATCTTCAAGGTTGTCGCGGCGCTCAAACTCGTGCTCGCGCTCAGGGTGTAGCACAAAGTTGGATCGCATTGGTACCACGACCATCCTCTTGACGAATGCGGTGTCTCCTCCGTCGAACTTGGGACAATCGCCTTCGTTGAATACCAGAACAATGCCAGCCTGCCACAAGAAGTCGAATGAGTTCCCAGTGTCACATGAGCTCCCGCAAACACGCACACCCTCTCCCCCTGCAATGCGCTTGATAAACGCCTCGTCTAGCGTGATGTTGGGTTTCATTTCTTCTGCCACCAGTAGCCTCACGCCCTTCATTGGCTTGAGACCCGCGTCGTGGTCATCACGACTCCTGGCGAAAGATCCCTTCGTCATAAACTTTGTCCCATTGCTGCTCCCGTACTCGTCGAAGAAGCTCCCCAGTAGGGCCATAAGGGTGCTCTTGCCGTTGTCCCCGGACGTCTTGTCGGTGAAGGCGAGGAACTTCTTCTCCTTGCGGCGACCGGACAGGAGCCCAGCGAAGAATGCGAGCACGACGTCACGCTCCTCGTCCACAGGCATGACTTTCCGCAAGAAGCCATCTAGCTCCTCCTTGCATCGCTTGAGGTGGTGGTTGTCCTCTCCCTGGTAATCCCACTTTGCGCACCTACTAATGTTGTCGGTCATCTCGACGTTTCGGAACACGAGTCTTTCCGGAGACTCTAAATTCTGAGTAGAACTTTCAAAAAATCCGCTGGGAGGAAGGAACGCCCATTAACTCTCACTCACCCAGTATGGCTCGTACCGCGGACGCGATGGCGTGTATTCATCCAGCACAGTGATCAGCAGATCCTGTGCCTCATGCGCCTGTGCCCTGAACATCGGGTGCCGCACAAACCAGGCGTCCAGCGCTGTAGATGCCATATTGGCGATGGCCGGAGTTTGCAGCAGGTCCATGAAATCCATGTCGGCTGCCCGCAGGTGCTTGGCATACAGCCACGCAAACACACGCGTGTTGGGGCAGCAGCTGTTGTCCACCAGCTCCTCCAGTGCCACAACTACTGCATATGTAAGCTTATCGAATGGCATGCAGGAGTCGTCGATGTCGAGCGGCGGTGGTTCCGCTGCTGCAGCTGCCGCACAAGAGACCATTGCAGTCTGT
The DNA here is from genome assembly GCA_013435795.1 of Chlamydomonas sp. ICE-L. Classification (NCBI taxonomy): domain Eukaryota; kingdom Viridiplantae; phylum Chlorophyta; class Chlorophyceae; order Chlamydomonadales; family Chlamydomonadaceae; genus Chlamydomonas; species Chlamydomonas sp. ICE-L. The sequence continues at coordinate 13,463 of JACBWV010000212.1, read as the reverse complement.
TGCATGATCCCATACGCCGCTTCAAAGTCTGCCATGGGCTGGGTGACAGTGGTAAACAAAGTCCAGTGCCGTCCGCAGACCACGACATCTCCATCGTCCCCAATCGCCAGCTTCAGATCAAAGTCCTGAGTGAACCCAAGGTCGACTGGCAAGTCCACGTTGGGCACGGTGATGCTAAACATCGCCTCATCTCCCGCTATGCCTCTCATCTCCTTGTGCACAGCATCAAACAAGGTTGGGTCAGGTTCGAAGAAAGACACCCCACTGCGCTTGGCTGTCGCCTTGAGCATACAGTTGTTCTCAAATAATTTTGAGACACCCTGTATAATTTGAATGATATTATCCCCTGATGAATCGTTCATTCTTCGGGCAGGAATGGTCGCATCAAAGTGCCATAATACACTTACAGTTGTTATCAAATAAAGTTGGACACACCTTATAATCATCCACCACACGCCAACTTTGAGGCTTCTCCGAATTACCAACCGCAAACTGCGGAAACCTGTCGCCTCCTTCTCGTCCATCTGACTCCAATCGAATGTAAGGGATGTCCACTTTATTTGAAGAATTTGTATTGATGACTCGATTCAAGAGTTTTGACCCGCACGAACATGCGAGTGAAATGCACAACATCATCATCATCGGAAAGCGATACGTAGGAAAGACTTCCCTGGTAAAGGAATTGCTCCCCCACCTGAACTGCTCGCATGCGGAGATTATCAATCCGACTGAGATGGACAAACAAGAATACGCCCCCGAGAGCATCCCGAGCATCCCACACATCGCACATCACATTGAGTACGCTGAGGATATCGTCGACAACTTTCTCGCAATGCAGAAGACTGAGTGGAAACAGTTGGAGCAACAAAATAAAGCCAACTGCATCCTCTTTGAAAACTGCATTTACAACAATCGATGGACGAAGCACGAATCGATCAGATATTTGTTCATGAACGGGCGATTCTTTAGGGCAAAAATGGTGATGGTGATACAGTTCCCCTTAGTAGTGCCACCCTATCTCATCATGAGCGTCGACTATATATTTATCTTCAGGGAGATGATCGAGAGCACTCGGAAGCGATTGTACAATTTATACGGCGGGATATTCCCCACGTTCAATCTTTTTTGCGAAGCGCTCGACGAGATTAATAATGTACCGTTTGCATGCTTGGTACTCAACTACACTTCCCACTCAGACGACAAAGTGATGATCTTCATAGCGACAGAATGGCCCGACTGGCGCGTCATGGTCCGGATGAAGAAAGCGTCACTGGACGTCATCAGGGAGGAGCTCATTCGTCGGACCTGGCATCCGAGCCGGGTGATGCAGTGTCTGGACTTCGAGGATGAAAGAGAGATCTTCGGTACACTTTCACAGAACATTTCTACATTTTCTGAGCATTAAACCGGATATTGTCTTCATCATCGAAGGTTAAAAAAAAACACGCCACGGCGGATTTCGCAGACTCCTTGCTTTCTGGTGGAACATTCCGGATACACCATCTGCTGGGACATCGATGGTTTGATCGGCATATGCATGTGGCTAGCTGAACATTCAATCATCATTCCCGCTGATATCATTATTATAAAAAATTAAGATTGTAAATTTCAGTAATAACTAAATAATAATTTCATTATATTCCCTATACAGTCTGTTTTGACATGCAACATAACTCGGGTTTGTGATGACATGTCGCCATATTTTTTGTATAGTTCTTACTGCCATGTATCTGCGTATGATATCATATATGTCTTGGGAAGATAGCAACATATTGGGGTTAGTGCTCAATTCATACCAACACCAAGGTTGGTCGGGATTGGCTTGTACAATATCCCATGTGATATTGGGGTTTGCGCTCAATCCAAGCCAGTCCCATGGTTTGTCTGGGTAGGCTTGGACAATATCCCACGTTATGTTGGGGTTTCTGATGATCCAGTCCCAGTCCCACGGTTTGTCTGGGTTGGCTTTGACAATATCCCATGTGATATTGGGGTTTGCGCTCAATCCAAGCCAGTCCCATGGTTTGTCTGGGTAGGCTTGGACAATATCCCACGTTATGTTGGGTTTTCTGCTGATCCAGTCCCAGTCCCACGGTTTGTCTGGGTTGGCTTGGACAATATCCCATGTGATGATGGGGTTTGAGCTCAATCCACGCCAATCCCATGGTATATCGGGGTTGTCTTGTATAATATCCCACGTGATGTTGGGTTTTCTGCTGATCCTATACATATTCCACGGTTTATCAGGGTTGGCTTTGACAATGTCCCACGTTATGTTTGGGTTTGCGCTCAATCCAAGCCAGTCCCATGGTATATCTGGGTTGTCTTGTATAATATCCCACGTGATGTCGGGTTTTCTGCTGATCCAAAACCAATTCCACGGTTTGTTGGGGTTGGCTTTGACAATGTCCCACGTTATGTTGGGGTTTGCGCTCAACTCATACCATTCCCATTGTTTGTTTGGATTATCTTGTATAATCTCCCATGTGATATCTGGGTTTCCGCTCATCCCACGCCAGTCCCAAGGTTTGTCAGGGTTTGCTTTGACAAACGCCAATTTGATGCAAGGGTTTCTGCTGATCCAATACCAGTCCCAAGGTTTGTCTGGATTGCATTCGATAATGTCCCACGTTAAAGATGAGTTATAACTCAATAAACTCCACTTCCACTTGTGTTCTAGGCATTTGAGCCTTCTCGAGATGTGGTTATTTATTTCCGCTGTAATCATTATCATAAAAATTATGATTGTATATTTTATGATAACTAAATAATAGATGGTCTTATACAGTTGTTCTCAAATAATTTTGGGACACTCAGTATAATTTGAATGATATCCCTTGAAACCAGGTACAGGTCCGTGGTTCACTACAAATATTTTTTGAGGAGTCTCAGGAAGGTTTGTAATATATACAACGTGTCCAAGAGCTCACTACATAGATGCTGATCAGGTTGGTAAAAGTAAGCGTTTAAAACGAAAAAGGAAAGAATTGTCCATGCTTTTACGTTCCACGATATCCAATAATATTGCAGAGAACCCCTTCATAACATGCAAGGATTTGGTCGGTATAATTTGCAAGAGTTGTAATGTGAGATTATCGATCAGTACTGCATCGAGACCAGACCGCACACACACACATGACATGGCGGCTTGCGCAAGGATTTGGTCGGTATAATTTGCAAGAGTTGTAATGTGAGATTATCGATCAGTACGGCATCGAGACCAGACCGCACACACACACATGACATGGCGGCTTGCGCAGACTCATCATCGTCCATCTGCCTCCCCGGTGGCTTGCGCATCCCCCCGTCCGTACATTCTCATTCATTCATTCTCACCCACGACACGGTGGCTTTTGAAGCCTCGTTGGCAATTTCATGATGCATGGAATTGCGCTGAGCTGTGCATGCGATGATGTCGTGATGCTCCATGAGATGGCACTGACACCCGCGTTTTGTCTTACCGACAGATTGTCCAAATGGATACCAGAAGAATGATGTTGTCATTTGTGCCCAAGTTGACATCATAACCAATTTTGAGGTTTGCGTTACAGTGGATGGTTTTTGGCGACTTGCTTCTCCAACAAACTTCGGGGCATCATGAGCTCACCAGGGTTTGGTTTTAGTAATCTCATGGTGTGTGAGACTACATAAACACATTAGAAAAAGGTTATGATGGCCTGCTCGAAGGTAGTTGTAAGCAGTTTTCCACTTGGCTACGTATTGTATTTGTCTCTGAAGGATGTCATCTAGCTTCTGCTGCAATTGTGAGGGCAGTTGCATCTTTCCTGGTTTTATCCCACATATGCGGCGGATGTCCATATTGCACTGAGACAATATTCTGATCTGGATGTCCCTGGGCATGCCATGCCATGCAATGTTTTTCATTCCAATGAATGTGTTTTATTTGGCCATTCATTCTTTATACTAAACTACAGCTGTATGGACATTTGAGAGTGGAACACCTTGTATTTGGGGGATTCTGATTCTTTATTCACCGCTCTGTAATTATCCGAACACTTCTACAGTGACAAGAACCAGTTGTTGTCAAGCTTCACAATGGCGTCCATCAGTAGCAAGCAGACATCTGAGTGACCTTCCTTGGCAGCCGCCCACAAGGCCCCGCTGTTGACAGAGTTAGCACGGGCAAAGTACTCGGGGCCAGCCACCGCTGGATCCATCAGCAGCTTGCAGACATCTGCGTGACCTGCCTTAGCAGCCGCACGCAAGGCCCAACTGTTGTCGGAGTTCGCACGGGCCCTGTACTCAAGTCCAGCCACCTCCGGATCCATCAGCAGCTTGCAGACATTTGCGTGACCTGCCTTGGCAGCCGCCCACAAAGCCTTGCAGTTGTCGGAGTTTGCCCGGGCCCTGAACTCAAGTCCAGCCACCTCCGGATCCATCAGCAGCTTGCAGACATCTGCGTGCCCTTCGTTGACAGCTTCCCACAATGCCCAGCTGTCTCTAGAGTTCGCCCGGGCCCTGAACTCAAGTCCAGCCACCGCTGGATTCATGAGCAGCTTGCAGATATCTACGTGACCTGCCTTGGCAGCCGCCACCAATGCCCAACTGTTGTAGGAGTTCGCCCTGGCCCTGAACTCAAGTCCAGCCACCTCTGGATCCATCAGCAGTTTGCAGACATCTGAGTGGCCTGCCTTGACAGCCGCCCACAAGGCCCTGCTCTCGTCAGAATTCGCCCTGGCCCTTGACTCGGGTCCAGCCACATCTGGATCCATGAGCAGCTTGCAGACATCTGCGTGCCCTTCTTTGACAGCTTCCCACAATGCCCAGCTGTCTCTAGAGTTCGCCCGGGCCCTGAACTCAAGTCCAGCCACCGCTGGATTCATGAGCATCTTGCAGATATCTACGTGACCTGCCTTGGCAGCCGCCACCAATGCCCAACTGTTGTAGGAGTTCGCACGGGCCCTGAACTCAATTCCAGCAACAACTGGATCCATGAGCATCTTGCATACATCTGAGTGACCTTCCTTGGCAGCCACCCACAATGCCCGGCTGTAGCTAGAGTTCGCCCTGGCCCTGAACTCAACTCCAGCCACCGCTGGATCCATGAGCAACTTGCAGACATCTGCGTGACCTGCCTTTGCGGCCGAATAGAGCATCTGGCTGTCATTTTGGTTCGCCCTCACTTGTAGAGACCCTTTACCTTGGACAATATGATCAGACACCAAGCATGCCGCTAGAAGGTCGGCGCGTCCCCATTTCGCCATCATCTCTCCAACACGCTGTTGTGGCTGGATCAGCCGGGCAATGGTCAATCCTGGAAATCCGTTGCGCAGGGTTTTACAAACTAATACAAGCTTGGGGTTTGAAGAGAGTATGGCAACGCGATCAATAATGTCATGGGGAAACGTTAGGAGTGGACACGATTCTCGCGTGTGCGAATGCATTTCTATGAAAGCGCACAGGATGCTTTATAATGTGTTGTGATAAACCCTATATACTTGGTTGCACTTGCCTGGCGAGCCTCCGTAGCGACTTGAGTTACAGGCGGTTTCAATGTTCAACAGTTGGTGTCCTGCCTCCCGGTGGATTTTTTGAATTTTCAACTCAGAATATAAATTCCGCTCCAGATCTTATTACAATTTTAAAGTACATCACGGACACCTAAAAAGTTGGATGACGAAGGAATATTTTTTTAGGGCTGACAGTCGGCGACGCAATTTGTGGGACGCCCTACTGTTGCGACCCATTGCATTGTACTCACCTACTGGAATGTACTGAATTCTTTCAAGAGTCTGCGTCGGCACACAACATAACTCGGGTTTGTATTCACGTGTCTCCATGTTTCCTGAATAGTCGCTGCGGCTCTGCGTCTTCGCACTAAACGGCACGCGTCTTGGACGGATACCAACATGTTGCGGTTTCTACTCAATAAATGCCAGTCCCATGGTTTGTCCGGATTACTGGAGACAATGTCCCATGTGGCTACTCCGGGATTCGCACTCAATCCACGCCAATCCCATGGTTTGTCCAGGTTACTCGAGACAATGTCCCACGAGGCTACACTGGGGTTTGTGCTCAATCCCCACCAGTCCCATGGTTTGTCCGGGTTACTCGACACGATGTCCCAGGTGGCTACACTGGTGTTTGTGCACAATCCCCACCAATTCCATGTTTTGTCCAGGTTACTCGAGACGATGTCCCATGTGGCTACACTGGGGTTTGTGCTCAACCAATACCAACCCCATGGTTTGTCCATGTTACTCGAGACGATGTCCCAATTGGCTACTCCGGGATTCGCACTTAATCCCCGCCAATCCCATGGTTTGTCCAGGTTACTCGAGACGATTTCCATTGTGGCTACACTGGTGCTCAATCCACTCCAATCCCATGGTTTGTCCAGGTTACTCGACACGATGTCCCATGTGGCTACACTGGGGTTTGTGCTCAACCAATACCAATCCCATGGTTTGTCCAGGTTACTCGACACGATGTCCCACGAAATACTCGCGTTAGAGCTCAATCCACTCCAGTTCCACGGCTTGTCCGGGTTACTCGACACGATGTCCCACGAGGCTACACTGGGGTTTGTGCTCAATCCACACCAGTCCCATGGTTTGTCCGGGTTACTCGACACGATGTCCCACGAAATACTCGCGTTAGAGCTCAACCAATACCAATCCCATGGTTTGTACGGGTTACTAGAGACAATGTCCCACGTGACGACACTGGGGTTTAAGCACAATTTACCCCAATCCCACGGTTTGTCTGGGTTACTCGACACGACGTCCCATGTCAGGTATGGATTATCACTCAATTGACCCCAATCCCATTTGCATTCTCCGGATTTGACTCGATCCAGTATGTGACTGTTAATTTCGTCGCCGTGCATTATTGTTCTCACGGTTGTTCTCAAATACTAAAATGAAACCGCTTTATGGTGTAGCAACCCACTGGGGCAGTGGAACACCATCATGTTTTTTTGTAGCCCATCAACCATCACGCATCCCTGCAAAATGGAAGCGGTCTCCCTTGACCCAACAGTTCCATGCAGTGCAGCCTTGCGATTGTGCGAGTAGAGTCCGAGTAAGTGCTGGTTTCTGGAGAGAATCGCAGTCCTCGTACCTCAGGGTACCGCTTGATCGAGTTGTTGTCGACAAGAGAGGGGGGCAATCCACCCCTCCTGTGTTTTTCTTGGATTTGTTTACGTGTGCAGTGTAGGGAATGTACTGAATTCTTTCAAGAGTCTGCGTCGGCACACAACATAACTCGGGTTTGTATTCACGTGTCTCCATGTTTCCTGAATAGTCGCTGCGGCTCTGCGTCTTCGCACTAAACGGCACGCGTCTTGGACGGATACCAACATGTTGCGGTTTCTACTCAATCTGCACCAGTCCCATGGTTTGTCCGGGTTACTCAAGACATTGTCCCATGTGACCACGCAACTATTGTTTGAGCTCAAATAAAACCAATCCCATGGTTTGTCAAGGTTACTCGAGACAATGTCCCAGGTGGCTACCCAGGGGTTTACACTCAATCCATCCCACTCCCACGGCTTGTCCGGGTTACTCGAGACAATGTCCCACGAGGCTACACTGGGGTTTGTGCTCAAATAATACCAATCCCATGGTTTGTCCGGGTTACTCGAGACAATGTCCCAGGTGGCTACCCCGGGGTTTACACTCAATCCACGCCAGTCCCATGGTTTGTCCGGGTTACTCGAGACAATGTCCCCACGAGGCTACACTGGGGTTTTTGCTCAAGCAATACCAATCCCATGGTTTGTCCGGGTTACTGGAGACAATGTCCCACGTGGCTACCCTGGGATTCGCACTCAATCCACACCAGTTCCAGGGCTTGTCCGGGTTACTCGAGACAATGTCCACGAGTGCTACAACCTTCTGGGGGTGTGGTTTTTGGCCACACCAATACCCAATCCCATGTTTGTTCTCTGTGTTTTGTAGTTTTTTTTTGTTGGGTTGTGATTTTCAGTTTTAGTGTGTGGGTGTTGTTTTTTGTTTGTTTGCTTTCTTCTGTGTTGGGTTTTTTGTACATAGCTTACTTTTTTTGTTTTTGTGGTGGTTATTTGCTAGTTATTTTTGTGAGACGAGTATTTGGCGCAGTCAAGAGCTATCTCGAGGGGTGGTTTCACAGGTACTTTTGTTTGTGTTTGTCGGTTTGTTGTTTGTTTTTGGGTTACTTTGTGGGGGTTCGTATCACGGTATGTTTGTTCCTTTTTATTTTTTTTATGAGGTCACTTATTGTACTGGTTTGCTGTTTATTTTGGTTGTTGGTAGTTAGTCGTCAGGGCGTTTTGGTTTGGTGTTAGCGAAGAGTGTTGTTTTGGAGTGGGGGTTGATCCATTGTGTTTTCCATTTTTCCTTTGGGATGGGGTTGTTGTTTTTGGTGGTTCTATTTGGTTTGGTTACTCGAGACAATGTTCACACCACCGATGCTACACCGTGGGGGTTGTGCTCACCCAATACCAATCAATGGTTTCGTCCCGCCCGTTTACTGGAGACATATTAACGTAGCCCCTACCCCATGGCCCTCCCTTAATTTCACGACTTTCCCACAAAATACAATGCCAGTCCCATGGGTTGTCCCGGGTTAATCGACACACACGTCCCACGTGAACGACACCATTGCGGCAACGTTTTTTGTTTCGGTTAAGCACCAACATTACCTCCAACTCCACACGGTTCCCTCTTCTGTTGGGGTATCGGAACACGACGTTGGTTCCCATGTCAGGATGGAATTTTATTACTCAAAGTGACCCCAATCCCATGTGCATTCTCCGGATTGACTCGATCCCGTTCCAGTATGTGACTCTTAATTCGGGGCGGGTTCGAGATATTGTTGCAATTAAATAAAGGGGGACCAGTCGGGTAGGTTGTGGTAGAAAAGCAACAAAAAGACGTTTCGGGGGACGTTTGTGTGATGGAGTTTGTGGATGTGAGTGTTGGTGGTGTTGGTTGTTCCATTGAGGGTAGGGGCATCCCTCGTGGAGGGACCTAGTACAAGGACAGTAAAGAGCAAAATCCGTCTTCTATGGAAGGCCAGGTTGAGTCTGGTGGCTGAATGTCTTTTTTGTGCTCTTGTGTGATAGGTAGTGGATGGTGTGGAGGGAGAGCCGCCCCTCCACCCCGGCTTCCATGAGCCAGGTGAGCGGACGCCCTCGTGGAGAATAATAGTACAAGAAGGAAAAGAGCATACTACTGCTGGACGTACCGCGGACAACCAGCGTGAGTTGGGTGGTTTGTATCTGGGGGTGATAACAGGTAGGGTGTTGTCCTTGGTGGTGAGTGTTGGTCAGGCATGGCCGCCCTCCGGTTGTAGTGTTGGAGACGTTGTTGGCTGGATGGCAGATGTTGGATACTGTCACATGAGGGTCACCGAGTTTAGTAGAGGACATAGTGCAAGAAGACACGGCAACTCTTGCTGGAAGGCCGCTGTGAGCTTTGTTGTGTTGTTGGGGCGCACTGTTGGTAGTGTTGGTAGATGGCAGTAGAGTGGTGGAAAGTTTGGTAGTGTGTGTGGTTGGAGTGTTGTACTAAACAAAAGCTGGGGCGCCGCACGCCCCCGCATCAGTAAAAAACTAATGCTGCGAGCCATGGTCATATGCACAAGGAACATCACGGACACCGGAAAAGTTGGATGACGAAGGAATATTTTTGGTTGGGCGGAACAGTCGGCGAACTCTGTATCTGTATCTGGGTAAGCTATTACCGCCCATATAAATATGCTAACTACACTCGACGGAATACTAAAATTTTCCCAGCATTGATTGTTTCCTTGTACCTACTACAAAATTCTTGACAAGTGGAACTAAGTCCCCTTTGCACTGTCCACGGAGTTTGCTCCTTTTTCTTGTAAAACCAATGAGTTTTATGAAACGATACACTGTTTTAGTTGATAATCGTACATTGTGAGCTACTTTGAAAAAGCAACAACGCCTCTTGCGGTGTTGTGCATTGAGTGACAATAAAAACGATTTTAACAAATCCTTATTCGTCTCAAAAAAGGTTGCTTACAATTCACGTCGTTTTCGATTTACACCAAAGCGTTTCCACCTCCACAGAGTAGAAGACTGGATGTTCGTAAACACAGAAGTTTTTAACACACCCAAGTCAGCGACCATTCTTAACGCCAATTTTCTAACGGCGATGTCGTACATTTATTTCCATCTGATATATGTTTCATTTTAACTGTTCCGCCGACCTGTAGCTCCAAGTACGGATTTGTGGGACGCCCTACTGTTTCGACCATTGCATTGTACTCAACCTACGGGAGTGTACTGAATTCTTTCAAGAGTCGGTGTTTCGGCACGTAGTAACCTTTTATTTTACGTAATGTATTGACCGTTTTTAAGGAGGTGGACTAATTATCCTAACGACATGCAAGAGTCGATACTTACCTTTGTAATCTCGTTTCCTGAATGAGTTCATTGCGGCCCTCTGCGTCTTCGCCACCTAAAACGGTACGCGTCTTGGACGGATACCAAACATGTTGCGTTATTGTGCGTTTTTCTACTCAATAAATGCCTGTTCTTTTTTTTTTTTGAGTAGACCCTTGTTTTTGGGTGTATTCTTGTTGGTTTTCAGTTTGGACTGTTTTTACATAGTTGTGGATTGACATTGTCCCATGTGGCTACCCTGGGATTCGCACTCAACCAATACCAATTCCATTGTTTGTCCGGGTTACTCGATACAATGTCCCACGTGGCTACCCCGTGGTTTACACTCAATCCACGCCAGAAGTCCCAGGTTTGTCGGGTTAATAAAGACATTGTCCCAGGTGCTACCCTGGGTTGTTGCCAATTCTACCAGTTCCATGGTTTGTCCGGGTTCCTGGAGATAATGTCCCACGTGGCTACCCCGGGGTTTACACTCAACCAATTCCATTCCCATGGTTTGTCCGGGTTACTGGAGACAATGTCCCAGGTGGCTATCCGGGGTTTAACTCAATCCCCCCACGCCAGTCCCCATGGTTGTCCGGGTTACTCGACCGACAATGTCCCACGAGGGCTACACGTGGTTTTTTTGATCAACCAATACCATGCTTTTTTGTCTTTTGGGTTTGTTGGTGTTTGTTGGTTTGTTCCACGGGTTTTTGATAGTGTTGAGGCAGTACACCCTTTTTTATATTACCTTCATTTTGAAACCCTTCAATATCAGTTACTACTTGTGTACCTGTACTTCTCTTTGTAGTTTTTTTTGTGGTTGCTTTTGGGTTTACACTGATCCACGCCAGTCCCATGGTTTGTCCGGGTTACTCGTGACAATGTCCCCCATGTGGCTACACTGGGGTTTGTGCTCAAACCAATACCAATCCCATGGTTTGTCCGGGTTACTGGAGACAAGGTCCCAGGTGGCTACACTGGGGTTTCTGCTCAATCCAATCCAGTTCCAGGGCTTGTCCGGGTTACTGGAGACAATGTCCCAGGTGGCTACCTGGGGTTTTCTGCTCAACCAATACCAATCCCATGGATTGTCCGGGTTACTTGAGACAATGTCCCAGATGAATACCCCGGGGTTTGAAACTAAATCCATTCCAGTTCCACGGCTTGGTCCGGGTTACTCGAGACAATGTCCCGGGTGGCTACCCTGGGATTCGAACTCAATCATTCCAGTTCCACGGCCTTGTCCGGGTTCCTAGACACGATGTCCCAGGTGGCTACACTGGGGTTTGTTCTCAATTCATGCCAATCCATGGTTTGTCCGGGTTACTCGAGACAATGTCCCACGTGGCTACCATGGGATTCGCACTCAATCCACGCCAGTCCCATGGTTTGTCCGGGTTACTCGCGACAATGTCCCACGTGGCTACCATGGGATTCGCCACTCAATCCACGCCAGTCCCATGGTTTGTCCGGGTTACTCGATACAATGTCCCACATGGCCACCCTGGGGTTTCTGCTTAATCCATGCCAGTCCCATGGTTTGTCCGGGTTACTCGATACAATGTCCCACATGGCTACCCTGGGATTTCTGCTTAATCCATGCCAGTCCCATGGTTTGTCTGGGTTACTCGACACGACGTCCCATGTCAGGTATGGATTATCACTCAATGACCCCAATCCCATTTTCATTCTCCGGATTTGACTCGATCCAGTATGTGACTCTTAATTTCGGCGTCGAGCATTATTGTGTGCAATTAAATATAAGTGGGACCATTCGTTATGTTGTTGTAGACCATCAACAACAAGCCGCATCAGTAAACACTCAGGCTGCGAGACATTGGATCTTATTACAAGACATCACGGACACTCAAAGTTTGGATGATGAAAAGTTAGAAATTTAAAAAAATGGACGGGAGGAAGGAACGCACCATTAACTGTTGTCGCAAACGTGACTGAACTAGACACAGATGCCGCCGTCTTGATGGAGTGGTTCCTGCTAACAAGTTATAAAAGAAATGAGAACGTTTTTCTGAACAGAGCAAAACTGATAACAATATTCTCATTCCCCTCTCGTTCATTCAACTTTTCCGTCACCATGTCTACAAAACTATGTCTGCCGAGATAGCGCAATGCATCGATACCCCCGTATTCTTTGACATCTCATGAAGGACTGACGAAAGAGGATATCACAGAGAGCCACGTCGCTCACAATTGAGGACACCTGTTAAAGCGATCATTTCCTTGATCTGCCGTTCCTGCGTGCCTCGCAGGACTCTGTCGGAAGCAATGAAGAGGGCACAAGCGAGGTTCTTCGTCTTATCCTAAATGGGAGAAGGCGCCTCTGAGGCCGTACTTTACCATAGTGATATCGATGGGTCCGATGCTGTGATGGTTGTTGATCTGCCTGCTCTGATGCTTTTGACGTTGTTCCCATAACTTCTGAAGAACTGTTTCATGCTGCTTCTGCTTCGTATTTGGTTTGACCGATTGCTTTGCTTTTGTGCCAAGGTATTGATCTTCTCTATTAAGATCGACCACCTGGCCTGAGATTCGTCAATTGACCTCTGGATGCCAGAGTTTAGATTCTGCCCCCTTAAATTCAGTGACAAGTGGAACTAAGTCCCCTTTACGGAGTTTTATTTTTCTTGTAAAACCAATTAGTTTTATGAAACGATACGAAGAGACACGTACGACCGTCATTCAAGTAATCATCGTTCCAATGTAAAACACTTCAAACGTCATCATCCCACAGGGTGATACAAGGGAATTATGTTATCTACCGGTCTCGTCGTCTTCGCCCCCGAACTCTTCCGCATTTCGTGAATAACGTGTTATCTTTCGGACCACACTTTGACAACCGGCCGTTCTTGAACGTTCCTGTATTCTGCATGTATGTAATTCTCAAAGGTCAGCTTGAATGGCATAGGATGATTCAAAAAAATGTCCCCAAACACCGAATACTCACATTTCGAATACACACCGGTTGTCGACGACTTGTCGTCGTTTATGATCATTAGCATTAAGGGGATGACTCTCTCTAGGCCACTGCGCATGCTTCTAGTATTGACAGTCGCGGCGAGTTTGGTGCGCTTGCAGCTTTTTT
>JACBWV010000211.1:0-27376 GCA_013435795.1 Chlamydomonas sp. ICE-L | reverse complement strand
CCACACCCACCCCCACCACCACCAGCCCAGTCCAAGCTCCCACCGCAGCAGCGCTGCCCAAGTGTGTGTACGGCAATGTGTGTGTGGTTCTTCATTGCATCTATAGCTAGTAGCTAGTAGCCCACCCCCCACCATCCCAGGCAAGCTGCCCACCAACGCGGATGCAAATGTGTGTACGTCAGTGTGTGTGTCTACAACATTGCATCCTAGTAGCTAGTAGCTAGTAGCCGTAGCCCCCCCCCCCACAAACCCACACACCATCCCCGTCCAAGCTCAAACACCAACCCCGACAGCAGCACTGCTAAGTTTGTGTACATCAAGGTTTGTGTGTGCTACATTGCATCTAGTAGCTAGTAGCTAGTAGCCCCCCCCCCCCCCCCCCCCCCCACCACCACCACCAGCCCAGTCCAAGCTCCCACCGACAGCAGCGCTGCCAAGTTTGTGTACGTCAAGGTGTGTGTTTGCTACATTGCATCTAGTAGCTAGTAGCTAGTAGCCCCCCCCCCCCCCCACCAGCCCAGTCCAAGCTCCCACCGACAGCAGCGCTGCCAAGTTTGTGTACGTCAAGGTGTGTGTGGCTACATTGCATCTAGTAGCTAGTAGCTAGTAGCCCCCCCCTAGTAGCCCCCCCCCCCCCCCCTCACACACCAGCCCAGTCCAAGCTCCCACCGACAGCAGCGCTGCCAAGTTTGTGTACGTCAAGGTGTGTGTGTGCTACATTGCATCTAGTAGCTAGTAGCTAGTAGCCCCCCCCCCCCCCCCCACCACCCCCACACCAGCCCAGTCCAAGCTCCCACCGACAGCAGCGCTGCCAAGTTTGTGTACGTCAAGGTGTGTGTGTGCTACATTGCATCTAGTAGCTAGTAGCTAGTAGCCCCCCCCCCACCACCACCACCACCAGCCCCATCCCAAGCTCCTCCCACCGACAGCAGCACTGCCAAGTAATGTGTACTCAAGGTGTGTGTTGCTACTTGCCTCAAAGTTAGCTAGTAGCTATAGCCCCCCCCCCCCGCCCACACACCAGCCCAGTCCAAGGCTCCACCGACGCGCTCTTCACTTTGTGTACATGCAAGGTTTGTGTGTGCTACTTGCATCTAGTATAGTCGCCTAAGTAGCCCCCCCCCCCCCCCCCCCACCACCACCAGCCCAGTTCCAAGCTCCCCACCGACAGCGCCGCTGCCAAGTTTGTTTACGTCAAGGTGTGTGTTCTACATTGCATCTAGTAGCTAAGTAGCTTATCCCACCCCACCCACCACCAGGCCAGTCCAGCTCCCACCGACAGCAGCACTGCTAAGTTGGTACTGTCAAGGTGTTTGTGCTACATTGCATCTAGTAGCTAGTCTTAGTAGCCTCCCCCCCCCCCCACCCACACACCCCAGCCCAGTGCAATCTCCCACCGACAGCGCGCTGCCAAGTTTGTACGTCAAGTTTTGTGTTTGCTCATTGCATCTAGTAGCTATTAGCTAGTACCCCCCCCCCCCCCCCCACCACCACCACCAGCCATTCCAAGGCTCCCACCGACAGCATCGCTGCCAATTTTTGTGTACGTCAAGTGTGGTGTCTTCATTGCATCTAGTAGCTAGTAGCTAGTATCCCACCCCCCCCACCATGCACAGTCCAACCCCCACCGCAGCAGCACTGTCAAGTTGTGTACAATACAAACTTAGTTTGTGCTACTTGCACTAGTAGCTAGTAGCTTAGCCCCCCCTCCCCAACTCACCAGCCTGCCCATTCAACTCCCACTTGACAGCAAGCACTGCCAAGTTTGTGTACGTCAAGGTGTGTGTGTGCTACATTGCATCTAGTAGCTAGTAGCTAGTAGCCCACCCCCCCACCAGCCCAGTCCAATCGCCCACGACAGCAGCGCTGGCCAAGTTTTGGTACTTCAAGGTGTGTGTGTGCTTACAATTGCTCTTAGTAAGCTATAGCTAAGTACCCCCCCCCCCCCCTCCCCCCCCACGCACCACCAGCCATCCCAGTCCAATCATCCCACCTACAGCAGCGCTGCCAAGTTTGTGGACGCAAGTGTGTGTTTCTTCCATTCATCTAGTAGCTAGTAGCTAGTGCCCACCGACCCCCCCCCACCAGCCCAGTCCAAGCTCCCACCCGACAGCAAAGCCTTCCCAGTTTTGTACGTCAAGGTTGTGTGCTACATTGGCATCTAGTAGCTATAGCTAGTATCCCCCCCCCCCAACTCCACCCGCCCATCCACTTCCCACTGAACAGCAGCACTGCATAGTTTTGTGTACGTCAAGGTGTGTGGTGGCTACATTGCATCTAGTAGCTGTAGCTAGAGCTAGTAGCCCCCCCCCCACCCCCACCACTCCCAGCCAAGTCCAAGCCTCCCACCTACAGCATCACTGCCAAGTACTGTGTATGTCAGGGTGGTGTGTGCTACATTGCTCAAGTAGCTAGTAGCTCAGTAGCCCCCCCCCCCCCCCCACCACCGCGCCGCATTCCAAGACTCCCACCGACACGCGCTGCAAGGTTTGTGTACATCAGGTTGTGGTGTGCTACATTGCATCTAGTAGCTAGTAGCTAGTAGCCCCCCCCCCCCCCACCCCACCACCAGCCCATTCCAAGCTCCCACCGACCCAGCGCTGCCAGTTGTGTACGTCAAGGTGTGTGGTCTACATTGCATCTTAGTCGCTAGATCGAGTAAGCCCCCCCCCCACCAGCCAGTCCAGCTCCCACCGACACACCTGCCAAGTTTGTTAACGTCCACGGTGTGGTGTGTGCTACAAAACATTTGGCATCTAGTAGCTAGTAGCTAGTAGCCCCCACCCCCCCCCCCTCAGACACCAGCCCATCCAGCTCCACCGACAACATCGCTGCCAAAGTTTTGTGTACGTAAGGTGTGTGTGTTCTACAAATTGCATTTAAGTAGCTATTAGCTCGTTCCCCCCCCCCGCCCCCCCCCCACCACCAGCCCAGTCCAAGCTCCCCACCGACAGCATCGCTGTGCCAAGTTTTTGTACGTCAGGTGTGTGTGTGCGACTTGGCATTAGTAGCTAGTAGCTAAGCACCCACCCCACCACCCACCACCACACCAACCAAGCCCATCCAGCCCCACGACAGCAGCACTGCCAATATGTGTACGTCAAGGTGTGGTGTGTTTCACTTGCATCAATTAGCTAGTAAGCTAGTACCCCCCCCCCCCCACCCCCACACCAGCCCATTCCAGCCCCACCGACACAGCGCTGCAAGTTTGTTGTACATCAAGTTTTGTGTCTAATACAGTTGCATGTAGTAGCATAGTAGCTAGTAGCCCCCTCCCCCCAGCTCCGCCCCCCCCCCCCCCACCACCAACCAACCAGCCCAGTCCAGCTCCCACCGACAGCAAGCGCTGCAATTTTGTGTAATCAAGGTGTGGTTTCTACATTGGCCATCTACGTGCAGTAGCTATAGCCCACCCCACCACCAGTCCAGTCCAAGCTCTCCCCCCGACAGCACAACTGCCAGTTTGTGTACGTCAAGGTGTGTGTGTGCTACATTGCATCTAGTAGCTAGTAGCTAGTAGCCCCCCCCCCCACCACACACCACCAGCCCAGTCCAAGCTCCCACCGACAGCAAGCGCTCCAAGTTTTGTACGTCAAGGTTTTTTGTGTGTGCACTTGCATCTGTAGCTAAGTAGCTAGTAGCCCCCCCCCCCCCCCCCCCCCCCCCCAGCCCAGTCCAAGCTCCCACCGACAGCAGCACTGCCAAGTTTGTGTACGTCAAGGTGTGTGTGTGCTACATTGCATCTAGTAGCTAGTAGCTAGTAGCCCCCCCCCGCCCCCCCCCCCCCGCCCCCCCCCCACCGCCCCCCCCCCCCCCCCCCTCCCCCACCACCAGGTCCAAGCTCCCCACCGACAGCAGCACTGCCAAGTTTTGTAACTCAAGGTGTGTGTGTGTACATTGCCTCGAGTAGCTAGTACTAGTAGCCCACCGCCGCCCACCAGCCCAGTCCCAGCTCCCAACACCGACAGCAGCACTGCCCAAGTTTGTGTACGTCCATGTTTGTGTGTGCTACAATGCATCTAGTATCTAGTAGCTAGTAGGCCCCCAGCCCCCCCCCCCCCGCCCCCCCCCCCACCCCACCACCACTCCACCACACATCCCAGGTCCCAAGCTCCCACCGACACACAGCTGTGCCCAAGTTTGTGTACGTTCAAGGTGTGTGTTTGGCTACATACAAGTTGCATCTAAGTAGCTATTAGCTAGTAGCCAGCCCCCCCCCCCCCCCCCCCCCACGCCCACCACCAGCCCAGTCCACAATCTCCCACCGACAGCAGCCACTGCCACTTTGTTACTCAGTGTTGTTTGCTACATTGCATCAAGTAAGCTAGTAGCTTAGTACCCCCCCCCCACCACACCACCACGCAGCCCCAGTCCAGCTCCCCACCGCAGCAGCACTGACAAGTTTGTGTACGTCAAGGTATGTGTGTGCTACATTGCATCTAGTAGCTAGTCGCGAGTACCTTGTCGCTTGTAGCAAGTAGCTCCTATTTTGTAGCTAGTAGCTAGTAGCTAGTAACCCAACAGCACTCACCCTGTTCAAGGTACAAATACGCAACATCTGACCAGTTGTGTAGTCAGGTATGTTTGTGCACAAACAATTGTATCTAGTGGGTAGGTGCGTGTCGCTTGAAGCTAGTAGCTCCAAGCTTGTAGCTAGTAGCTAGTAGCTAGTAACCCAACCCCCACTCACCCTGTTCAAGTACAACATACATCAACACTGACAAGTTTGTGTATGTCAAGGTATGTGCGTGCTACATTGCATCTAGTAGCTAGTAGCGTGTACCTTGTCGCTTGTAGCAAGTAGCTAGTAGCTAGCAGCTAGTAGCCCAACCCCCACTCACCCTGCTCGAGTACAACATACAGCAACTCTGACAAGTTTGTGTACGTCAATGTATGTGTGTGCTACGTTGCATCTAGTAGCTCCTAGCTTGTAGCTAGCAGCAAGTAGCTAGTAGCTTCTAGCTTGCAGCTAGTAGCTAGTAGCTAGTAACCCAACCCTCACTCACCCTGTTCAAGTACAACATACAGCAACACTGACAAGCTAGTAGCTAGTAGCTAGTAACCCACCCACCCACCTGCATCCATCCAGGTCATCTAGTAGCTACTACTTGGCACTAGTACGAATCTACATCCCCCCCACCCCCACCCACCCCCACCACACCCAACCAACCACACCACCCATTCTAATAGCTAGGAGCGAGTAACCCCCCCACCCACCCACCCAACCACACAACACCCGCAGTGTCTACACTACCCTCACACCAACACGCCCCCACACATGCCACTTAGTTCATACGTGAGTGTTACGTAGACTAGTTCACTAGCGTACCCCGCACTTACACTACCAGTGCCATCCGTTTCGAATCCCTGTACTGTAAGTCCTTAGTCGAGTAGCTATTCTCAAACTGATAGGAAAGCCGACATCGAAGGATCAAAAGTATGAATGATAAGTGAATGAATAGTATTGTCGCAACGACAGTTACAAGCGTGGGGACGCCGGCACCCATTCCTACACCCAAAATGACAACCAATTCACCCAACTGTGTAGATAGCATATGGAGGATGAAGGATCAAAAGCATAATCTCTTGCTTCCATCGACCATTTCCCTATGGTAGCTTTTCTGACACCTGTAGCTAGTAGCTAGTAGCTTGTAACCCACCCACCCACCTACATCCATGAAGGTTATTGTATGCCAAGCAACCGGCCGCAGTTCCACTTCCGGCGCTTCAACCCTGAGATAGGGTCTGCCCATCTCACCACCAAACCCACCTACAACCAAACCACTTACACCCACCGCCGCTACATCAACCCCGCCCACGCCATCCCCACCCACCCACCTACAACCCCCCACCTACAATACTCCCACCCACTACCCCCCCCCCACCTACAACCAAACCAACCTACACACGACCCAACCCCCCTACATACCACCCAACCCACCACCCATCCACCCACCCACCCACCTACAACCCACCCACCCTACCACCTACACAACCCACCCCCTACCTCCACACCCCACCCACCACCCAGACCCCCACCACCTACAGCCAAACCACCCTACAACACCCCCAAACCCCACCTACATACCACCCACGCCATCCACAACCCCCCCACCCACCTACACACCCCCCCTCCATACCACCCCCACCCACCCTCCCAACACACCCCCACACCACCACCTACACCAAACCCCCCACAAGACACCCACCCACCTACCTACACCACGAACAACACCGCACCCACCCACCCACACCACACCCCACCCCACCTAGCATACAGCCCACCCACCACCTACACCCAACACCTACACACCACCCCACCTACATACAACCCACCCCATCACCCCCACACCCCTACAACACCCACTCCGTCCCACCGACCATCAACCAAACCACCTACACCCAACCCACCTCCCTACACCCATCCATCCACCCATCCACCCACCTACCCCCCACCCACCCACCTACAACCAAACCATCACTACAACCCACCCACCTAATACACCCACCCACCTACTACACCCGACCTAACCCCACCCACCCTACAATACCCACCCCCACCCCATGCCTACCTCCCCCCGCCCCACCCCCCCCCCCCCAAACACAGCACCTAACAATCAGGTGATCTCCTCCAAGCAACGCCACCTGTCCAGATCCGTCCTTTCAATCAACCCCCTAGACCGGACTGCTAAGATCGATCATCCTTCGTTTTCTGTGACAACAAGCCGGTGTTTAGGACGGCTCTGGAATAAAGGTGAATGCACAAACAACCAAAACGTAAGTGCTATTGCTTGCGCCCCCACACCACCCCCACCCACCCCACCCACCTAACCCACCCTCTCCACCAACCACCCAACCCCCCCTACCCCCCACCCGCACCCCCCCCCATCTCCACCACCACCCACCCACGACCACCCACCTCCCACCCATCTCCACACACCCCACCCACCAGCCCACCTATCTCCAACCACCACCCACCCTACTACCCACCCCCCACCCACCCATCTCCACCACCAAACCCCAACCCCACCCCCCCACACCACCCCCAATCGCCACCACCCACCCCCACACCCACCCCCCAACCCATCTCCCCCCCCACCCGCACCCACCCACCCACCCCACCCACCCATCTCCACCTCCCAACCCCCCACCCATCTCCACCCCACCCACCCCACCCACCCACCCACCCCACCCATCTTCTCCACACCCAACCCACCCGAACCACCCACCCCACCCATCTCCCCCACCACCCACCCCCCCACCCCACCCCCCCCCCCTCTCCACTAAACCAACCACCCTACCCCCCCACCCACCCCACCCACCCCACCCGCCAACTGCCCACCCCCCCACCCCACCCCCCCACCCATCCCACCACCACCAAACACACCACCCAACACCCACCCTCTCCACCCACCACACCCACCCACCCACCCACCCCACCCATCTCCGCCACCATCCACCCCATCCACCCCCCACCCACCCACACATCTCCACCGCCATACAACCCACCCACCCACCCCCACCCACCCACCCATCTCCACCAACCATCCACCCCATCCACCCCACACCCCCACACACAACCCCACCCATCTCCCACCATCCCCCCATCCACCACCCCCCACCCCCCCTCTCCACCCCACCACCAGCCAACCCATCCACCCACCCACCCACCCCACCCATCTCCACCACCAGCCACACCCCAAGCCACCCACCCCACCCACCCCATCTCCACCACCATCCCCCCCCTTCCCCCAACCCCAGCCCCCCACCCACCCACCGCATCTCCACCACCAGCCAGGCAGCCAACCCCATCCACCCCCCCCCCATCTTCCCCACCATCCACCCCACCACCACCCACCCACCCCACCCTTCTCCACCGCCACCCACCCCACCACACCCACCCACGCACACCCCCCACATCTCCACCACCAGCCACCCCATCCACCCCACCCACCCCCCCACCCATCTCCACACCAGGCCACCCCCCAGGCCCCCCACCCACCGCACCCTCTCCACCACCAGGCCACACGCCCAGCCACCACCCCACCCCTCTCCACCACCAGCCCACCCCTCCACCCACCCCCCCACTCCATCTCCACACCACCAAGCGCACCCCCGCCACCACGCCCCCCAATACCCTCTCTCCCGCGCTCTCCCCAACCACTTACCCCCTCCAACCAAATATAAGGAAGGAATAGGAAGCCGCTTTTGTTCCATGACACAAGGCCGCTGTTAAGCCGGCTGCTGGAAATAAAGGTGTATTGCACAAACAACAAGACGTGAGTATTATGATTAGCCCCCCCCCCCCCCCCCCCACCCCCCCGCCCACCCACCCACCCGCCCACAAAACACACACACACAAACATGAGTGTCATGCGTAGCGCCACCCACTCACCCACCCAACCACCCAACCACCCAACCACAAAACACACACTCAGACACACACACAAACATGAGTGTCATGCGTAGCGCCACCCACCCACCCACCCGACCACCCACCCGACCACAAAACACACACTCAGACACACACACAAACATGAGTGTCATGCGTAGCGCCACCCACACCACCCATCCACCCACCCGACCACAAAACACACACTCAGACACACACACAAACGTGAGTGTCATGCATAGCGCCCCCCACACCCCGACCACCAAAACACACACACACACACACACACACACACTCACACACACACAAACGTGAGTGTCATGCATAGCGCCCCCGCTGAGGATCAAAACACACGGGGGCACTTCACCACCTTCACCTCCTTCGAGCCTCCCCACCCCCACCCCCTTCAAGCCCCCTCCCCACCCAACCACCCCCACACACACCCCATGCAGCAAGGCTGGTGAGTGCATAGCACACCTAACCATGGACATCACCCCCCCACACACCCACCCCCCCACACCCACACCCACACCTGCAATCCCTCACCACCACCACCACCACCACCTCAAAGCCCGCCCCCCCCCCCCCCCCCCACCCCCCAGCACCCTCCCCCCCCCCCCCCCCCTCCCACACAACACACCCAATGCAGCAAGGCTGGTGAGTGCATAGCGCGCTTAACCATGGACATCATCCCCACACACACACCTACAACCCATCCACCCGCCCCTCCCCCCCCCCCCCCATGCAGCAAGGCTGATGAGTGCATAGCGCGCCTCCACCACCACCACCATCAAGCCCCCTCCCCCTCCCCCCCGCCCCCCTCCCCCCCCCCCACACACACTCCCAAACATTCCACCACCACACACACCACACCACCCCACCCACCACCACCACCACACACACCACACCACACACCCCCGTGCAGCAAGGCTTGGTGAGTGCACTAGCGCGCCTAGCCATGGACACACCATCCCAATGCCTGTGTACCCCACATGGATCTGACAAGGCACGCTGAGGAAGAAAACACACGGGGGTTTGTCCACCACCTTCACCTCCTTCTCACGCCCCCCCCCCCCCCCCCCCCCCCCCCCCCCCCCCCCCCCCCCCACACACACCACCACCACCACCAACCACCACCACCACCACATTCACCTCCTTCAAGCACCCCCCCCCCCCCCCCCCCCCCCCATTTCACACACACACACACACACACACATTGTCCCATTCCTCCCCCCCCCATCATAAGCTGGTGCGGGCATGCGCATGCAGTAGGCTGGTGAGTGCATAGCGCCGCCGGACCAATAACCATGGACATCAATCATCCCCCCCCCCTACCCACCCCATACCCCCCCACCTCACCACACCCCGTGCCAGCAAGGATGGGTGAGTGCATAGCGCGGCCTAAACCAATGGACATCATCCCAATGCTGTGTACCCACATGGATGCTGACAAGGCGGCTGAGGATGAAACAACACGGGGGCACTTCACCACCTTCACCGCGGCACCCACGGTTAACAAGAAATTTAGCTTGCCCTTTCTGCAGTGGCCTTTGGAGGGGTCAGTGAGAGGTGAGTGACAAGAAAATCAAAAAACAAAATCAAAAACAATTAAAAAAACAAACAAACGCCAGCTTGCCCTTTTTCCAGTGGCCTTTGGAGGGGTCAGTGAGAGGTGAGTGACAAGAAAATCAAAAAAAAAAAAAAACGCCAGCTTGCCCTTTCTGCAGTGGCCTTTGGAGGGGTCAGTGAGAGGTGAGTGACAATAAATTCAATGAACCAAATTCAAAAACAAAACAAACAAAAAAGCTTGCCCTTTCTCTTGTGGCCTTTGGAGGGCTCAGTGAGAGATGATTGACACAAATAAAATAAAAATCAGCTTGCCCTTTCTGCAGTGGCCTTTGGAGGGGTCAGTGTGAGGTGAGTGACAATAAATTCAATGAACCAAATTCAAAAACAAAACAAAAAAAAGCTTGCCCGTTCTCTTGTGGCCTTTGAAGGGCTCAGTGAGAGATGAGTGACAGTTTTATATGAGTATTTTATGGTTTAGTGCATGTAACTGTGTTTGTGCCAGCAAGCGCCAACATATGGTCGTGTTACAGACCAAGAGTAGCTGAAGGGACCATTTCAACACCTTTACTCTCCCCCCACCCCGCCCCGACCCGCCCCACCCCACTCCCCACCCCCCACCCCCCCCCACCCCCCCCACGCACACAGTTGGAGGCCTCCAAATGCACATCGGCAGTGCGGACTACGACTTCCGGCCAGGCATGTGCGACGTCCCCCCCTCATACCCCCCCCCCCCCCCCCCCCCCCCCCCCCCCCACACCACACACACACACACACACACACACACCACACAAACCACACACACACCAGCCCAACCAAAACCCAACCCACCCAACCCACACAGTTGGAGGCCTCCAAATGCAAATCGGCAGTGCAGACTACGACTTCCAGCTACCCCTCCGAACACACACTAACCCGCCACCCCACTCCACCCCATCCCACGCACCCACACAGTTGGAGGCCTCCAAATGCACATCGGCAGTGCCGACTACGACTTCCGGCCAGGCATGTATGATGTGCCCCTCATCCACCCCTCCGTGGACCCAACCAACACATCCGCACCTCCCCCCCCCACACACACCAACCCAACCCAACCCAACCCACCCGCCACACACAGTTGGAGGCCTCCAAATGCACATCGGCAGTGCCGACTACGACTTCCGGCCAGGCATGTATGATGTGCCCCTCATTCACCCCTCCGTGGACCCGACCAACAGCTTGCCCGTGCTCGCCAACACACTAGACCGGGGGCAGAGCGACATGTCTCTGAGCCGCATGGACAAAACTGATGTGTCTGGAACGTCGAGGTTGGGAAAGTGCTTGCTGGTGAGTGTTGGTAATGGCTGTTGGTGGGTGGACGGATGGGTGAGTGAGTGAGTGGTTGTATGGGTTGGTGGGTGGGTGAGTAGGTGACAGGGGGCAGAGCGACACGTCTCTGAGCCGCATGGACAAAACTGATGTGTCTGGAACGTCGAGGTTGGGAAAGTGCTTGCTTGTGAGTGTTGGTAATGGCTGTTGGTGGGTGGACGGATGGGTGAGTGAGTGAGTGAGTGAGTGAGTGGTTGTATGTGTTGGTGGGTGGGTGAGTAGGTGAATGGGGTCAGGACAGCGACTTGTCCCTGAGCCATATGGATACAAGTGATGTGTTTGCAACGTCGAGGTTGGGAAAGTGCTTGCTGGTGAGTGTTGGTACTGGCTGTAGGTGGGTGGTGGTATTGGTGTATCGTGGGTGGATGGGTGGGTGAGTGGGTGGGTGGGTAGGCAGATGGGTCGGTGGGTGGGTGGATGGCTCAGGACAGCGACACGTCTCTAAGCCGCATGGACAAAACTGATGTTTCTGGAGCGTCGAGGTTGGGAAAGTGCACCAGCTGGTGAGTGCTGGTACTGGCGGTTGGTGGGTGGTGGTATTGGTGTATCGTGGGTGGATGGGAGGGAGGGGAGATGGGTTGGTGGGTGGGTGAGTTGGTGGGTGGGTGGATGGCTAGAGCGACGTGTCTCTTAGCCGCATGGACAAAACTGATGTGTCTGCATCGTCGAGGTTGGGAAAGTGCACCAGCTGGTGAGTGGTGATATTGGCGGTTGGTGGGTGGTGGTATTGGTGTATCGTGGATGGGTGGGTGGATGGGTGGGAGGGGAGATGGGTTGGTGGGTGGGTGAGTTGGTGGGTGGTGGTACAGGTGTATCGTGGATGGGTGGGTGAGTGGGTGGGTGGGTGAATGGGATCAGGACAGCCACGCGTCTCTCAGCTGAATGGATAGAACTGATGTGTATGGAACGTCGAGGTTGGGAAAGTGCTTGCTGGTGAGTGGTGATATGGCGGGTGGTGGGTGGATGGGTGGGTGAGTGGGTGGGTGGGTAGGCAGATGAGCTGCATGGACATAATTGATGTGTGTGGAAAGTCGAGGTTGGGAATGTGCTTGCTGGTGAGTTGCGATAATGGTTTGGAGCTGGGTGGTGGTACGGTCTGTCTGTGGGTGGATGGGTTGGTGGGTGGGTGGGTGGTCAGGACAGCAACGCGTCTCTGAGCGGCATGGATAAAAGTAACATGTCTGGAACATCGAGGTTGGCTAAGAGCTTGCTGGTGGGTGCTGGTACTGGCTGTTGGTGGGTGGATGGATGGGTGAGTGAGTGAGTGTTTATATGGGTTGGTGGGTGGTTGAGTAGGTGAATGGGGTCAGGACAGCGACTTGTCTCTGAGCCATATGGATTAAAGTTATGTGTCTGCAACACCGAGGTTGGCTAAGAGCTTGCTGGTGGGTGCTGGTACTGGCTGTTGGTGGTGGATGGGTGGGTGAGTGGGTGGGTGGGTGAGTGGGTGAATGGATGGGTGGGTTGGTGAGTGGGTGAGTGGGTGGGTAGGTGGGTAGGTATATGGAGTCAGGACATGAACGGTAGGTGGATGGGTGAGTGAGTGGGTGTGAGGGTGGAGTGGTGGGTAGGTGGGTAGGTGAATGAACCAGAACAGCGACGTGTCTCTTAGCTTCATGGATAAAAGTGATGTGCCTGCAACGTCGAAGTTGGCCAAGAGCTTTCTGGTGGGTGGTGGTACTGTCTGATGTACCACCCATTATGTTTTACCACCCATCCGCCCACCTACGCCCACCCACCTACACCCACCCTCTCACCCGCCCATCCGCCCACCCACTCACCCACCTGCAGGGCATGAAGTCTGAAACCATACATACGAACAATGCACCTAACCACTCACCCACCCACCCACCTAAACCCACCCACCCATCCTCCCACCTACCCACTCACCCGCCCACCCACCCACCCACTCAACTGCATCATGCTGCAACATACATATATATAGCAAGGCATGAAGTCTGAAACCAGACAGATGGTTTCAGACAGATGGTTTACATCGCACCCACTCACCCAATCACACACCCTCTATCCTGACCCTCCCCATTTCCCATCTACCCATTCCCCACCCACCCACCTCCTCCCACCCACCCACTCACCCACCCACTCACCCACCTACACCCACTCACCCACCACTCACCTGCAACATACTGTAACAAACATACTGCAGGGCATACATACTGTAACATACTGGAACATGCACATTGCAGGGCAAGTCTGAAACCAGACGGATGAACAACCCCAGAGCCGACAATCTCTCGCCTGACCTAGTCTCAAGATCCATGGGCTCTGTGGACCTGAATTCACTGCCCCCCACGCACCACAAGAGGAGTGTCTCACTAATGCCTGCGACCAGCTCAGGTCAAGTTGTGCGGGGCTCCATGGACCTGAATTCACTGCCGCCCCCACACCACAAGAGGAGCGTCTCAGCCTCTGTCATGCCTCAGGCCAACTCAGGCCAATTTGCTTCGGCCAGATCAGACGAATTTGATCAGGCCAGCTCAGCCCAATATGCTCCGGCCAACTCTGGCCAATATGCTCCGGCCAACTCGGGCCAATTCGATCAGGCCAGCTCGGGGCAATTTGTTCTGGCCAACTCGGCCCAATTTTATCCGGCCAACTCGGGCCAATTTGCTTCGGCCAGCTCAGCCCAATATGCTCCGGCCAACTCGGCCCAATTTGCTTCGGCTCACTCGGGCCAATTTGCTCCGGCCAGCTCAGCCCAATATGCTCCGCCCAACTCAGCCCAATTTGCTCCTGCCAACTCAGGCCAATTTGCTTCGGCTCACTCGGACCAATTTGCTTCGGCCAGCTCAGCCCAATTTGCGCAAGGCAGTGTAGATCTCCAAAAAGTTGACGCCTGGTTGGCGCACTCACACTCAGATGGAGTGACTCCCTTTCTGGCTAGGAACAGAGTGTTGTCAGTAATCGAAGACAGAGAAGATGGGGGCTCTGCTTTTAGCATGCTGACTACAGGTACGATATATATATATATATATATATATATATATATATATATATATATGAACGACCCCCCCCCCCCCCCCCCCCCTGTTGACACACTCTCTTTCTCCTCCCCTGCACCCCCTACCGGCCAGGCTCCAATGCCACCTTGAGCCAGTTCTGGAAGCAACAGGAGGCCTGGTAAACACACACACACACATACACACACACACATACACGCCCCCCCCCCCCCCCAGAACCTACATGATCCCCCCTACTTATCTCTCTATCTCCTGCCCACCATACATCCCCACCCACTGTTGTATACACACACACACACACACTCTTACTCACCCCTACCCCCCAGGTTCCAATGCCACAATTAGCCAGTTCCGGAACCAACAGGATGCCTTGCCCCCCCCCCCCCCCCCCCCCCCCCACACACACACACACACCACAACACACACACACACACACACACACAACACACACAAACACATGATCCCCCTAAATTTTTTCTTTATCTTCCTGCCTCCCATCTACTCCCCCCCCCCCCCCCCCCCCCCCCCCTGACACGCTCTCTCTCTTTCTACCCCCTGCACCCCGTACCGCCCAGGTTCCAAGCAACAGGAGGCCGCCAGTCAAACGGCCAAGGTGGCCGAAGAGCTGAGCGAGAAAGTAGCTGCAAGTCGGGGGAAGGATGTAGCTGAAGGTGTGGCTGAGGATGAGCTGAGCGAGCAAGGAGCTGAAGGTCAGCGGGAGGATGTAGCTGAAGGCGTAGCTGAAGGTGAGCTGAGCGAGCAAGGAGCTGAAGGTGGGGGGAGGCTGTAACTAAAGGTGTAGCTGAAGGTGAGCTGAGCGAGCAAGGAGCTGAAAATCGGGGGGAGGATGTAGCTGAAGGTGTGGCTGAGGATGAGCTGAGCGAGAAAGTTGCTGAATGTCAGCGGGAGGAGGTTGTAGCTGAAGGTGTAGCTGACGGTGAGCTGAGCGAAAAGGTAGCTGAAAGTCGGGGGGGGGCTGAAGCTGAAGGTGTAGCTTAAGGTGTGACTGAAGAGCTGAGCGAGAAAGTAGCTTAAGGTGTAGCTGAGGATGAGCTGAGCAAGGGAGTAGATGAAGGTAGCTGAATGTGTAGCTGAATGTGTAGCTGAGAATGAGCTGAGCAAGCGAGTAGATGAAGGTAGAGGGAAGGTTGTTGCTGAAGGTGTAGCTGCGGATGTAGCTGAAGATCCCGAGAGGGGGAGATCGGGACCCCGAATGGCAAAAGGGGTAGGGGCCATTTTTGCTCCTTGTCCGTGCGACGTGTCACAAATTGTGTAGGACTCAGTGCAAGCCCAGTGCAACGTGCATCCCCAAGGAGGGACTCAGTGCAAGCCCAGTGCAACGTGCATCCTCAAGGAGGGACTCAGTGCAAGCCCAGTGCAACGTGCATCCCCAAGGTGGGACTCAGTGCAAGCCCAGTGCAACGTGCATCCTCAAGGAGGGACTCAGTGCAAGCCCAGTGCAACGTGCATCCTCAAGGAGGGACTCAGTGCAAGCCCAGTGCGACGTGCATCCTCAAGGAGGGACTCAGTGCAAGCCCAGTGCGACGTGCATCCTCAAGGAGGGACTCAGTGCAAGCCCAGTGCAAGCCCAGTGCGACTCAGTGCAAGCCCAGTGTGTCGTGCATCCCTAAGGAGGCTCCTCCCCCCTTCAGCGCATTCAAATGTGGTACCCCCCTCCCCCCCCCCCCCCCCCCCCCCCCCCCCCCCCCCCCCCCCACACACACACACACACACACACACACACACACCACACCACCACCCACCACCCAGGAGGCTCCTCCCCCCTTCAGCACAACCCATCCTCTGCCTTGGCCCTGAGGGCCTCCAGCCTGTTGCTACAGGCCGCCTCCCTCCTAAACCCCCCCCCCCTCCCTTCCCCTCCCCACGCCCCCCCCACACACCCACACCCTACCCTCACACCCCCACCCCCACCACCACCCAGGAGGCTCCTGCCCCCTTCGGCGCAACCCATCCTCTGGCTTAGCCCTCAGGGCCTCCAGCCTGCTGCTACAGGCCGCCTCCCTCCCTAAACCCCTCCCCCCCCACACACCCCCACGCACCCCACCCCCTACTCACCACCCACCACCCATCACCCTCCAGATGTGTACCGCCCCCTTCCACACACACACACACACACACCCTACCACCAACACCCAGGATGCTCCTCCCCCTTCAGCGCAACCCATCTTCTGGCTTAGCCCTCAGGGCCTCCAGCCTGCTGCTACAGGCCGCCTCCCTCCCTAAACCCCTCCCCCCACACACACACCCACGTACCCCACCCCCCACTCACCACCCAGCACCCATCACCCTCCAGATGTGTACCGCCCCCTTCCACACACACACACACACACACCCTACCACCACCACCCAGGATGCTCCTCCCCCTTCAGCGCAACCCATCTTCTGGCTTAGCCCTCAGGGCCTCCAGCCTGCTGCTACAGGCCGCCTCCCTCCCTAAACCCCTCCCCCCCACACACACACCCACGTACCCCACCCCCACTCACCACCCAGCACCCATCACCCTCCAGATGTGTACCGCCCCATTCCACACACACACACACGCACCCTACCACCACCACCCACCACCACCCAGGAGGCTCCTCCCCCTTCAGCACAACCCATCCTCTGGCTTAGCCCTCAGGGCCTCCAGCCTGCTGCTACAGGCCGCCTCCCTCCCTAAACCCCTCCCCCCCCGCACCCCCCCACGCACCCCCACCCCCTACTCACCGCCAGGGTAATTCAAAGCGCGCGCTTTTGCGCTTTTGAGCGCTGACTTTTTGACCCCCTCTGCGCTTTAAGCGCAGTTTTTTGCAACCCCTTGTGGGCGCTGCAAGCAGTTTTTGCGCTTTTTGCACTACAAAGCGCAGTATTTTTGTTTATAAGTGCGCTAAAGCGCTGGCCAATTTGGCCATTTGAAGTACCCTGCTCACCGCCCACCACCCATCACCCTCCAGATGTGTACCGCCCCCTTCCACACACACACACACACACACACACACACACACACACACACACACCACCACACACCACCACCCAGGACGCTCCTCCCCCCTTTGGCGCAACCCATCCTCTGGCTTAGCCCTCAGGGCCTCCAGCCTGCTGCTACAGGCCGCCTCCCTCCCTAAACCCCTCCCCCCCCACACACACCCACGTACCCCACCCCCCACTCACCACCCAGCACCCAGCATCCTCCAGATGTGTACCGCCCCATTCCACACACACACACACACACACACACACACACACACACCACCACCCACCACCACCCAGGAGGCTCCTCCCCCCTTCGGCGCAACCCATCCTCTGGCTTAGCCCTTAGGGCCTCCAGCCTGCTGAAACATGCCGCCTCCCTTCCGAATCGAACCGCCTCCTTTCTCTGTGGGGTGCTCCTCACGCTTGCCTCCCCCTTTGCGAGAAGCAATGCAGCTGCAAGGGCGGCCGACGTCTCGCCCATTCACGAGGGTGCCAGATCGCCTTGCATATCGCCACACAATTCAAGGTTGGTGGTTAATGTGACGAAGTACGCTGTGGGTGGGTGGGTGGGTGTCTGTGGGTGGGTTAGTGGGGGTGGGGGGGGGGGGGGGTATGCAGTGTGCAGTGGCGAATCGCTACGCAATTCAAGGTTGGTAGAAAATGTGACTTTGGACTGTTTTTGTGGGTTTGAGTGGGAAGGGTGGGTGGGTGTTAGTGCGGGGGGGGGGGCAGGATGAGGGGGCCATATACTGCCACGCAATTCAAGGTTGGTGGTTAGTATGACTTGGGAGTGTGTGTGTGTGAGGGGTGTGTGTGGGGGGGGGAAGGGGCGGGCTGGGTGTGTGTGGGGGGGGGGCCCTCGCCCTTTGCGAGAGGCAATGCTGCTGCAAACCAAATCGAACCAAAACAAGCCAAGCCAAGCCAAAATAAGCCCAATTGAACCAAAACAAGCCAAGCCAAGCCAAAGCAATTCTGCTTCAAGGGCGATTGGCGTCACGCCCAGTTCGCCCACCATTCCCGAGGGCTCCAGCTAGCCTTGCATATCTGTTCATGCTCACATCACTCACATCATCCCCCCACCAACCACACACCACCCACCCACCACACCCCCACCCCCACCACCCACCCACTCCCCACCCACCCACCAATCCCCACCCACCCACCCACCCAATCCCCACCCACCCACCCACCCACCCACACCCCCACCACCCACACACCCACACACCACCCACCTACACACCCCCCACCACCACCCACCACCCACCCACCCACCCCCACCCCCACCACCTACCCACCCACTCCCCACCACCCACCCACCCACCCACGCACGCCTTGCTGCGTCTTCAGGGCCAAGCCAAAACAAACCAAGCCAAGCCAAGCCAAGCCCCCTGAGTGATATGTGCCCTGGGTCGCCCCCCTCCCCAAAACAAAATCCCACAGGTCTAGCTGGTTCACAGCAGTAGACGACAGTGGCCTGCCAATGCAAAGGCTAGTGGAGCTGTCTCTCTACTGGTGGATGCTGCTGCTGCACTGACTGGTCCAGCCTGTACAGAGGGCGGTGTTGCTGTTGGTGATGCTGACCACACCACACCGCACCCACACACACACACACACAGGTCAGCAGGGCTTGTATACCTGTGGACGCTGCCACTACACCTAATACTGCTGCCCTATGACTTCTCACCTCACCTCACCTAAACCACTTGTCACCACACCACAGCACACCACACTTAGACACACCCACCCAGAAAGACAGCACCACACCACACCCACCAACACAGGTCAGCAGTGATTGAGTACCTGTCAACGCTGCTATTACACTGGCTGGTCCAGCTTCCCTACCACTTCTCACACCACCTAAACCACTTGTCACCACACCACACCACACCACACCACACCACACCACACTGAGACACATATACCCAGCAAAAACACACCCCACCCACACACCCACCACCACAGGTTAGCTGTGCTCGAGTACCTGTGGACGCTGCTACTACACTGGCTGGTCCACCTTCCCTACCACTTCTCACCTCACCTAAACCACTTGTCCCCACACCACACCACACACCACCACACCACACCTCACCACACTAAGACACATATATCCAGCAAAAACACACCACACCCACACACCCACCACCACAGGTCAGCAGTGCTTGACTACCTCTGGACGCTGCTACTACACTGGCTAGTGCAGCCTGCTCAGAGGGCGGTGTATGCGCTGAGCATTAGAGTCAAGGGGGGCGCAGGGGGGGCAGCGGTACCAAGCAGTAGAAACCTTGCAGGCCCAGGGAAGAAGACACTGGCACGAAGTCATGCGATGCGCTTCAAAGGGGATCTGCCAGGTAGGTGCTGGGTGTGGGGGTGTTGGTGGGTGTGGGGGTGTATATAGGTGTGTGGGTGCGTGGGTGTGAGACACTGGCACGAAGCAGGGCGTTGCGTTTCAAAGGGGATGAGTCAGGTAGGTGGTGGGTGGGTGGGTGTGGGGGTGTTGGTGGGCGTATTTTGGTGGGTAGTGGGTGTATGTACGTAGGTGGGTGGGTATATGTGTGTATGTGTGCGTGAGTGGGGGGATGGCAGAGCTCGCGCAGAGGACGGTGTATGCGCTGAGCGTTAGAGTCAAGGGGGGCCTAGGGAGGGCGGCAGAGCCTGCCAGTTGGAGTCTTGCAGGCCCAGGGAAGAAGACACTGGCACCAAGCCAGGCGATGCGTTTCAAAGGGGATCAGTCAGGTAGGTGGTGGGTGTGGGTGGGTGCGTGTGGGTGCGTGGGTGTGAGACACTGGCACGAAGCAGGGCGATGCGTTTCAAAGGGGATCAGTCAGGTAGGTGGTGGGTGGATGGATGTGGGTGCGTGGGTGTGGGTATATAGGTGGGTGGGTGTGTGTGGGTGTGTGGGTGGGTGTGTGTGGGTGGGTGGGTGTGTGGGGGGGGGTATATGGTTGGGTGCATGTGGGTGTGGGTGGGTGGGTGGACGTGGGTGTATGTGGGGGGTTGTATGTGGTAGTGTATGTGTGTGTGCGTGGGAGGGCCGATGGTAGAGCTCGCGCAGAGGACAGTGCATGCTCTGAGTGTTAGAGTCAAGGGGGGCCTAGAGACCCCAATCCACCCAAACCAAACCAAACCAAACCAAACCAAGCCAAACTAAACCAAACCAAACTAAACCAAACCAAACCAAACCAAACCAAGCCAAACCCAACCAACCTGACCCCACCCCACTCTATCCCACCCTCCTGGCACAGAACGTGGCAGTCGTCTTGCAAGCACACTAACATCCATGGCCTCATCCATCACCTCCACCAGATCCACATCCACACTCTCCCACCCTATACAAGCCAAGCCAAGCCAAGCCAAGCCAAGCCAACCTGACCCCATCCCACTCTATACCAACCCCCTGGCACAGAATGGGGCAGTCAATTACAGCGCAGAAATCCACATTGTCCCACCCTATCCAAGCCAAATCAAGCCAAGCCAAGCCAAACAAACTGAACAAACTGACACAACCCTACCCCACTCTATCCCATCCCCTTGGCGCAGAACAGGGCAGTCATCTACAGCATTAAACAAGCAACCCAGGTGTTGCAAGCACACTAACATGCATGGCCTCATCCATCACCTCCACCTCATCCACAACCACACTCTCCCACCCTATACAAGCCAAGCCAAGCCAAGCCAAGCCAACGTGACCCCACCCCACTGTATCCCACCCTCCTGGCACAGAACGTGGCAGTCATCCACAGCATCAAACAAGCAACCCAGGTGTTGCAAGCACACTAACATGCATGGCCTCATTCATCACCTCCACCAGATCCACATCCACACTCTCCCACCCTATACAAGCCAAGCGAAACAAAGCCAAGCCAAGCCAAGCCAAGCCAAGCCAAGCCAACCTGACCCCACCCTACTCTATCCCACCCCCCTGGCACAGAATGGGGCAGTCATCTACAGCGCAGAAGTCCACATCGTCCCACCCTATCCAAGCCAAACCAAGCCAAGCCAAGCCAACCCAAACAAACTGAACAAACTGACACAACCCTACCCCACTGTATCCCACCCTCCTGGCACAGAACGTGGCAGTCATCTACAGCATCAAACAAGCAACCCAGGTGTTGCAAGCACACTAACTTCCATGGCCTCATCCATCACCTCCACCTCATCCACAACCACACTCTCCCACCCTATACAAGCCAAGCCAAGCCAAGCCAAGCCAAGCCAACGTGACCCCACCCCACTGTATCCCACCCTGCTGGCACAGAACGGGGCAGTCATCTACAGCATCAAACAAGCAACCCAGGTGTTGCACGCACACCAGCATCCATGGCCTCATCCATCACCTCCACCTCATCCATGATGCCATCCTTATCTTGGGGCGACATTATACCACACCACACCACACCACACCACACCACACCACACCACACCACGTCACGTCAAACCAAACCAATCTAAACCACACCACACCACACCACGTCAAACCAAACCAATCTACACCACACCACCCAAGCCAGGCCAGGCCAAACCAAACCGACATAAACCACACCACACCACGTCAAACCGAACCAATCTACACCACACCACCCAAGACAAGCCAAGCCAAACCAAACTAACCTGACCCCACCCCACTCTATCCCACCCCCCTGGCGCAGAACGTGGCAGTCGTCTTGCAAGCACACGAACATCCATGGCCTCATCCATCACCTCCACCAGATACACATCCACATCCTCCCACCCTATACAAGCCAAGCCAAGCCAAGGCATGCCAAACCCAACCAATCTGACCCCACCCCACTCTATCCCACCCCCCTTGCGCAGAACGTGGCAGTCGTCTTGCAAGCACACTAACATCGATGGCCTCATCGATCACCTCCGCTTCGTCCATGCTGCCATCCTCAAGTGGAGTGCCATCGATAAAGAGCAGCAACCAGAAAGGACCTGCTTCTTCAGGTACGTTAGGTTATGGTGCGTTGGATGGGGTGGGTGAGATAGATTAACAGGGGATCGACGTCTGGGGCACCATGGACAAAGAACAGCAACCAGAAAGGACCTGCTTCTTCAGGTACGTTCGGGTGAGGTGGGGCTGGATGGGGTGGGGTGGATAGATTAACAGGGGATCGACGTCTGGGGCACCATGGACAAAGAACAGCAACCAGAAAGGACCTGCTTCTTCAGGTACGTTAGGGTGAGGTGGGGCTGGATGGGGTGGGGTGGATAGATTAACAGGGGATCGACGTCTGGGGCACCATGGACAAAGAGGAGCAACCAGAAAGGACCTGCTTCTTCAGGTACGTTCAGGTGAGGTGGGGTTGGATGGGGTGGGGTGGATAGATTAACAGGGGATCGACGTCTGGGGCACCATGGACAAAGAACAGCAACCAGAAAGGACCTGCTTCTTCAGGTACGTAGGGTGAGGTGGGGCTGGATGGGTGGGGTGGATAGATTAACAGGGGATCGACGCTGGGGCACCATGGACAAAGAGGAGCAACCAGAAAGGACCTGCTTCTTCAGGTACGTTCGGCTGACGTGGGGGGTTGGATGGGGTGGGGTGGATAGATTAACAGGGGATCGACGTCTGGGGCACCATGGACAAAGAAACAGCAACCAGAAAGGACCTGCTTCTTCAGGTACGTTCGGGGTGAGGTGGGGGTTGGATGGGGGTGGTGAGATAGATTAACAGGGGATCGACGTCTGGGGCACCATGGACAAAGAACAGCAACCAGAAAGGACCTGCTTCTTCAGGTACGTTCGGGGTGAGGTGGGGTTTGGATGGGGTGGGTGAGATAGATTAAACGGGGATCGACGTCTGGGGCACCATGGACAAAGAACAGCAACCAGGAAAGGACCTGCTTCTTCAGGTACGTTCGGGTGAGGTGGGGTTGATGGGGTGGGGTGGATAGATAAGATTAACAGGGGATCGACGTCTGGGGCACCATGGACAAAGAACAGCAACCAGAAAGGACCCTGCTTCTTCAGGTACGTTTGGGTGAGGTGGGGTTGGATGGGGTGGGTGAGATAGATTAACATGGGATCGACGTCTGGGGCACCATGGACAAAGAGGAGCAACCAGAAAGGACCTGCTTCTTCAGGTACGTTAGGGTGAGGTGGGGCGGACGGGGTGGGGGTGATAGATTAACATGGGATCGACGTCTGGGGCACCATGGACAAAGAACAGCAACCAGAAAGGACCTGGCTTCTTCAGGTACGTTCGGGTGAGGTGGGGTTGGATGGGTGGGTGGATAGGATTAACAGGGGATCGACGTCTGGGGCACCATGGACAAAGAACAGCAACCAGGAAAGGACCTGCTTCTTCAGGTACATTCGGGTGAGGTGGGGTTGGATGGGGTGGGTGTGAGATAGATTAACAGGGGATCGACGTCTGGGGCACCATGGACAAAGAACAGCAACCAGAAAGGACCTGCTTCTTCAGGTACGTTCGGGTGAGGTGGGTGTTGGGATGGGGTGGGGTGGATAGATTAACAGGGGATCGACGTCTGGGGCACCATGGACAAAGAACAGCAACCAGAAAGGACCTGCTTCTTCAGGTACGTTCGGGTGAGGTGGGGTTGGATGGGGTGGGGTGGATAGATTAACAGGGGATCGACGTCTGGGGACCAATGGACAAAGAGAGCAGCAACCAGAAAAGGGCCTGCGTCTTCGGTACGTTGGGTGAGGTGGGGGTGGGATGGGGGGGGTGGATAGATAACAGAGGGACGACGTATGGGGAACTGGACAAGAACAGCAACCAGAAAGGAAACATACTTCTTAAGGTAGTTAGTGGTGGGTGGGCTGGATGGGTGGGGTGGATAGATTAACGGGGATCGAGTGTTGGGGATACACATGGAAAAGAACAGCAACCAGAAAGGAACTGCTTGGAGACGGGGGGGGGGTTTTTTGTTTGGTGATGGTGGGTTGGATGGGGGGGTGCGTGAGATTAGTTAAACAGGGGATCGACGTCTGGGGCACCTGACAAAGAACAGCAAACCCGAAAGGACCTGCTTCGTAGGTACGTCGGGTGAGGTGGTGGGGTGGAGGGGTGGGGGTGGATAGATACACGGGTTCGATTTGGGGCACCATGGACAAAGAACAGCAACAGAAAGGGCCTTGGGTCTTGCGGTACGTTCGGGTGAGGTGGGGTTGGATGGGGTGGGTGAGATACGATTAACAGGGGTTCGACGTCTGGGGCACCATGACAAAGAACAGCAACCAGAAAGGACCTGCTTCTTCAGTGTACGTTCGGGTGAGGTGGGGTTGGATGGGGTGGGTGAGATAGATTAACAGGGGATCGACGTCTGGGGCACCATGGACAAAGAAACAGCAACCAGAAAGGACCTGCTTCTTCAGGTACGTTAGGGTGAGGTGGGTTGGATGGGGGTGGGAGGGGTGGTGGATAATTAAAAGGGGATCGACGTCTGGGGCACCATGGACAAAGAACAGCAACCAGAAGGACTCGCTTCTTCAGGTACGTTAGGGTGAGGTGGGTTGGATTGGGTGGGGTGGATAGATTAACGGGGATCGACGTCTGGGGCACCATGGACAAAGAACAGCAACCAGAAAGGACCTGCTTCTTCAGGTACAGTTCGGTGAGGTGGGGTGGTATGGGAGGGTGGGTGGGAGATAGTTAAACAGGTGGAAGCGACGTCTGGGGCACATGGGACAAAGAACAAGCAAACCAGAAGGGACCGTCTTCAGGTACATTCGGGGGAGTGGGGGTTGGGATGGGGTGGGTGAGATAGAGTAACAGGGGGGATCGCGTCTGGGGCACATGACAAAGAACAGCAACCAGAAAGGAATGCTTCTTAGGTACGTTCGGGTGAGGTGGGGATGATGGGGGGGGGTGGGGTGGATAGATTAACAGGGGATAGACGTCTGGGGCACCATGGGGGACCAAAGAGGAGCAACCAGAAGGACCGTTCTTCAGGTACGTTCGGGTGGGTAGTGGGGTTGGATAGGAGGTGGGGTGGATCGATTACAGGGGATCGCGCTGGGGCCCATGGACAAAGAACCAGCAACCAGAAAGGCCGCGTCTTCGGGTACGTTCGGGTGAGGTGGGTTGGAGGGTGGGTGAGATAGATTAAAAGGGGGTTCGGAGTCGGGGCACCATGGACAAAGAACAGCAACCGAAAGGACCTGTTCGTCAGGTACTTTGGGAGTGAGGCGGGGATGGATGGGGTGGGTGAGATATAGATTAACAGGGGGATCGACGTTCTGGGGCACCATGTGGACAAAGACAGCAACCAGAAAGGACCTGCCCTCTTAGGTAGTTCGGGTGAGGTTGGGGTGGATGGGGGGTGAGATATAGATAACAGGGGTGATCGAGTCTGGGGGCACCATGACATAGAACAAGCAACCAGAAATGGACCGCTCTTCGGGTACTTAGGGTGATGAGGTGGGGCTGGGAGGGGTGGTGGGTGAGATAGTTAACAGGGGGGATCGAACGTTCTGGGGCACTATGGACAAAGAACAGCAACCATGAAAGGACCTGCTTCGTCAGGCTAGTTCGGGTGAGGGGGGGGATGGGGGTGGGCGCGGATAGATTAAACAGGGGATCGGACGTTCTCGGGGGCACCAGCGGACAAAGAACAGCAGCAACGAAAGACCGGCTTCTTCAGGTACGTTCGGGTGTTGAGGGGGGTTGGATGGCGGGTGGGGGGTGGATAGTTAACAAGGTTAGACGGACTGGGGCACCATGGGACACAGACAGAACCAGAAGGGCCGCGGTTTCGGGTATGTTCGGGTTGGGTGGGTGTGGATGGGGTGGGTGAGATAGATGAACAGTGGGTTCGACGTCGGGGCACCGGGACAAAGAACAGCAACCAGAAAGACCTGCTCTTCAGGTTTCGTTCGGGTGAGGGGGGTGGATGGGTGGGTGGATAGAGTAACAGGGACGCGACGTCTGGGGGGCACATGGACAAGAACAGCAACCAGAAAGGACTGCTCTTCGGGTTACGTGGGTGAGGTGGGGTTGGATGGGGGTGGGTTGAGATAGATATTAAACAGGGGATCGACGTCTGGGGGGGGCCCATGGACAAAGAGGAGCAACCAGAAGAAAGGACCTGCTTTTCAGGTACGTTAGGGTGGTGAGGTGAGGGTGGAATGGGGTGGGTGAGATAGCTGAAACAGGGGATCGGACGTCTCTGGGTGCACCAATGGAAAAGAACAGCAACCAGAAAGCGACCTGACTTCTCAGGGGTACGGTCGGGGAGGTGGGGTGGATGGGGTGGGTGAGATCGATTAACCAGCGGGGATAGACGTCTGGGGACACCATGGCAAAGAAACAGCAACCAGAACGGACCTGCCTCTCAGGTAGTTTGGGTCGGGGGGTTGGATGGGGGTGGGGGGGGTGAGTGAGATAGATCATTTAAAGAGGGATAGACGTCTGGGGCACCATGACAAAGGAACAGCAACCGAAAAGGACCGCTCTTCAGGTACGTTAGGGTGATGGTGGGGTTGGATCGGGATGGGGGGGAAGATTACCAGGGATCGACGTCAGGGGCAACACCTGGACAAGAACAAGCACAGAAAGGACTGCTTCTTAGGAACGGTCGGGTGCGGTGGGGGTGGTGAGGTGGGGTTGGATGGGGGGGGTGGATAGATGAAAGGGGATCACGTTCTGAGGGCACCATGGAAAGAGGAGCAACCAGAAAGGACCTCGCTTCTTCAGGTACGTTCGGGTGGAGGTGGGGTTGGATGGGGTGGGGTGGTAGATTAACCAAGGGTTCGACGGTTCAGGGGCCCAGGGACAAGAGGAGCAACCAGAAAGGGCTGCGTCTTCTGGGTTACGTTCGGGTGTGGGGGCGGGGGAAGGGGGCAGGGGGACGGGCGGGGGGGGGGGACGGGGGGGGGGGGGGGGAGGGGCTGCGGGGGGGGTGGCTTGATTGAGGGGAGAAAAGAGGAAAAGGTATAGGGGATAAACAGGGTTGGAAACCCAAAATTGCCATCATCAAGGTTGAGTGCCATCGCGACGAAGCGATCAACAGGAAAGGACTGCGGTATGATAAGCCGAAGTAGGTAGGCACGAGACATGTGACAGGAGAGTGGAACGATATGCAGTGGCGTGGCCGAGCAGAAGGTCTGGCACAATTTGTAGTGGTTGTGTCCG
>JACBWV010000210.1:0-130347 GCA_013435795.1 Chlamydomonas sp. ICE-L | reverse complement strand
TTGCAACGTTCATAACAGAAGATTTTCACTCCAAGACTTCAACCCAAGAACTATAACGGGACAAGCTACTATTTTTCATATGGCATTCCAAGTATTCTAACAAATGATGCTCCAGTTTATGTTCGTATTAGTGTCAACAATATACCTGTTGCAGACCACCCAATAAACTATTTCAGGGCAAATGAATACTTGGACATGATTTTTGACAATGACAACAGATCAATGGAACACATGACTACATTGACAAAGGATGGTACCCTATTAATACGAAGTGCAAGTACTCTAGCAACTCGTCAGTGGGCCCTGGGTCTACCAATAGATGCAATGGATGAAGACATACCCTATAACATCACATTTCACAGTACTGGTAATATCAACACGAAGAACTATTCACTTTTATTCGTCAAGTACAACTCTCTTTTGGAGATAGATGCTCGTGAAAACGGCTCGAAATACTTTTTCACAAGGTAATGTATCAAATGGATAAATATTTGCTACCTCTCTCTCTAGAAACATGGTCTAATAGAGCCATTCAATATGCTCAACCAGCTACAAACTATGTAGGTAGGAGAATGATCCGACAACCGTTACATGAGACTGAGTTGCTGTGGGGTCGTCCTTTACCCAACAAGCCCCAAGCCATACATATCTTGAGGACATCTTCTGTGGTTCCCAAATTCCAGTGATCATGTGTAAATTCCAGTAATTTTTTCTATTATTTTCTAACTTGAAATTATATATGGAGGATATTGAACAACTCAGTAACAATTTGGAGGATGTGGAAGTGATTCAACCCAAAGCTAAGAGGGTCATGTCGGAAAAGCAGAAAGAGGTACTAGCAAGAGCACGGGAAAAAGCTTGGGCCAAGAGAAAAGAATTAGGAGAAATCAGTAGACAAGAGAAACAGCTCCAGGAGCAGGAGAAACAAGTAAAGCAACAAGAAAAGGCTACTGAGATGAAAATTCGTAAGAAGGCAGTCAATAAGAAACTGAAGACAACTATTGTTGTTAGTGATACAACAAGATAGGATAGGAAACCACCATTCGAATTTCCCATGTAACCTTCTCGCTACTCATTCTCCTTCTTAGCATTCGCGTAGCGCATTCGCATCCTCCTGCGTCTGCGCTACCGAATGATACCACCTGCTCTCTGTTTCATGCAGTTTTGGTCAACTCTCCCCGAAACTGCAACCAAACAGGAGCTCATGCTTCCGCAGAGGCGATGCTGCTATCGAAGTGGCTGTCTTCAACATCTGACGCGAGTCGCAGCAATCGCTGTGATCGCAGGGTGATATGCGGTTATTTTGGTCGGCTGCACCTCTGGGCAGTCGGAAGTATGAATTTCCGGACAGAATGCGCCTCTCCCTGGACTTCCCAACAGGGGGGGATGCAAAGCGCGTATCCCTGGTGCATTCTTGATGGTTGCTGCCAGGAGCGAAGGCTCCATGCAATCGAGAAACCTACTAACGAACACTTTACCCCTCCATGCAGGTACCCAGGACAGCTACCTGCTTTTTCGAACGCGGACCTTCCCACTGAGCGTCACATTACCCTTCTGAACGCGGACCCGCAGACCGATCGTCATAAACGACTCCTGGCAACTACCACAAATACTAAGGCCTCATCACTCGAACAGCTCAAGCGCGACACAACTTGCCCAATCATGTACAAAATTAGCCCCCGTGCCGCACAAGAATTGCATAAGCAAGGAGAGTCGAAACAAGAAAAGCCGAAGCAGGGTAAGATCCATACTAGCGGCTCTGCGAATATAGAACACCGCCTTGCTACCAATTCCAACCTAACGCGACCATGCGATCAGGGCAATGCAGCGAACTCAGATCACCAACCTGCCGCCAGGACCCACATGAGACGATTTCTCAACCATGCAACCATGCGACCAGGTGACCATGCCAACACCCAAAATCTAGATCACCAACTTGCTGTCAATACCCACCTGAAGAGACCATGCCACCTTGCAATCATACCATCGTACGACCCTTCACACACAGCATGCCCCCACCAAAAAGTCATCATCATAATAAACACCAAGTCTCCCCCCAAAGGAGCACAAGCCTCTCTCCAAAAGAGCACAAGTCTTCCTCCAAAGAAGGAACAAGCCTCATTACAAACGAGCACAAGTCTTCCTACAAAGAAGCAACAAGCCTCATTACAAACGAGCACAAGTCTTCCTACAAAGAAGCAACAAGCCTCATTACAAACGAGCACAAGTCTTCCTACAAAGAAGCAACAAGCCTCATTACAAACGAGCACAAGTCTTCCTACAAAGAAGCAACAAGCCTCATTACAAACGAGCACAAGTCTTCCTACAAAGAAGCAACAAGCCTCATTACAAACGAGCAAGTCTTCCTACAAAGGAGCAACAAGCCTTCCTCCAAAGAAGCACAAATCTTCCCCCAAAGAAGTAACAAGCCTTCCCACAAAGAAGCTAAAGCCCCTCTCCCCAAAAGCATCCAGTAGAGTAGGCACCCTGGCCCAATATGTACACCATGTGCAACCTAGGTGTGATCAGAGGATGGCCCAAAGACACTCCTGGGTAAATCCATACCTGAGCATGTGCCCTCATGGTGATACCATTTCTAGTATTTTTCGGTGGTGGCTCACTCCCTATGCCTCAGACGCATGGGCCCAGGGGCTCATACTATGGAACATTATAATAGCGGGATGGGCATTAATCACCACATGCATCTACCTGACCCTGCCAGACTGCCCCCCCCCTACCCTAAACAGAGCTACTAGACGTAGACAGGGAAGAGGCAGCAAGGCTCTTATCTATAAGGCACGGAGATGCTCATGTAAGAAGACGTGGTCCCCTACCGCCCCCTGCCTCATCATCGGAACCTCCATGCTATTATATTACCTCCCGGTAACCACCTGCTTGTATTACCTCATGACTCCCCAGGTCATCACCAGCCTCATACACCTCACCATCCTCACTAGCCTAATTACACCTCAACCCGCTTGCCTGCCCCCTCACCCCACCTGTAGAGGAAGGGGTCAGACCTCGCCCCCACTCCATACCCCCCTACCCCCGCCCCACCCCTCATACTGGGAACCTCAAGTATTCGACCTCTGCCAGGCCCACTCAATGAATAGCCAACTTGGGGGTCCCCAGGCCACCAACAGCCTCCCCCACCCAGCCATCCCCACCAGCCTAAACACATCCAGATCCAACTGCCCACCCCCCCCACCCCACGTGTAGAGGAGGAGACCAACCCCCTCTCCCCCCTCCCTCTTCTCCCCTCCCAACCCCACCTCCCATACTGGGAACCCCAAGCATATAATTTCTGCCAGTCCCACGCCATAAATACCTACCTAGGAGGTCCGTACATAGAACCCCTAGCTATCCTCGCATACGCTGATCACCTCCACACCAGCCGCCGT
Source organism: Chlamydomonas sp. ICE-L (assembly GCA_013435795.1). NCBI lineage: Eukaryota > Viridiplantae > Chlorophyta > Chlorophyceae > Chlamydomonadales > Chlamydomonadaceae > Chlamydomonas > Chlamydomonas sp. ICE-L. Next base: position 126,946 of record JACBWV010000210.1, on the reverse strand, counting down.
AGAATTAGGGACGAGCACTACACAACTGGACACGGCCAGGGCAACTTCTCAGTCCCCCTGCTTAGCTCCTTCCTGCATCTACACCACCCCATTGTGGGCATCCTCACCCCGTTGTATAAACCCCCTTACACCCCTGCTCAGCTTCCCCTTCCTAACCATGGACACCGAGAGACATACCCCAAGGGCATCATGCCGGGCAGCACAAAGGAACAGATATTAGAGCGCCTCCACCCCCACCAGGCATGCATACTCAACTTCAGCACGGTATTTGGCCATGCAGCCACAATCAAACACTCCCAGGGTGAGTGGTACTTGATAGACTCTCTCAAACACCAACCCATTCTCCTGAACACCCCTCGTAAATGGGCGAGCATCCAGGGCCACACCTATACACTACAACCAGGACAACCCAATGAAGCATGGCTAGATCACAACCCCATCAACCCTATGGAGGAGGACCTCCCGGAGGACCCCATGGAGGAGGACCAAGCCACCACCCCCACCCCCGCCGTACAAACAACCCAGACCACCCACCGCACCAATCTCCCATATTGGGAACCCCAAATCGACTCCAACTGCCAAATACACTCCATCAACATTTACCTGGGGTACAAAGCTCTTGATCTTGACGAAATCCTAGACTTTTCTGTAAAATTAGACACTCATGTGCGCAACTATACGTGCCAACAATGGACCCTAGAAGGGCACTATGACAGTCTCACTGGTAACTATTCTAGCAATCTTATTAATTTATACCTTTCTTCCAACAAATCTCACCTTGGCCTCCTTACTAAGCACACCAACCCAAGATACATTCCCCACCATATTAGCCCCCACACAGAAATCGCAGGGACTTCACTGACCTACTCTGAAGGTATCATGCTGGGCAGCTCACAGATGCAGATCCTACAACGCATCCCTACCAACTGCTCTTGCTTCCTCCTACATTATCACTCTGGATATGGACATGCTAAGGCCATTAAGCAACTGGACGGTGAGTGGTGGGATATGAACTCTGAAGGCCCCTATCCCCTGAAGCCTCCTGACTGGCAACATATTCAAGGGCACATTTACACCCTTACAGACACATCTGGACTACCCTGCCCTCAACTTTTCCAGCCTGAAATTTACTATGAACCAAACAACCCAACTCAAACTATCATTATAGACCTACCTACCACTCTTACTCACAATGCTACCGACTCCTCAGACCAGATAGTTCTTACAGACCAGATGGATCTTACAGACTCCTCACAACTTCAACAACTTCTCTCAGACCTTCCACACCCTACAGATCACATTCACCCTGCAGATCCTACAGAGCCCCCAGCTCCTACAGAAACTGTAGACCTTGTCTCTGATGATGAGGAGCCTCCCAAATCTAAGAAACCTAAAAGAACCTCTACCCGTTGCAACCCCACTTCCCTCCACTCAAACTCTACACATAAATCACCGACCACCAAAAAAACACCCAGGGATACAACTCAACCTCCCAAGACTAACCTTCCTATCCCTACTAGACCTGCCATACCCGACAGCAACAAGATGCGCCAGAGCAGGATCTTTGGAGCAGAACCTCCTACCAAGAAACCTACTCCCCCCAGACTCACCACAAAAACCCTTCCAACGAAAAGAATTAAAATAACCCACACTACCTCATATCCTGTTCAACAGCAGCAAACTGCACTCTATCTCACTAACATTATCACTTCCAACTGCAGAGGCATCTTCTCATCCTGGGAAACACTCTACGACCATATTCGAACTAATGAGCCAGACATTGCTATTCTCACCGAAACAAAACTCACCTCTAACAACACAGGTATAATTAATATGATCAAACAAGACCTATCTGACTACCACTTTCATCACAGCAGCAAAACCATTAAGCAAGCTACCAATGCAGACAACATTGTAACCCGCTCAGCTGGAGTTATCACACTTATAAAAAAGACTCTTACTACACATCCAATTAAACATGAAGTCCCCACTGACATAGCTGGTCATCTCACTCATCAAACTATTAACAACACTACCCACATTTTAGGCGTCTACATGCCCTGCAATGACCCTGCCAAAAGAGCCCGAATTTATGAACACATTCACTACATTATATCCCAAAACCCCTCTCATCACTATATTGCAGGGGGAGACTGGAATGCAGCCTACTACCTTACTGATAGAAGCAACACAATCAAGTACCTGGAGGACCAGCCCCACTATCAACACCTTAATAAATATCCAATTCACATTCAACCGTCACCACGTCCCCACACTTACTCAGACAACACTTCCTACAGTAGCAGGATAGATGACATAATTCTCATCAACCCCCCAACTGCAACCACGGTGACAGAAACTGCACACCAAATGGGAGACACACTGGACCACTTCACCCTGGAACAACACATTACCTCCTCTCGCTTTCCCCCTCCTAACCTTGACATACCACCTCACAATCCAACACCTTAACTGCAGCTTCCTCTCAAGCAACAAGACATGGCCAAAGCTAAAGAAGCCATCTCTAATCAATTTCTCCATCAATTCCAGCACAGCCACATTAACATAGATAAAGCCTGGACTATAGCACAAACTTTACTGGGAGAAGATAAAACATCTGCACACATTCAATCTATTAGACAAGAACTCAAAGCCACCATACCAGAAGACCTTAACAGCATGACAAATCATCTCATGGTCACTCTTCACCAAGCTCTCTCCATCATGACTGACACCTGCCCTACCAAGCCTAGTACACCAGGCACCTTCCTGCCAAGACAAACTGCCAAAACCTACAGAAGACTTAACTACCATATTAAACACATTAAAGCACTCCGAACAGCTTCCAACCACCTTGACCAACAACAATACATGGAACTTAGAAGCACACCTCACACGGCAGGCACATACTCACCTACCACTAAAATTAAAATACAACAGCACTTTCAAAATTTACTCCTCTCTGACTATTGTCTCTCCCTAACTGCTGATATTAAACAAAGTATTACAGAATTACGTCACATGCAGGTTGCACTCAAAGAGGAGAGATCAACCGCCTCCATTAATAAATTCCGACGCCGCCTCAGTACACAAGCACGACAAACTCACAGGTATATTTTCTCTCCTGAAAATCACACACACACCCACTGCTCTACTGGACGCATCCACACACACACTCAGCACTAGCACCCAGGGTCTCCTGGAAGTTATGACTAAACATATGGGAAAACTCATGTCACCTCCCACTCCACCCATCTCAGATGACTATACACGACACGCCACCCCCCCTCCATGGGAAACACACACAGACAAATACCACTTGGAAACTCCAGCCAACTCCATACAAAACACTGCCTCTCCCTACACCTTTCTCTCCTCCTCAAACACCTATGCTGACTGTATTAGGAAACTCTCTACCAACAAAGCCACTGGCCCAGACGGCATACCTAATGAATTACTTATGTGCCTCCCACAGGAAATGCACCTCATAATACACAAACTCATGCAGCTAGTATGGATCCTGGGAGAAACACCAGACTGCTGGAAAACCTCACACACAGTCATGCTCTACAAAAAATCAGATCCTTGCTTACCTCAAAACTACAGGCCAATAGGCCTTAACAATGCTGTAGCCAAACTCTGGACCTCCCTTGTTACTAACACTATTACTACCTACTCTGAAACCAACCACATTCTTAGCGCCTGCCAAGAAGGTTTCAGAAAAGACAAAAGTACCTATAGACAACTCTTGAACCTACTCCACAACATTGAGGACGCTGCCCTCTTCCACCAGGACCTCTATGCTGCCTACTTCGACTTTAGCTCTGCTTTTAACATGATTGATCACCAAAAACTTCTCTGCATCATGCACAGCTTGGGTTACACCCACGACACTATAGACACTATTAAAGGAATCTACACAAACTCTACTACACATATTCTCCTTAACAATACACCTGGCTCCCCCATCCCCATCACTAGGGGCACCATCCAGGGGGATACTCTCTCCCCCCTACTCTTCATTATCTTTCTAGAACCCCTACACAGATGGCTCCGTTCTGGGGGACGAGGATACAGAGCAGCATCCCTACCCTCCAAAACAGCAGATGAACACCACACCAGCAGCTTGGGGTATGCTGACGACACTGCTGTCCTAACCGGCAGCTCAGAGGACCTTCGCATCCAATGTGGTAAAGTTCAAACTTTTAGCATCTGGTCGGGCATTCCTCTTAACGCCACCAAATGTGTGGTCAGTGGCATACTCCACAAATCACACCCCTCTCAACCTACTCACAACAACACTCTCAAACAAAGGCTAGATAAAATTCCACTAGGAAACTCCTATGCTACCTACCAGCCGCCTGACCAAGCCTACAAATACTTGGGGGTTCACATCTCACTTACCTTAAATTGGAAAACTCAACTCCACTCTACTATTGAAACCATTCACAATAAAGGGCTGAGTATCCTCACCAAAGCTAAAAACAGGGCAACCCCCACCCAATGCTTACGAATAATTTCACAATGTGTCAGAGCAGCTATTAAATACCCCATGATAGTAGCTCCCTTCTCACTAACCGACATTCACGTCATTGACAGAGCAGTATTAAAAACAGTTAAACTCTGTTGCTCCCTTCCCAGATCTTTTCCGACAAGAGCACTCCACCTCCCTAAAACAGAGGCAGGACTAGGGGTGCCCTCCCTACTCACTGAATACACCCAGATTACTGCATCAGACCTCACCCAGTCCATGAACGACCAAGGTCACCTGGGAATCCTCACTAGAGCTCTCCTTAATAAATCAACTTCCACCGTGACCACTCTAGATCCTCTCTCTCTATCCCGCAAGCAACTTAAGTATATGTCCCTAGCCCGCCAGCTGGAAATTATTAAAAAATCTGACATAACAATTTCTTGGAATGACACAGAACTTCTTGACAAACTTAACATACACTCTCTTCCTCTCCCTCCACAGGCAATCCCTGTATCACTCATGACTCCATTCCATGACCTGGCCATCTATTCATACCATGACCTGGTCACCCCCATGGAAACTCACCTTGTCAGCACTACAGATCTCTCTCTTATCACCTTACACAAAGTTACTAAACACCACAAACGGTCCCTGAACCGCCTCACCGCTCACCTCTCCTCCCTCCAAACTGTCGCCTCCCCAATACACTCTGACCCACTTCCCCTCTCACACCGACAACTTGCGCCCGGTTACGCAATTGCGCAGAACACAACCGATAACGTTAAATCTCCTGCTTCTATTGAACCCTCCACCCCACCCACCCAGCGTTACCAACCTCACGCCACTGTTACTGACGCAGACTACGAGGCGGATTCCATTGGGGACCTGGAAGGAAACCAATGGTGGGCGTGGCCCACGCAGACCGAAGGCAGTCACGCGCACCAAGCATGGGGCTGCCCCAGCAGTGATGCCACCTGGGCAGCACGCCACTACTTGTGCAAATCCTGGATCCGTCACTCCTCCACCTCTAAATTTTACCGTGCATATAGAATAACTCCCACCTCACACCCTGACAGGATCCGCGAGGCCATGACATCCCCCGACAGCAGCGCACCTGCACCACCGGCGCGCCTGGTCCACCTTACCTACGGATCCCAATACAAAGCCCTGCACATCACGAGCTGGCGGGGCAAGCGCTCCTACAACGACGACAAACTAGTCACTTCCACTGTTGTCCACGTTCAATGGGCCCCAACCATCATGCACAACGAACATATCAACTCCTACACACACATGGGATACAGCATCCACCACAGCACATCTCTTACCTCCACTACCTCCACCATACATTGGAAACCCCAATCTCACCATGCGTCTCACCTTGTTGAACTTTTGGGACAACCAGCATACGACCAATTAACCCACACTTTTAAAACTACTCCCCCATTAACCACACACCTCAACCTTAGGAAGGACACCCACCTTACTAACCTTCAACAACAAGGCCAATGGGCCACCTCCCCAGGATTTAATGCTGACAACCACAACCTTGTTCACAAACTTCTGAAAATTGACACACACGACAGGCACCCAGACTGGGACATTCAACCACCCTCAGCCTACATTATACAAACAGGCATCCTCACCACTCTGGATGACCAATCCACACACACACACACCAACGTTTCATATCTTTATAGCCCCACTGGTCACTGTCTTGGGCACATTCCCAACGACAGACTAACCTCTCTCAAACAAAACTATGACCACTTCAAAAATCACCACCCTACCAAATGGAACCAACTGACCCAAGGAGGAACATACCACACTGACTTAGCTGCCCTCTTCACCAGATACAGAGCTGCTCCTGCTGCTACCAACACTCTTTCTCCTTTTCTCTACCAAGCAGCAGCTGCTCTGGGCATTACTCACCATCGTACTTCTAACCCCCTTAGCTACGACCTCACCAGCTTCTCTTCTACCAGCCCTGCTGATCAGCTCTTTGGCTCCAACCAAGACCCCTTTCTTACCATCTGGACTGGGGGCTCACTGGTGGACATTCCTAACTCCACGACACAAGCACACCAAGCTCTAAGGTGGGCCCTAGCCAGTGCTGACCATGCTGAAAATACTCTCAGCCCTACCTGCACCCTGATGCTCCTCCCTGACGACCTTGCTGCCCCTTACAAAAGCCTCCTCCACCACTCCTGGATTCACTATATTGACTCCAGACCGCAGTCTGAATTTTATACTACCTCTGAAATTTGGCTTGGCAGCAAATCTCACACTCCACCCTCCACCCACAAACTACACCTCATCCTTATATGCAACCCCCACAGCCAAGATACCTATTTTCCTAAACTCCCAGATTTTATTGACCAATGGACATACTACATGCAAAGCCTCTCCTCATCCTGGGAGCCCTCTACTATCACTCCACCTCCCACTCTTACCTTCTCTGACATTATCATTACTTACCCCCGGAAACTCAAATCTCTTGCCAAAAATCCTTGGCAAACTCCACTCCACCAACACCCTCCTCCCTCTCTTCTTACCACTACTCACCCTTGTCTTCACCTAGCTACCCCCTCCTCAGGCCTCCAGGTCTACACAGATGGTAGCCTAATAAAAGGTAAACCAGGGCACCCTAGTAAAATAGGTGCTGCAGTATATGTCCCGGCTGCATGACAAAGCTACACCATCAACCCTGGGGGAATAGGGGCCACCAAAACTAACAACAGGGCAGAACTGGTAGCCATCCACCAAGCCCTTCTCAACATTGACTACGACAAATCCCATACACTCCATACAGACAGCCTCTGCTCTCTTCAACTTATTAAAAAAATGATTCATGACCCTACCACAACAACCCGTTCCATTCATACTGAACTTCTGCAATCAATTCAAAAACACCTCATTCAACGCATCCTGCATGGTTCACACACCACTCTTTGTAAAGTCCGTTCCCACACAGGTATCCTTGGAAATGACAGGGCAGACATTCTGGCACGCAAGGCAGCTGAGCACCCTGCCTCCACCAATTTTACTGACAACACTGGGGAAATCCCCCGCCACAATGTCTACTGGCCCACAGTTCAACCTCCTCGCACACCCATGGGAGATATTCCCCCACGCATCCTAGCACCTAACCTTACACAAGGTATCACCTCTAACCTGCCCACTAGCTGCCACCTTGGCCAACACCCTCTTAAAGGGATTTATGCAACCACCTGGGCTGATAACACTCCCCACCAACTTCCTCATGCAAGTAACAAATTTTGGACCTCAACCCTTATCCAACATAAAACTAAATTCCACATCCTTGAAGCCCGCTGGGGTAGACTGTGGAACCGTAAACTTGCATTCCGCTGGAAACTCCCTTATATTACAAGCACTCACCCACCCACGAACTCCCTATGCCCCATTTGCCACACCTGTGAGGACGGAGCTGGCCACATCCTGGCGGGCTGCACACACCGGACTTTCAAGGGGCTCTATATCAAGAGACATGACGCCGCAGTGCGATTCATCCACAAGGCCATTTGCACCGGAGCCCTGGGATCCCGCAGAATGATCATGGACGCTGGCAAGGAAGAGGACCTCCCCAGGGGGGTCCTGGGCAAACGTCTCCCTGACTGGTTACGCCCCTCCACTATTACTGTAGCGGACTGGAAGAGAATGAGACCTGATCTTGCCGTCCTACCTGACATAGACTCTCCTACCTGTATGTCTGATAAAGAATTCTGGGTTCTTGAGCTTGGATACTGCTCTGATACCAACCATGCTACTAAGTTTATCACTAAACACGCCCAGCATGTTGAATTAGTAAATGGCCTTAGATCGGCTGGATACCTCGTTCACTATGAAGTTATCACCGTTGGAACAACTGGTACTATTCCAACCTCTTTTTTGACTTCTATGACCACTCTTGGACTTCAGAGATCATGTGCCCTCAAACTGGCGGACACAGTCCACTCCCACACCATCACTAGCTTTCAGAGTATTTTACAGTGCAGACGTTTTATGGAAGCACACCCCGGGTCGATACCCGGGGACTAGCACACAGACCGTCCCCCCTCTCAGGCTTTGTCTTGCCAGCTGCATTGTGTCGGTGCTTTCCAACCGGGGTGAAAACCCCCCGTATTAAGCTGCACTGGCATGATGTGGCTACGGTGCCTGCCGGTCAGGCATCGGTGGTAATTCTTTTTACTGAGATGGCCCTACGGTGACTATAGCTAGCTCCGGCTTACGCTATGGTGTCCTTAACTTCACGTCCTGTGAGTAACGGTTCTACACGGATGTAACAATTTCAATTTCAATTTCAATTGTTAGTGATGATGACTCTGACGAAGACGAACAAGTGATAACAGATGATTCCCAGCCAGAATCAGAAGAAGTTGAAGTGAAACAGATGTCAAGACAAATTAAAAAACGCTTGAACGTTACAAAAGTTCCAAAAATAAGCCAGGAGGAAACTGTTGAACTGTTTAGACAGAAAATAATGAATGATGGGAAACGACTGGCTTATCAATCACTCTTCCCTGGGTCACAATGCCCTTTTTAGTAAAATATTATGTCCTGTAAAAATAGATGAATATCACAGAAAACGCAGTCAGTAATTTTATTCATAAAAAACTCGTTTATAAGCCAAACACTTACCCACAGTGTCTAAACACGTCTTTGCCACGCAACTATTTTGTAGCCCTTTTCATTGGGGCCGAGGGACTGGTAAAACATATTCTGTTTGCCAATTATTGAAACAATATGAGCTTGCGGGTTTTGATGGCAAACAGGCTATGAGAATTCTTGTATTTTCACATACCCATGATGCAAATCCGGTATTCAATTGTCTGAAGATTCATCCTGATGATCTTATAAGTAATTACAGTGACTCAAAGCTTTTAGAAGTTATTGAAGACATCAAAAAAGAAAAAGAAATAACTGAACAGTTCAAGAAAGATTTGCAAGTTTGGGCAAAGTTTTTCAATGGAAAAATAGATGCATTGACATTTGATGAGATAGATTTTCTTGAGAGAACTGCATACCAAAAGCCTACTTGTAGATACCCAAACGGTGCAATAAATTATTTTGTATTGGATGATCTGGTGGGTAGTAGTGCATTCAAAAGTGTGGGTAAATCAGCATTGACAAACTTGGTTTTGAAGAACAGGCATTTGGGTATAAACATCATGATTTGCTCACAGAATTTGAAAGCTATACCCAAGAGCATCAGAACTAATACTTCATTGTTCGTTTTATTCAAGTTTGCATCAACCAAAATATTGGTAGATCTTCATGATGAAGTCAGCTCTACTCTCACCTTGAAGAAGTTTGAGAGGCTGTATATACATGCAACACAGGATGAGCATGACTCTCTTGTTATAGATTTCACAGGAGACAAACTAAATAGGTTCAAGAAAAACTTTGATATTGTTCTGAACCTGCAATAAGACATTTTATTTTTCTAACTGATTGTTAAAGAATGGCCTCTTTGACACAAGAATACAAGCAAACGAATGAATACAAAAACTTTAGAGCTGCAATTTTAGACATGTCTCCTGGTCTACCTGAATACTTGGTAGATGTAGCTATTTCTGTACATATCAATAAACCATTGTTGTATAGGGACAAGAAAGCTATCAGGAAAGACTTGCTGAATAAAATTAAACCTGTTTCTGGTACTGAGGTTTTAGATGGCTTGGTTACAATACAAAATGTTACAGTATAATATATCCCATATTATAAAATGTCTCCACCTGTCTTGAAAACACAATTGTTGTACATATCAAGCACGTTTCGAACAAGTGGAACGCCTGACAATTTCACAACATCATTGCCTGCAGGAGTCCTGCAAAATCCCTATGGAGGCACTTTCGGGAATGTGGTTAGGAAGGTAGCTGATTTCGGTGGAGGTGTAGCTCGGAAGGTGGGACAATTTGCGGGACCAGTGTCCAATGCGGCAGCCTCCATTGTTGACTTGTTGGGACAGGGAGGGGTAGCGGACGGAATAAGGGGCGTAGGAAGCGCGTTACAGCAGTTCAGTCCAGAAGTTGAAAAAATACTATCCAAAGCTAGTGGGGTAGATCGTATAGCTCAAGGGCTAGCAAAAGTCATCAAGTAGTGAGTAGCAGCAGCTCCCGTCACGCAGTGATGAATCGCGGGCTGAACGGGAACCTGGAGACAGTCGGGTCCTGCCGCGGCTCCTGACTTCCTCTTGACTTCCTCGGCTTCGTCTCATGGCTGAATCGGCAGACGGTTGCAGTTGGTTCCTGTCGGGGAGAGTAGAAATGTGTAACGAAGTGTAATCAAGTATGCCGCGAGTCATCACTACGTGACGGGAGCTGACGCGACTCCCTCTTGACTCTCAGCCACGCTGTCCTTTGGGGGTCGTAGTTGGCATGCCCCCGAATCTTCATTTTTGAGTCGCGCGGAGTCATTCATTCGTCATTCATTCGTCATTCTTTCGTCATTCTTTTCTTCCTTCTGGCGGGACTCGCGTCAGCTCCCACAGACAATTCCAACGACTACTGCAGGGGCAACCACGACTAATGCAGGGGCAACCACGGTACCTCCTGCTCCTGGACGGAGCAGGATGCACAAAGGGCCTACGCGAAGCAGTACTGCAGTACTGCAGGGGCAACCACGATACTGTGTGGCAACCACTCCTCCTCCTGCGAGTAGCGGGGGCGGAACGGGGTAACCGGTAGACAGTCGCATCCTGCGCGGAGAGTAGAAAGGTGTAACAAAGTGTAACGAATCGTAACATGTCGTATTTTGTCGTATTTTGATTCGGCTGGAATTCTAGGGGGGGGGGCAAGGCCCATACTGTGGGCGCTGGGGGGGGTAAACGTTGTACTGGGCCTGCCGACGACTACTATTTTTTCTTATCGACACACGCTTTGCGTATGAGACTAAAGGGCGAATCGCGTCAGCTCCCGAATCTTAGGCGAATTGTTGGTACTGCATGATCATTTGAGAGAATATCGACAGAACGCCCACAAAAACAAATAGCCCGGGCCATCGCTAGACAGTCGCGGAAATTACCTACCCTTCTTTGGCATTTTTCGGAATTTTCTATATACTCGGGAAACATGCCGTCGTGCCGCTAGTGCCATACTTACTGACACAAACATAGACAGATGCACGTGGGCACCACGTAGGCATGAATCAAGACATGATTCGCTATGCCACACAATTGTTGCGAAACCACATCTACAAGCAAGCTTCACTTATCACTTACGTTGTTGTCCAAAAGCCTCATGTGACAGTGGAACATCAGAACTGGGAGGGAAGACAGAGCAATGGTCCCTGCAAATACAGAATGCAGGCATAGTTAAATTAAGTAGCACCCTTTACTTCTTATTTGATGATAGTTTAAAGCCCCCTTGTCTTGTGTCAACAATGGCCAAGCGCTCAAGCAGACTGACAAGCAAGTATTCATGCGTGCAACAGATAGGCATGCAAGCAACCAAGCCACTTTCCCATGGGCTGAACACTCTATGCCTAGCACCTCCAAGCTGCAGTCACCATCCAAATAGTCAGCCAATCAGTCACCAGGGAGGAAGACAGAAAGGCAGGAAATTGAAATTGAAATTGTTACATCCGTGTAGAACCGTTACTCACAGGACGTGAAGTTAAGGACACCATAGCGTAAGCCGGAGCTAGCTATAGTCACCGTAGGGCCATCTCAGTAAAAAGAATTACCACCGATGCCTGACCGGCAGGCACCGTAGCCACATCAGAAAGGCAGGCATACAGACATGAATGCACAAAAGGAGGCATGCAAGCAGGTGGACACTATATAGGCATGTGATCAAGTCAGAATTCCCTAGGCCAAATTGTTGTGAAACCCAACCTACAAGCAACCTTCAGACCGCTACCAGACAGAGCATGGGTCCCTGCAAAAATGAAGGGCGGGCATAGTTACATTTATTGACACCCTTTGTGTTGTTTTTGCGCATTGGTAGGGAGATCCCCCTGGAAGTCCAACCTGCCCTAAGCTTAGGTACCTGAACCTCAGGTCCTACCCCAGCCTTGCATTGTCCACACTTGCCTGAGTTTACCATGCAGAATGGATCTGGAAGACCGAGGCATAAAGACAAGGTTGGACTGTCACCCAACACCCAGCAAAGCAAGGAGAACCAGTATCCACCACAACACAAGAGGCAACATGCCAAGACTGCCACAACCACTAGGAGTGAACCCAATGTGAAGATGCATGCCATAGACATGGGTCTAGTGCGTCAGCCAAATAGACACAGTGCTGCCACCATCTATCATGCAGGGTCTCAAGGGATAATTGCCACGCATGATCTCCTGATACAATGCTCAAGGGCACCATGCAGCCAGGGCAGTGCATGATCCAACTAGAGTGTAAGGCCCCGTGTCCTTTAAAGCTCTACTCAGGCCCAGGAGAGAACAGGTGGAAGTATGACTCACATAAGAGTTTGGAGCAAGTTGTCCCAGCATCCTACTTTGCACAGTGCCAACTAATCATGCTGCCATCCCAAGCTGAAGTCATGCTCCTGGTACAGCAGACTCCACATACCACCATATTTGACCGTGTACAGAGCAACGTCGAGTGGACTGCCGAGATGCTGCAATTTATGCAGCTTATTCATGCGGTGGCAGTACAGCAGCGCCGACCGGGCTTCCTGGTTAAGGAGTTGACGACGCAAGGGCCGCTGGCTGCAAGATACCATGCCTCCAGCACTGACAACCAACACAGGTCTAGCATAGACGGATCGGTTGCGAGAATTAGCGGCACCGATGTAAGGGAATTTGTGTAGGAGATAGGACCAGAGCATTTGTCAAATTTCAAAAACAATCTGACGCACTACTTTGCGCTTGTCCACGCGGAAGGCGGAAGAGGGCGTTGCGCAGTAATACTGAAAAGAAAGTTGGAAAGAAAGGAGGGAATAATGCAGGACGCCAGAAATATCAAGTAGCAACTAACACATGCTTTGGGCGAGGGAGGGAAGAATATGAGGTAGGAGTACGAGAGGTAGAAGGTTGGCGTGGCTAACCTTAGCCATATTGCAAAGGCTCTAATCGTACGGTCATTTCACCATGCCGCGTACAATCCGCCTTGGCTAAATGCACGTGAAAGGCTGGTGAAAGGTCACCCTGCGAAGACATCTATCAAAATTAGTAAGAGCACAGACACGTGATCGCAAGTCACACTAATATTTCTGTGTGACTTAGGCTTTCATCGCAGTGATAAAATCGTCATGGTTTCGCCCTACAACAGCGCCATTTTCGACGCATGCAGCGAAAGCACATCGGTGACTTGAGGTGTCCATTTTCCCGAATGAAAGCATTTCACCAACGAGTAGTTCGCGCTAGTACTTCGTTGCCTAATTGTTCATTCTATCTCGGAATCGCTGGCAGAGCTTTATAGGTTCGCGAGAATGACCCCTCGAAAAGGTTGCTAACAGACCCTCGAGCGACAGAAAGTTGCATAGCTCTTCGCGTATTAGAACTCAGTAGTTAACGTGCGATCGAGGAGTTATTGGTCACGCTTCAGTCTACGAAAAGTTCTGGGTGTCTGTCGGGATCGCTGGTTTGAGGTGAGCCGAGACATTTCGTCCACTGTACGCCTACATTTCTCTGTAGTTCCGCTGCAAATCGTGTCTTTCGCCTACATTTAGCGAAATTGTCACTTCCCCGAGTGCCTGGGGACTGGGGTTTTCCTAGGGGTGGGAGGCTTCCTAGGGGTAGCAGGGATTGTCCTGTAGGTGGGGCAGACGGCCTGAAGATGGCCTTCGCCTTGGCACTTGACACCTATCCTCTTAGGTCTAGGTGTAGGGGCGATAGCATCACTATCATCATTACTTTTGGGAGCAAAACCGACTCTGAGGTGCAGCATCGTGCTAAAGGGATCATCTATTTCTCTGTCCTCGCTATCATCCTCGCTATCATCCTCGCTATCATCGTCAGCACTATCAGTATCATGTGGATCAGCATCGTCGGTGAAACCGAACATGCCCCCACCAAAAGAACGGCTGAGGTACCGCAGTGCTTCTGCAGCATTGTTGGTATGTGCGGAGACTCGAACTGCCTGGCCAGGTGAAAGACGATCGATGATGTAGTTGAAAGCAATGTAGTTGCTAGAGGTGGATATCCTGGCATTTGCATCACTACTATAAGTCCATCCATTGATTGGTTCATTATCTCGTCTTGTGTCAAAAGATCCATCCTCGACAGAGTAGCGGCAACTGTTTTTGAGAAGAGGGGTAACAGTAGTTCTGTACCAGCGTATGAAAACTAATGTGCCCCTACCATCATATGTAGTCGCAGTCGTGGTTGGTCTTGGTAGTCTTGCAGACATTGTCGAGTGGGAGGAGGTGACGACGGGTGAAGGATTTCCAGGGAGATAGACACCTTGGCGATAAGGAGATGCCCCCCATCAGGCGAATGCCGGATAGGATCCGTCAAGTGTGGCCATGGAGCAGAATGGCGTCGGGATCGATGACAGTGATTGTTATTAGAGCGGCGGAAGGGGGGGGGGGGGGGGGGGGGGCGAGTAGCAGGGGATGAGGATTCGGGGAGGTTTGAGGCGAAGGAAGGGTAGGAGATTGGAAAAGGTGGTGAAAAATTGCGAAGCAACTGGGGTGGTAATAAATGGAATCTGGTAGTGGGAGGGGCGAGGTGGAGGTGGAGGCCAACTTGGGAGGGATCTGGAGGATTTGATAGGTCAGGAGGTGGTTGAGAGGTGGCTGAGGTTGCGTAAGCAACGGGACGTGGGAGATGGGAAGGGGGTGGTGGGGGCGCAGTGGAGGTAGAGATGGTTGTCAGGGGGTGAGGGGGGGTTTGCTGGACGACAGCTTGATGCTCAATGGAGCAGAATCAATCCGGATACGCGGATGATATACCGCACAAGAGTGGTGTCCCAGCGGGGAGGTTCTTGTCGGGTGGAGAGCCTTACTCGATCCTTTCAATTGATTCACTCCGCGCGACAACAATCAAAATGCCCTTCAGCTCGGAATACCGTCGAGCAAGGACAATCTAAAGCGAATGGGACCGTAACCTGTGAGTTTCCGGAGTATGTGCAGAGCACAGAGACGAGGGGAAGACGGTAAGGATAAGATCTTTACAGTTAGATAAGCATTCGATCAATGCGCTAGGAGGAAGTACTGAGATGGCGCGGCACCTCAGGGTACCGGCGTCAGAGTCCGTGCCATAGCTGGCAGCGGCATCACAGTACAGTGCAGCAGGGAGGTAGTCCTGTGCACTCTAAGTCACTCTAGGTGAGCCGGTGAAACCCGGTGAATAACATAATCCTCCTCGTAACCCCTCTCCATCCATCACTCCGAACAACGACACCAAGACTCAAGACCACAAGACCCCGGACCATCGATCATCATGCAATCCACCAAGATATTCAATGGCTCCTTAAACAACCCCTGGCGTAAGCATCGGATGCAAATCCTCCTCATCCTCAAGTCAAATCGAGACTGCCTCGCCATCGCCGCGGACTGCATTCTCCCAGTCCCCCTCTAAGGGGAGCCTGCGACAGCGGATGGTTAAATTGAAATTGAAATTGAAATTGTTACATCCGTGTAATACCGTTACTCACAGGACGTGAAGTTAAGGACACCATAGCGTAAGCCGGGTTTTTCACCCCGGTTGGGAAGCACCAGCACAATGCAGCTGGCAAGACAAAACCTGAGGGGTTGCACGGTCTGTGTGCTAGTCCCCGGGTATCGACCCGGGGTGTGCTTCCATAAAACGTCTGCACTGTAAAATACTCTGAAAGCTAGTGATGGTGTGGGAGTGGACTGTGTCCGCCAGTTTAAGGGCACACGTTTTCTTAAGTCCAAGTGTGGTCATAGAAGTCAAAAAAGAGGTTGGAATAGTACCAGTTGTTCCAACGGTGATAACTTCGTAGTGAACGAGGTATCCAGCCGATCTAAGGCCATTTACTAATTCAACATGCTGGGCGTGTTTAGTAATAAACTTAGTAGCATGGTTAGTATCAGAGCAGTATCCAAGCTCAAGAACCCAGAGTTCTTTATCAGCCATACAGGTAGGAGAGTCTATGTCAGGTAGGACGGCGAGGTCAGGTCTCATTCTCTTCCAGTCCTCTACAGTAATAGTGGAGGGGCGTAGCCAGTCAGGGAGACGTTTGCCCAGGACCCCTCTGGGGAGGTCCTCTTCCTTGCCAGCGTCCATGATCATTCTGCGGGATCCCAAGACTCCGGTGCAAATGGCCTTGTGGATGAGTCGCACTGCGGCGTCATGTCTCTTGATATAGAGCCCCTTGAAAGTCCGGTGTGTGCAGCCCGCCAGGATGTGGCCCGCTCCGTCCTCACGGGTGTGGCAGATGGGGCATAGGGAGTTTGTGGGTGGGTGAGTGCTGGTAATATAAGGGAGTTTCCAGCGGAATGCAAGTTTACGGTTCCACAGTCTACCCCAGCGGGCTTTAAGGATGTGGAATTTAGTTTTATGTTGGATAAGGGTTGAGGTCCAAAATTTGTTACTTGCATGAGGAAGTTGGTGGGGAGTGTTATCAGCCCAGGTGGTTGCATAAATCCCTTTAAGAGGGTGTTGGCCAAGGTGGCAGCTAGTGGGCAGGTAGCGGATGGTTACCCTGCTGAAGAAGTTTCTTATCCTAATGCTAGAAATGCTGATCCCAGTGTTGCGAATCGTCCTGTTCCCAACAGGATCTCCATCTGGAAGAACAACCTAGCATTCAAGATGATCCTTGATACCCTAACCGAGCCTATCCAACATGGTATCCTATCCCACACTGACATGGCCACCAAAGCTTTTAGGTACCTGGCATCTACCTACGCTGAGAATGCTGGCAACCTGGAGATGGAATCCGTCAAGAACCTGTATGACCTCAGAATGTATTCCACAGAGACTCTGTGGACGTACCTCTCTAGAGGTGCTGACCTATACTCCCAACTTCCCCAGGTCCAAGGAGTGTCCAACACATCCATGCCCACATACCTGAACATCATTGTGACAGGACTGAGCTCTTGTTATTGTCCGTCGAGTCGGACACTGAGTTGGCATAGCGCACGCGTGGTCCTGTGGCTCCAGGACCCGGGTTGCCTGCCGCCGGGCCATAGGCTAGCTATGGCCCGCACGTGTCTTCGGAACCTTCCTGAAGACTTCCTTTTCTATATAGCCGCACGAGTTGCGATGATAAGCTATCTGCTCTTCAGTCTTCATTGTGTAACAACTCTATCAATTGAAAGGTTATCGGCCCGACCGCTACCTGCAGACAGCGCCCCTGCGCCCGTGCCAAGTGGATCTTCAGCCCTGCACAAGGTGACAGTTTTCCCTCAGACTAGCTCGACGGCTTGAGTACTGCTTTTGGCCCTGGATTGTCTACGTATTCACGTAAGAAATCTAACCTGCGCTGCCCCGCCTACTGCCCACACAACTCTCCCGTTGTCTCTACCATCCGTCACAGACGAAACGTAGACGCAGTCCAGGAGTCTGAGTAGATCTTCGACGTGAGTTGCAAACTCATCAGATCACACACAGCGTTGCGCAATCCCACAAGGATTGCTTGTGCCACGGAGTATCAACCCTGCACACCCTCGAAGACCCCCCCCCACCACCACCACCACCACCACCACCACCTAATTCCGTCACCCATTTCCTGCTACTATCTCCACCATCACAGACCAACAAGACCCATTTGGTTCCCCATTTGTTGTCAACACTCCATCACCTCTACCTCCGAATCGCACACCAAAGACTGAAGCCCGACAAGCTTCACACCCGGATTACCCACAGACCGGTTTATTAACCCGGTGTGAAGATCAAGACCCCAAGACCCCAGCGCCGCGACAGACACCATGGCAACTCCAGCCAAGCTCCCTGCCCTCGTCTTCGACGGCACACCTGCTGTCCCATGGCACAAGTTTGGACCCTTCCTTCTCCGCCACCTCAGGTCCCACCCGAGGTGCATCTCTGTTGCCATTGAGGCAGCGAAGGACGTTGTCCCCGCAAATGAGCCAGCAGATGCCGACGGATACCCGCTGGAGGAGTCTCACTACCCGAATGTGGACAATGCTAATGCAGCTATTGCGGCTCGTGCTGTTCCCTACCCAATCAACATGGTAAAGAACGCTGTTGCACTGAATGAGATCCTCAAGCATTGTTCTGAACCCATCCAACAGGCCGTCCTAGCTAACACTAACGTTGCTGCTAAAGCCTACAGGTTTCTCAAGACCTCGTATGGAGAGAGGAACTCTGACCTTGAGACAGGGGCAGTGAGATCCATGTATAACCTCAGCATGACAACTACTGAGCCACTACAAACCTACCTCTCTCGCAGTTATGAACTCTATACCTTGCTTCCCCAAGTGAATGGGGTCAGCAACACCTCCATCCCTGCATTCCTCAGCGTAATTGTTCAAGGACTTACACCTCGTCCAGAATACAATGGATTCAGGTTTTCCTTTCACAACTGTGTATGCCCTGATTTTGCCTCCTTTCAGACCCAGATCATCAGGTACCAGGTGTCTAACCAGATCTCTGACTCCAGCATCTCTCCAGAAGAGACTGAGCACATGGCAGCTGCTGCTTTCCAAGGCCGCCCAAGAAAGGACCGTCTCCCATCTACTCAGATGACATGCTGGAACTGCAATGGCTATGGGCACAATTCAATCACTTGCCCTAGTCCCACCACAGAGCTGAAGTACAGGCCACCACCGTTCTCCTCCACATCTGCACGTCGAGGATCTTCATCACCCCCCAAGGATGCAGCCAAGAGGTCATCCAGCAAGTCCAAGTCTCCTAGGAGAGACAGCAGAGCATCTGCCAGAGACACCAGAGGACGCCGTGACAGACGTGGGCATGCCCATGTTGCAGATGATGACTGTTCCACCTCCCAGTCCACAACAGACAATGAGGATGAGCACAACTTCATGGCCTTAACTTCTGATGACCCACAGCCCCTCCAGTTTGCAGACTCAAGAGGCAAGTCCAAACCCCTGTCTGACCCACATGCTCCCATGGATGACACTGCTTTCCCTGGACCCACACCTGATCCTCATGCTTGCCATAGTAGGAGAGATGAGCCTATGCCAGCCCTAGTTTCCAGTGATGGCACCTCTGATGATGATGATGATAAGGGTGCTCATGCCCAGTTCCAGACAGCCCTCCTGACAGAGTGGATTTTAGACTGTGCAGCCCACTCCCACTGCACCAGTAACCCGTCCATCTTGCATGACATTCAGGATCTCCCCCAGCCTATTAGTCTCCACCTGGCAGACCTTGGAGCATCACCACTGCTCTGCCTCCAGAAAGGAAAAGCCAACATCAGGGGTCACCTTGGATCCATGATCACACTCAACGATGTGCTCCTTGCTCCACCCTTGACTGTGGTCAACATGCTCAGTGTGCATGCAGCACACAAACTCTGCCCCAACCTCCAGCTCCATGCATCTAGTGTTGCTGCTACACTCTCCCTCCCCACTGCCAAGGGCTCCAAGACTATTCTCTTATGCCCTAAACAAAATGGCCTCTACATCACTAGCACCTCTAAGATCCCTCCCTCTTCCCCATACCCCTGTAATACCCTCCCTTCTGTCATCATGATGGTCACCCAGCAAGACCCCAAGAACATCTGCTACAATGATGATGCTGCTGCCAGTTGCACCATTCCCCATGACACTGCCAGCAGCTCCAGCAGCCTACCAGACCTGGTTCCTGCAAATGGTGAGGATGACATGCCTGACCTTGTTCAACCAATCATGCCCTCCATGATCCAGTCAGACAATGGGGGGGAATTCTCACCACACCAACATGACCTGCTGGAAGACGACTTGTATACCACATTATCCCATGACTTCATCCCAGATACTGATTACTCCACAGCCCCTAGCCAGCAGATGCCCACTGTTCCCCATGATGAGCTGTGTAACCTGACAGAAGCACAAGCCAGAAGAGAGATGGACCTCCTGCTGGACCAAGCCAGAACCAGCTATGAAAGTCCCTATCCCATTGATGGACAGGGGTCCTGCACCCAACAGGAGCTATCCCAAGCCCTTAGATTTGACCAATGGATTCCCTCAGCTACCTCTCTCTCTCCTGATCAGCCCCTAGCCCATGTCAACATGAACACCCACCCAGTCCATTTCCTGAACAACTCTGGCCTCTCCAGGACCAAGTTTGGAACCCTGCTGAACACCCTCAACAATTCCCCTTCCTCCCTTAGAGCCTTCAGCATCAGACCTAGACAGCCTGTCCCTATCCTCATTGCCCAGCTAGCTACCAAGTTCCCTGCCCTTCTAGCTGCTGAAATGTCAGGTTCCCCAGCAGACAGATGCACAACAGTCACTTCTCAGTCTGTGGACCCCTCCTCAAGCATGTCAACAGATTGCAACACATGGTACACATATACCCCACTGTCTCCACAGCTGCCAGGCCCACTATTCAGTGGGCCATATGCCTCCAAGCAGCTATGGCCCAAGCACATGCAAGGGTACTGGTTTCCTGGCCCAAGATGCTTATGCACCCCATCAGCTGAGAGTATCCTGGGGGCAGAGTAATGTGTGTCAACAACCTCAGCATGCACTGGAGCCCTATGGATTTCACATTCATCAACATGCTGGACACCCCAAAAATGTCTAGGAAATCTTTCTCCACCCTCCTGGAGAAACTCCACACCCAGCTGGACCTTGATGGTTACCCAGCATCTGGCACCTAACTTGACCATAGTTGACATTCTTGTTTTAGCCATGAACACTCTAGGATTAATGTGATGCACTGTACTTCCCCATGTACTGCTGTTTTCTTGTTCTTTAGTATCTCTCTCTTAAGCTTCTACAGCATTTCTACAATTCTCTAATTTAGGTTAATCCCAAATTATGGGGGGAATCAGTCATATCTGACAGACATCCTGGCAGCCCCACTGGCAGCTACCTGGCAGCTTCTCCTGTGCCTCAGCCTGACTCCTAGGCTGTCATAAATCTTAAGCATAGTCCATAGCCTTCCATAGTATTAATAAGTCTTCTCTGAGTTAAAGCTACCTTATAGATGACTTTGGAAGTATCTCAGCATATCTCTCCATCTGGATTGATTATATGAGCCAGCGGGGGACGTCTACCTAAAAGAAGTTGCTTACAGCCAGTCAGTCCTTTATACTCCTAGTCCATCTCATGCCTTCCCCTGCAGCCTTTCTGGCCCCTAGCAGATATTGACCTAAAAGATCCCTGCCTTCAATGTGCCACACCCCTTTGGACTGTCCCAAATAATTCATTATTTACAGTTCCTCTTGCCAGCCGTTAGCATATCTAATAGCCCTGTCAGCCTTTATACTCCTGTATTTTCTTTATGCCCCTCGGCTAATTCCAGGGATTCTTGTACCCAAGAATACCTTGAATTGGGGGGGATGTTATTGTCCGTCGAGTCGGACACTGAGTTGGCATAGCGCACGCGTGGTCCTGTGGCTCCAGGACCCGGGTTGCCTGCCGCCGGGCCATAGGCTAGCTATGGCCCGCACGTGTCTTCGGAACCTTCCTGAAGACTTCCTTTTCTATATAGCCGCTCGAGTTGCGATGATAAGCTATCTGCTCTTCAGTCTTCATTGTGTAACAACTCTATCAATTGAAAGCTCTCGGCCAGAGTACGATGGATTCCGTGACTCTTACCACTCTGCTGACATCCCTGATTTTGCTACCCTCCAACGCAAGATGACCAACTACAACCTGGTCAAGAAAATCCCCACCATCTCATCCCCTGAAGAGACTGAAATGGCTGCTGCAGCCTACAGAGGAAACTCTCCAAACTACAGAGGAAACTCTGGAACAAGACCAGCAAGACCAGCAAGACAGATCAACAAGACTATGACCTGCTGGAAGTTTGGAGGACATGGTCACAGCTCATCAAGGGAATACCCCAGCTCTGACACCGAGCTGGTCCACGGACCACCTGACTCTGATGCTGATGATGACAACGGATCCAAGTCGCTACGTGGGGTGATAACGTGGGCCGATAATTTTTCCAGATAGAACACGGGGTGATAAATACGAGAACGGGGTGATAAACTGGGCCAAGATAGATTGTGACATTAATCCAAATAAAAACCAAAAAATATTGTATCTAGGGATAAAAATAGAATTACATTAATCCGCGGATTAATGTAATTCTATTTTTATCCCTAGATACAATATTTTTTGGTTTTTATTTGGATTAATGTCACAATCTATCTTGGCCCAGTTTATCACCCCGTTCTCGTATTTATCACCCCGTGTTCTATCTGGAAAAATTATCGGCCCACGTTATCACCCCACGTAATTTGGCACAAATTTTTAAAAGGTCATCTCACCACGTCGGGTGTCGAGCACGGTGTGATACCGACGCGTATCTAACACAAATCCGATGTACATCTAACAAAATCTAATTCTGATTTATCCTAAAACTGTCTGTACGGGGGCGAATTCTGGTTTTTAGTTCGGCGCATCGAATGAGTCGCAGTTCGACAGAGAGAGATTCGAGTTTGTAATGCGTAATATGTACAGACTTTGCGTGGTTTACACTCGTTTTTCGAGTCTCACTCGGACCACTTGTATTCGATTGATTGAAGCCGCGCATTGTGTCGCGGTTTTCGCAACCTCATTAACTGTGGTCCGGTCATCCAAAGAAACCGCGCATGGTCTCGAGCAGGCTTCTGCTTAACATACTATGGGGAATTCTGAAGGGGGGATCGCGGGTCCCGCAGAGCGGGACAGTGGAATTGAGCTGCTGACTCACTCTCTGATCCCATGTGGCACCATCAACCAAGCAACAACCCAGCGGCGGCTTGGCGGTTCCGTATACAAATTCAACTATGAGGAAGAGTACCAATGACCGTGTTTGAAAACAGGTAATTGTCTCAAGCAGGCTCTGCTCGGTAACTATATGGGATTGTGAATGGGACCGCGGCCCCAGAGTGGGGCCAGTGGAATTCACTGCTTGACCGCAACGTGAAACAGATGGGATTGATAAGGGTCAGTGGTGTTGTCCACACACGACGGCGGCTTTCCAGACCTGTCTCGTAAGTCATCCCACACAACACCAAGGCGGCTTGCGCAGCCCCCCACTTTCGTACATCATCTCACAACAAACCAAGGCGGCTTTAGAACCCCCCGTCATCCATTCCGTCATCTCTTCAACACCCTCACGGTCGGGGCTTCGAAAAACGAGTGGTAAACGAGGGGGGGGGCATGTGGGACTTCCTCTGCCCGGGAAGAATTTTTTCATTATTTAGTTTTTGTCTGAATAATTGTTGTTCCCACGATGGAGAGTCTTTCAGAGGTGTCATGTGAACACGTTAAAAATAGGTATGCTTGATGGGATTTTTTTTTGAATTTTCGTGATTTTTTTGTTGAAATAATTGTTGTTCCCAAGATGGAGAGTCTTTTCAGAGGTGTTCATGTGAACACGGTTAAAATAGGGATTGATTGATTGTATGATTTTATTTTTGTTGAAATAATTGTTGTTCAAGATGGAGAGTCTTTCAGAGTGTTCATGCTGAACACGATTAAAATAGGGATCAGGGCATCGTGAGAGAATGAGCAGAGGAACACTGCCGAAGCAAGCAAGTAAAGGGACGACGCGCATTCATCCCAAGGGGGGGGGAGGCGAAGGCTCAGTCACCTCAGGCCATGCAGGGAATGGCATGCACAGCAGGACCGCATCAGGTCCTCTCGGAGAGGGGCGTTGCCGCGGCCAGAGGAAACTACGGAACGACAACAAACACAACAACGATTTTAAAAACTGAAGTATTTTTGTTTATTCAGGATTTTGTAATCTTTTGTCAAGCAGGATTTACAGTTAGTAGTGCAGGGTGGGAGAGGAGATTTCCTTGGTGGTTCCGTCAAAAAGACACTCCATCAATCAATAGATCTCGATCTCAATGAATAGATTTAATTTCAATATATATACACTTTCATTCATTAAATGCCACGAGTGGCAAAACTACCTCAAGCGAAAAAAGAAACGAAGAGTCGAGCTGATGTCATTTGCTACACAGGTCCCCGTCCGAGCGGAAAGAAGGACGACTCTTACACGTCCGAAGAGTTCGTCGCGTTTATGAAGATTGAGGCTCTCCGTTTCTCTGACAAAAAAGAACGGACGCTTGATGAATGGATCGAGTGGGCAGACGCGCTGCGCATGAAAGCATCGAGTTGCAGAAAAGTAACAAAATGCAGCGATAAATTATCGTCTGCGCGTAAGGTAGCTGAGAAAACTTCAAAGCCCCTCGAATCTTGTATCAAGAGCAAATGTATTAGTCGTTATGAACTCATGGCGAAGTTTAATAAGAATGACAAAAACGCCATGAGCTCGTTCGATAAACACGCACTTTCCGCGGAGTGCGGTGCCGTTAATTGCTCGAAGGAAGGTGTGAAATATGGCAAGGCGACCAAAGCATTTGACGCAATATCGAAGCGATGCGAAAGAATCCGCTAAGCGAAGGCGATTTTACTACTTCTGCTTGGACACTCTTTTTGGTTTTATGAAGGGGGAATCGCTGGAATTCCTGTCCCGAATGACTTCTGCGATGAAGACTTATTCTTTCTTCGACTTACACGAAACTTGAAAAATGTGAATCTTTTGAAAATGTGAATTCCTGTCTTTTTTCATTAAGGAATTTGGCCCAAATTTCTAAAATGTCATCTCACCACGTCGGGTGTCGAGTACTCCTTACATCAGGCAGAGGCCTCAATAAAGCACCCTTTGTTCATGCTACAAGTAGTTGTATTAGCTGCATTCTGAGAGAGTTGGACAATGATTTTGATTTTCACAACAGGTGTATGTAGTGATGCTCGGATTTCTGAAACACCGCATATGGGTGTGACTGTGTTTGCCAACATCATTTTCAATGTAGCAGTGACAAGTTTGCAGACTGACTCGCGATCTGGAACATCCATATTGGCGAGGATTGGGGATGCACGTGTAGACCACTCTGTAAATGCCACGTTGATTACTTCGTCGCTTGGGACACTTGTTTGTAATACGACGACGGGCAGCTGAATTTGCATGTTTAATTTAAATATATACGGACATTCCTGTACACACGATGAACGCATCAACCACATTGCATCACAGAGGGGACCCTGCTTGACAACTCTATAGGTATTGTGAAGGGGAAACCGCGGGCCCCACGGAGTGGGGCAATGGAATTGAGCTGCTGACTCACTCCCACACATACTAAAGAGGGTCTGAAGACCACGTGTCGTCTCAAGCAGGCTTCTGCTCGACAACTCTATTGGGATTGTGAAGGGGGGTCGCGGGCCCCACGGAGTGGGGAGTGGAATTCAGCTGCTGTCCCGCAACGTGAACAGATGGGATTGATTAAAGGGGGTAGTGGTGTTGTCCATACGCCACGGCGGCTTTCGCAGACCCCACGTTCGTCCATTCATTCTCACACACGCCACCCAGGCCTCCTTGTCCATCAGACAGACAACAGACCGCACACACATGACACGGTGGCTTGCGCAGACTCACATCTGTCTCCACACGACACACCGCACTGAGGCTTGCTGGCGGCGGAAGCTGTCGAAAAACGAGTGTAAACGGAGGGAACATGTGAGACATTCTCCGGAAAAAAATTCTGCAGTTCTTATTTTTTGTTGAAATAATTCTTCTTCCCGAGATGGAGAGCCTTTTCAGAGGTGTTCATGTGAACACGTTTAGAATAGTGGGACAAGGAGAACAATGTGCGGATGCAACTGGTTACAATATAGCTCTCAATCAATATAGCTCCATCTCCATCCCCCACATCATCAACCTCCAGCCCCACCCGTCGCCATGCGGGGCACTTGAGGTGACATCAACTACACTTGACGGAATACTAAAATGAAACCGTTTTCTGGAGTGTACGGCACACCTTACGGTGTAACCAAATGGTGTAGCAACCCACGGGGCAGTGGAACACCAATACGATTTTGAATCAACAAATTGCAGGATGTTAACGAGAATATCGTGGTTCTTTTTTAGATCACGGCTCTCCATCCTGCAGACTCCGTATCGTTCTTTTGTCGGTACTTTCGAGAGTGTCCATTGAAGGACCAGCCGCACTTAAGCGATCGACTCTTCCCCGGTACCGTGGCCCAAAAGAACACGGGGTCTTTGTTGATGTGCAATGCGTCATGAAAGGAGGTTTCTTTGCTGGACGGGCCATTTTGTAGGACCATCCACTCGTACACTATAATGTCTGTCGACGCATTATACCGTTTATTGGGATGTTTCATTTTACTGTTCCGCCGACTGTAGTGAGCATGGTGAACGAGACCATTCAGAAGTCAAGGTGGGCAGGAATAAAAATTTAGATGTATATGTATATACAAATGTCGGACACTACATACACCAGTACTGGTACAAAAAGTATTTGCAAAGATGGAACTCCCCGTGTTTTGTACAAGAAGAAGAGTGGACAGAACGGCGGGTCAGACACTTTATGTGTTAAAGTAAGGAAACCAGATGGAACGTATGGTTACAATAAGTTTGTACCACAAGAAGGTAACAAAATGCAAAAAAAACAAAAAGGTGGCAAAGAAACCTTTATCAACGGAATGATTTCGATGGAAAGATTAAGAGAGATTAAGCATAATCATAGCGATGAAATGAGGCAGGGTTCCAGGGAATCAGACTATGAGCACCTGGAACGACTGAAAACGTATTTTCCAGATCTTGTTATATATGACAACTATGGATCACTCGATGATAATGGTAGATATGAAAATTATAAGGGAATAAATGGCATAACGCGCATGGAGATAGTGCCGGACAAGCTGTACAATCAGCAGCAGCAGCAGCAGCAGCAGCAGCAGAAGAAGCAGCAGCAGGTAAAAGTTTATCCGCGAATGAAATGGCCGACCATGAAAGACTGAGCACCGGCAGCAGCGAGTCTTGCAGGGTCCGTATTCGCCCATCAGCGGACCCGTCCGTACACATAGTAAAGGGGTATGAAGACCACGTGTCGTCTCAAGCAGGCTTCTGCTCGACAACTATATTGGGATTGTGAAGGGGGATCGCGGGCCCCACGGAGTGGGGAGTGGAATTCAGCTGCTGACTCGCAACGTGAACAGATGGGATTGATTAAATGGGGCAGTGGTGTTGTCCACACACCACGGCGGATTTCGCAGACCCCCGTCTCGTACATTCATCCTCACACACACCAAGGTGGCTTGCGCAGCCCCCACGTGCGGATTTCGAAAAACGAGTGTAAACGGATGGGGGGACATGTGAGACATTCTCCGGAAGAATTTTTCAGTATTTATTTTTTGTTGAAATAATTGTTGATCCCGAGATGGAGAGCCTTTTCAGAGGTGTTCATGTGAACACGTTTAAAATAGGGATTGATTGATGATTCTTATTTTTTTGTTGAAATCCTGATTATAAATTTTAAAAAAAGGATGCGGGGGGGGGGCGGTGTGCGCTGCTGACACACGTGCCGCTCGACATCCATTTAGGGTTTTGAGATGGGGGGACGGATCTAGGGAGGTGTTACAGGATGATGAGTGACGGAATCATATCCACTGGCTGACCAAGACTTCTTCAGACGATCACCGAGACATGGCATGACAGAGATTGAGTGTTGGTTGGGTTATTTATTTGTTTGTAAAAGATTCTCTACGATTTTGAAGGTTTAAGGGAGCATAACTGCTAGTGACCGTTATTACAATTGTAAACACAAACAACTGAACAAAAAAGACAAAAAAGATCGCACACAATGAACTCGTCGAGGAAGGTCACGAAGTTCGTCACGCCAACAAACCAAAATGGAGACAAGGGGATTTCAACGTTGTCAAAGAAGCGATACTTCGAGATGGAAGAGAGAGTGAAGATGATACTGGGGGTTAAATTACAGGAAGAGGCGGGCATGGTCATGAAGGCGATGCGGGAGATCATGAAGTTCGACCCGAATGTATCAAGGTACAGTGAGGAGGTCAGGGAGGTGCTTGAGGAGAACTCAAGGAAGTGGAGGCAACGGAATAAGGACGAGAAAAATGCGGTAAGATTAAATTATGGTTTAGAAGTTTTATAAAGAGGTCAAGTAAGATTTTTCATGCCTCACCCTCAAGCTTCTCCACATCCAAAGAGACGGCGATGTCTCAAGCAGACACTTTATTGACAACTCTGTGGTTTTTTATGAAGGGAGTGGAATCACAATGCTAATTGGACCCCTGACTCAATAGAAAACGGTGGTATGATGATGAAATGTTTCAAGCAGACGCCTGCTCGAGGGAAACACTATTGGTAAGATTGATGTATATTAATATTACTATATAATATTTGTTTCACTTGTTTCATCAAAAAAGGAAGTCTATATAGGAGAAGAAAACTAAGAATAGTTTTGATTTTGGTGACACTGGTGAAACAAAACAAAACAAAACGAAATCACAAACAAACAGATTGGATGTGATTCGATGACGGAGGACGTCGTCTAGAGGTGTATTGGTGTCGTCTGCTTTTTTTTAGAATCGAGGGCAGCATGCTAATTGGACCCTGACTCAATAGAAAACGGTGGTATGATGATGAAATGTTTCAAGCAGACGCCTGCTCGAGGGAAACACTATTGGTAAGATTGATGTATATTAATATTACTATATAATATTTGTTTCACTTGTTTCATCAAAAAAGGAAGTCTATATAGGAGAAGAAAACTAAGAATAGTTTTGATTTTGGTGACACTGGTGAAACAAAACAAAACAAAACGAAATCACAAACAAACAGATTGGATGTGATTCGATGACGGAGGACGTCGTCTAGAGGTGTATTGGTGTCGTCTGCTTTTTTTTAGAATCGAGGGCAGCATGCTAATTGGACCCTGACTCAATAGAAAACGGTGGTATGATGATGAAATGTTTCAAGCAGACGCCTGCTCGAGGGAAACACTATTGGTAAGATTGATGTATATTAATATTACTATATAATATTTGTTTCACTTGTTTCATCAAAAAAGGAAGTCTATATAGGAGAAGAAAACTAAGAATAGTTTTGATTTTGGTGACACTGGTGAAACAAAACAAAACAAAACGAAATCACAAACAAACAGATTGGATGTGATTCGATGACGGAGGACGTCGTCTAGAGGTGTATTGGTGTCGTCTGCTTTTTTTTTAGAATCGAGGGCAGCATGCTAATTGGACCCTGACTCAATAGAAAACGGTGGTATGATGATGAAATGTTTCAAGCAGACGCCTGCTCGAGGGAAACACTATTGGTAAGATTGATGTATATTAATATTACTATATAATATTTGTTTCACTTGTTTCATCAAAAAAGGAAGTCTATATAGGAGAAGAAAACTAAGAATAGTTTTGATTTTGGTGACACTGGTGAAACAAAACAAAACAAAACGAAATCACAAACAAACAGATTGGATGTGATTCGATGACGGAGGACGTCGTCTAGAGGTGTTGGTGTCTCCTTGGTGTATTGGTGTCGTCTGCTTTTTTTAGAATCGAGGGCAGCATGCGTCACAGAAGAAAACGGAGCCAGACCCAAGCAGCGCAGGCCGGCCGGCCGACTCTTTCATATTGACACAACTTCAGACACATAGACCTCATGCACAGACTCACGCACGCACGGTAAATTGAAACAACGTTCATGGATGCACATACAGCTAGGGACATCATCATCGGAGGGTGCTTAAAGGAATACCTGTATGAATGCATACATCAACACAACTAAAATCAACACAACGACATGGCATCCTACGAAGAGTTGCAGAAGCTCAGCGCGTGGCTGAAGAGATCTGAGGTGAGTGTGGGAAGAACAGTATTGATGCCCATGACTGATTTGAAGGCGCCTAAACACAAGCATTTAGGAAAAGCGAAGTGGGGATGGGCCGAAGCGGACGCGTACGCGAACAACAACCCAACACACAAGGCATGGGGAATGTTGTTGGATGGATTGGTTGTGATCGATGCGGACGACGCAGAGACAGTGCAGTGGTTGGAGAGGATGGAAGATGAAGATGGTGAGGTGGGTGAGGCCATGCAGAGGTGTGCCATTCAAGAGACTAGGAAGGGACGTCACTACATGTTCTTGCGCCCGACATGGGCAGACGAGGAGGGGTACTATGACGGTGCACGACAAGTCGATGATGATGCAAGGAAGGTGGATATGAAGAGCATGTGCCGGACAGGGACAAGGGGTCTGCTGTCTGTTGCGCCCACTGAGGGGAAGGCATGGAAGGAGGGAAGGGCTCCGTGGGACCTGGAGTCGATACCGTACATTCCAAAGGCGCTGATGGAGAGGGTGGCGGTGGCGAAGAAGAAGAATAAAAGGACGAGTAAGGGAGCGGCGGGATACTCAAAGGCAAAGGTGGAAAACACATCAACAACAACAAAGGAGGTAGAGCAGGGGATAATGATGCCGACAAGCTTCATGGAGAGCACGCATGTAGAGAAGATTCTACTGCTCCTAGGAAAAAACAGGTGGGATTCCAGAGACACATGGCGAGGAGTGGCGACGGCATTGAAGAACGAGTACGGCGAGGCGTACAAGGCGCTATGGAAAAAAATGTCCAAGGTGTCGACAAGATACGATGAGGAGGCCGCAGAGAAGCTATGGGAGACAGTGGGAAGGCACGACTATGACGGGCCGAAGATGACAATGAAGTCGGTGGTCAAGTGGGCCGGTGAGGACGACCCGTACGGGTACGCGGTGTACAGAGCGTCTTCGATCCCCAAACTAGTGAAGGATAATTGGGACAAAGGGGACCGAGGTCTTGGACAGATCGTGCACTATCTGCTGAACGGGACCGTGAAGAAGACGGGGAAAGGAAGCAACGAATATTACATCTTCCAGGAGGACACGTGCAGGTGGGACAAGGTGGAGGAGGGGTGGGTGAAAAACGTGGCGAGCAAGGTCTTGGAAGGGATGCTGCGGGACGTAGACTTGTGGATATCGACACAGGCCGCGCAGATGTTGTGCATCGGAGTGGTGGGGGCAGGGGAAAAGGAGGAACAAGAAGACTCCAGGAGCAAAGCGGATCTGGATGCGAAGAAGAAGAAAGTGGCCACACTGATCAATTACGTGATGTCTTACCGCGGAGTGACGAACGCGATGGCCTTAGCGGGACCACTGCTCATGGACGAGACGTTCGAGCAGCGCCTGGACAGCAATAGGCACTTGATAGGGATCAAGGGGGGGAACGTGGTGGACCTCAGGACAGGCCAGAAGAGACAGAGGGTGGCAGAGGACATGGTGCACAACGAACTGGACGTGGAGTACGGCGGCGACCATGTCACGAACGAAGCAGACGCCACAGGCGCCGAGTGGATGCACAGGATCGTCGAGAAGATAATGGGCGGGGACGAGGACATGGCAAGATTCCTTCAACGTCTTTTAGGGTACGGCATCACAGGCGAAGTGAGAGAGGAGGTTTTCCCAGTATGGACGGGGAGCGGAAGGAACGGAAAGGGCCTGCTGACGCAGGCGCTACAGCAGCTGCTAGGGGCATACTACAAGGAGATGAACTGCGCGGTCATAAGCGATTCTCGAGCGTGCAGTAATCTTGACGCGGAGCGGGCAAAGCTCATAGGAGCGAGAATCGCGGTCTTCAACGAGCTCAAGAATGGGGAGAAGCTGAAGACGAACGAGGTCCAGCTTTTAACTGGCGGAGATGGCTTTCCGGCAAAGGCGCTTTATAAAGACCCAGTAACGATTCAACCACGGCATCTCGCAATCTTAGTGACCAATCATATGCCAGAGATGTCCGATGTGATCGTTGCTATGATTGAGAGGCTTTTAGCAATAAATTTTCCGGTGACTTTCAGGGATCTCATACCTGGGGAGAGCGAGACCGCGACGCTGCGGCAATGCGACAGAACCATGAAGGAGAGACTGAAGTCGACAGAGGGGCAGGCTGCGCTGTTTGCCTGGCTGGTCGAGGGTGCGGTGGCGTGGTACAGGGGGACAGAGAGCCTGAAGGCCGGGGCGCCAAAGAAGGTAACCGATTTTACAAGACAATATTTGGCGGAGCAGGACAGTGTGCAAGCGTTCCTCGCCGAGAACTGCGAGTTTGCGGAAGATTTCAGGGAGTCGAGCGTTGCCTTGTTCCACATGTATCTCGAGGAAAGCGGGGACAGTAAAGATCGAGAAAAGTGGTTCCACGGGCAGATGAAGAACAAGGGGTTCGTAAAAAAGACGATTCGAATCGGAAGGGAGGGGACACAACAGGGATACATGGGATTGAGGCTACGACATGATGAATGAATGCACGGCGGAAACATGCGGCACCTGTCGTGTCGTGTCGTGTCGTGTCGTGTCGAGTCGAGTCGAGTCACATCACATGGCGACCTCTCGCATCATGGCGGAAACTGTCGAGTCGAGGCGAGTCACATCACATCACATGGCGACCTCTCGCATCACGGCGGAAACTGTCGAGTCGAGTCGAGTCACATCACATCACATGGCGACCTCTCGCATTACATGACGGCGGAAACTGTCGAGTCGAGTCGAGTCGAGTCACATCACATCACATGGCGACCGACCTCTCGCATCAGGCGGCGGCACCTGTGTCAATACCTCGATACTGTAAGATATCACTCACAGATGACGGAAAACCCGGTAAAGTAATCGCAAACGGTGATCACATAGAGGTCTGCTAGACAATAGATCTCGTATATCGATAGGGGAATAGCGGGCCCCACGGAGTGGGGTAGGGAAATTCAGCTGCTGACTCACTCCCACGCATATTAAAGGGGTCCTGACGACCACGTGTCGTATCAAGCAGGCTTCTGCTTGACAACTCTATCGGGATTGTGAAGGGGAAACCGCGGGCCAGGCGTGGCGTGACATGGCCTGGCCTGATGTACATTTATATTGGCGTGGCCTGGCATGATGTACATTTCTGTTGGCAACTGGTCATCCCGTCGGTACCCCTCCCAGCACCGGACCAGCACTCGATATTTCGAGGCTGTAGATCGCACAAACGAATTCAGTAGGTGTTTTTGCTTTGGAAACGTTTTTTCAATCGTTCCGTTCAGACCTCGACCAAGAAAGTTAGAGCATCTCAAAGTAGGAGCTTTCCCTTGCTGCGCAGATTCGCAGGCGCAACGAATCGGAGGACCAGCGCTTTGTCACCGTGAAGGAGGTGAGTCTCGCGAGATTGAAATGTGGTAGATCGGATGAGATGTACCTGTTCAAATAATGTTGATAGTTTGGTCCCAAGCAGGAGCATGCATCACTCTCTCCACCACCCATACATGGAGTGCGATTAGGATGCAATGGTCATTCCCTCATTCGGCACAATTCTCAAAGTTAGCCTCTCACTTGCAGGTAGCACTACATCGACGAGCCTGCTCATTTCGTCGCAGACTTCTCATTTGCCTGCGAAGCTCAGGCAAAAAACCAAGGTAATGCACTCACGTTTATGGGCTTTGTTGGTTGCCTTACTTGACCTGCATGACGATGTAGTTGGATGTCTCGACCTGCATGAGGGTGTTCTAGGGCTGCAGCCGGATGATCATACTTGCAAATTATACATGGTGTCCTGCATGCTCATAGTTGCACTCAAAGGTAAGCGGATGATGGGTTTTGGTGATGCAGGCATGGCTTGGGGCTGCAAGAGAGTGCATGGGGGTTGGGGGTACAGGGGCGTCGAAGTGATCATTGAACCTTAAAAAAATGGTCATAATGTACAGGACTATAACATGGATCCGTTCAAGGAGAAGACAGTTGAGATCTTGCGCGTCATGGCGTTGACTGGAAATGAGAGGGCGCTTGATGAACTCCTACTGCGAAAGGACAATGAGAAGGACGATGCGGTTGCTCAAGCCAGGTATGAAGTGTTCATGGTTGAACGTGCTTGCATCACTGCTTCTTGCACTAGAACTTGCAGATTGATGAATACACTGTTATAATGATCATACAGGAGCACGGGAAGTTTGCCATCAACCATTGTGAAGTCCACGGTAGTCCATTAAGGCTCACACACATTCGTCCGTATGTATACACTACACTACACTGGATGATCCCATGCATATTAAAGGGGGACTGAAGGACACGTGGAGGATCTGATTTGTTTACACTATACATAACTTGTAATCTAATCACTACCTATATGGTTTACGGTAATATCAGCTGCTGAACCTTATAACAATTAAAGGGGCTCTCATTACGAGTTGAGTGGCGACCAAACGAACCCACAACGGACTTTCATTGGAAGACAGAAGGCGTAGGTCGTAGAAAACATTACATTGATTGCCGGAGCTGACTGAGGTACAATCAATGTGTAGAGTTGACAGGTGATGGGTACTTGGAACCCTCCCTATATAATGGAATACTATTGCAAAGAAAAAGAAGAAATCATGGGGAGTGGGGGCGAGCAGGCCCTTTTATCACGCCCGAGAGCGTACCGCAGGCAGTACACGCTACCTAGGGTTGGGGTTGGGGGTTGTCCCAGTCCCCACACTTTGTCCCAGCCCCCGGGGGGCACCTCGAGCGATCGCAGCCACACGTTGCTGTGTGGGTGTGGGTGGGGGCGTGCGCTGGGCGTGGGGGGCGTGTGTTGGGCGTGTGGGGGCGTGTGGAGGCGTGTGGAGGCGTGTGTTGGGTGTGTTGGGCGTGTGGGAGCGTGTGTTGGGTGTGTTTGCTTTCCTTGCCCTTGACAATAAGACGACAGCCGCTCGCCATACCGACCCCAGGCCCGGCAACCTCTCCGGTGAGTTCAGCATCCTCGAATCCCCCCAGCTCGCTTTTTCGATCACCGAAATTCACTGAGTTTCGAGCAAGTTATGCCTTTCTAAAGTTGGCTTCTCATTCCTTGACTGCAGGTTTCTGCCCGACTTCACTTACGGACTCGACTGCTTCCGGACCGACCGTTGCTACACTCGACTCAGACCATTCGAGGTATGCAAATGCTTGAAAGATTGAGCGTAAGTTTCTTGGCGTGCTGAGTCTCTTGGCTGCATGAGGATTCTCATGGGTTGCAGTTGGTTGTCTTGGGCTGCATGAGGGTGTTATGGGCTGCATGGACCTCATGTAGCGAGTACAACCTGACCGATATGTGGTTGCAGGCCAAGCCATGACGATGCCACTTGCAAGCCCAAAGAGATTCCCCACACCGACGACA
Organism: Chlamydomonas sp. ICE-L; assembly: GCA_013435795.1. NCBI lineage: Eukaryota > Viridiplantae > Chlorophyta > Chlorophyceae > Chlamydomonadales > Chlamydomonadaceae > Chlamydomonas > Chlamydomonas sp. ICE-L. The sequence continues at coordinate 91,433 of JACBWV010000210.1, read as the reverse complement.
ACAGAGATGGCTTTGCTTTGGTTGTATGTGCTCTTCGTGGTGGGTGTGTTCGGCACATCTGTTGGGCTTGCATGGAAAATGCATGGGCCTCATGCTGTGGACGTCTACTTTCATCTCGCATATGTCGTTTGTTACGGTTTTTATGGGTACCGGTATGTCAAGCACAAGTATCCAAAGTTGAGGGATGAGCGGCTGGAGGAAACTCGGGCTGATGCATCCTACGGAGATGCGATTACGGAGCTACTGGTGCAACATCAGCGCGACGAAGCTGTACAACATGCGTTTGTTCGGACATTCTGGTGTGTGGTTATTGCAGATTTCTCTGTTGAGATGGCAAAACAAATGTGGGTGTTAATGGCGAATTTCATTACTGTCCACATTTCGTCGGCACTCCCAGGTAGTTCCCCCACGTTTCCCCAAATTTATGTGGCGATCGGGGCTTTAATCAGAATTGTGGTGGTTGATGTGTTGGGGGCTGAAGTAAAACGGTTTGCAGACCGCCGAGACTAATTTTTCAAGTAAAGTTTTACGTTTGATCTTTTGGGGTGGACACACATTATTGTGCCAAGGTTCGATATCAGGTCTGATATAGATCCACGATTGGCGATGTAATTGTAAGCCTATTGCCACAACTGGGGAACTACTACTTGCACCGCGTTGAATCAATCGGTTGGTGATGGAATGGTGTCCTTTGGCAATACTGTACATGAGCGCTCTATCCTCATGAGCATGCACGTCAACCCCACTTTCCAGCAGCAGCTCGACGATTTCTATGTAACCAAACCGTGCGGCCACCACAAGCGCCTCGCCACCACGATGATTACAATTTGCACCTCTTGCAAGACATGATTTCACAATGTCTGTTCGCCCAATGAGAGCAGCGTAAACAAACATTTCGTTGATTAGGAGCATGTTATGGGTATGGAGTATGCCATGGTATACTGCAGAAAAGCTTGAATAATACCCCGACCTGCTTCGTGTGTTTGATCCATTCCAAAATAATGGCATTCTTCTTCTGACATATCGATTTGCAACAACATATGACATTCAATAGGTCTGGCTTTGGCAATTCCACACATACGCTAATCACCATATCCAACGGCAGCTGCAACATGTTGCACAACAATGGGTACGCGTGTCACCTTGCAGCAGGTTTCAAAAAGTGTACCTGAGGATAGCTACAGCTAACGCTACCCAAGTCTTTGTGACCGGAATCCTCGATCTTCTTTTTATATATTTTTCAGTGCACATGTTGCACCCCATGTTTGCTTGCGTTGCATATGCTGCAGACCGCAGAAAAACAACGCTGGCACTACAATGCCTTCACCAACAACTGCGAGCACTTTGCGACCGTTGAATTTTAGCTACCAGTATATCCTTGTGTAGTTGTGTAGTTGTGTTCTGCAGACGCGCATCTCAGAGGGGGAGTCTTGATGTTGACGCATGATGCTATTCAATTCTACCCCCCCTTTCTACCCTGATGAGGACGTGCTCAAGCACCGTCGATACGAGTACTACCAACTTGACGCGGGTGATGCAGGTGCCGTCTTTCGGGAGATGGCCGATATCGTATTCCAGTACGTGTGGACAGGTAGCGTCGACAGCCTTGATTGCGGCACCGAGGACGTGCCAACCGACATTGCGGCACCGAGGACGTGCCCCGTTCTTGAGCAAGAGAAGGAGCGAACGTCTTGAGGCGCAATACCCCAAGGATGCTGGAGCTCGTGAAGCTTCGTCTTCTGCGCACGGACCTCACGCCGCAGGGAGCCAGGGGGGGGGGTCCGGATGCCAGGGGGGGGGGTCCGGATGCCAGGGGGGGGGGTCGGATGCGGAGGAGCGTGTTCAGGAAACGGAGGGTGTCCATCGGGAGGCGGTGGAGGGGGGTACTCGGGAGGGGGCGGCGCAAGCGGAGCAAATGCGGCGAGTGGCGGCGGGGGGTCTTACAACTCAGGCGCGTCTCAACAGAATCTGGCCGGGTCAAACTATGGAGAGGGATACGTCACAATCACGTTGATATAAAAAACACGAATAATGTGTGGATTGGAAAGAATAATGTGTCGAGTCGAGTCGAGTCGAGTCACATCACAGAGCGGCCGACCTCTCGCATCAGGCGGCGGAACCTGTGTCGAGTCGAGTCACACGGCGACTTCTCGCATCACGGCGGAACCGTGTCGAGTCGAGTCGAGTCACACGGCGACTTCTTGCAGCACGGCGGAACCTCTGTCGTGTCGTGTCGAGTCGTGTCGAGTCACATGGCGACCTCTCGCATCACACGGCGGAACCTGGTCGAGTAGAGTCGAGTCACATGGCGACCTCTCGCATCACGGCGGCACCTGTCGAGTCACATCACATCACATCACATCACATCACATCACATCACATCACATCACATGGCGACCTCTAGCATCATGGAGCCATGCGATGTGCGGAAAATGAGATGTGCGGAAAATGGAGCTGAAGCACCTGTTGGTGATGTTTGATACACCGCTGGTATTCGTCGTATTTGTTGACTTCATGCTCCATGTGTAACCATGGCCCTTTACCACTTCCTCTATCCTCAATTTCTTGGAGCACAAGTGGTGCGCTCCATTTCGATAATCGATCCCATTGATTAGGTGTCATGAATAATGTAAGTTTTATGATTTGCGGTGCACTTTGATCATTAGTAAGGTTTGTTTGGACTGAACTTTCGACCAAGTTGTTGCTGTCCATCAATTGAGTAATTTGCTACTCCGTAACAGAATAAACCTAGCAAAATAGACGCGCGTTATTCGCTCTTCTGCTTCCATCCTCAGGGAGAGTGAAGGTGAAGTCTCATACATCCTCTCAGGCATCCACAGGAGTAACATTTTTGGCCTGAAATTATTCCCCTGCATAACATGTCTAGGGGGGAGAGGGGGGCTCAAGCAGACAGTCAAGCAGACGGAAGATTAGTCAGAAGAGACTACCTTCTCCTCATTCTATTCCTCGAGTGATAAACGGACTGATGGATGTCAAGCAGACTTCTGCTTGACAACAACTGTATCTTATGGGGATAGGGAGGCGGGGCCCTCGGAGCGGGGCTAAGGCAGTCAGCAAAGGAATCATGTAAGGTGCGGAGATGAATTCAGATTGACTCTTGATTTATACCTTACTAAACAAGCGGCGGAGCCCCTTTCACCTCTTCCTCACAGCGGAGCGACCGGGGTCGACCACTGGAGGAGCCCACAGTTCACATGCATGAGACGCCCTACTGGCTTGATTGATGATCCTCTCGAGTCATCATCACATCACTCCTTGATGGACCCCCCCCCGTGAATCGATCAAGAAGTTCGAAAGGTGCGGGTGGGGGTGGGTTGTGTACGCGAAGCACATGTAACAAGTAACAAGTTCGCGGAGGCTGGCGTGATGCGAACACAGGCGGCTTGCGCACGCCCCAGGTGCTTTCACAGCTTGGAAGGAGCGAGTCTGACGATTCCAGAATCGCTCCTTAAGCCGTAAGGTAATGTGCATGTGGATGCATACCGTGAGCAATGCAGCATGTCCACCCTTGCATGTGCAATCGCAAGTGGCACACATGTGTAAAGCCCAGCTTGACAGATCAGGATGCATAGGGGATCCCCCTTGTCTATGTACCAGGATGAGACATTCAACATTTCCCCCCAATGCTGCAACATTGCTCAGCCCCATAAGCACATCTTTCTCCAAATGTTCATGTTCATGAATACGCGTAGCGAGGGCTGCTCCGCAATGATCAAACAGGAATGAAAGACAAGCCATTTGGCCACTTCCAGCTGCATGAAGGGCGACACGGTATGAATTGATGCAACCTTGTCCATGATGCCATGCATTGACGAGACACTCTAATTTACCATGAAGTGCTGCTACATTCGCAATCAGTTCCCATTTGCTCGCCTCGATGTCACACAAGTCGCATGACTTTGGATCATGATCAAGCAAGAAAGATGAATGACAACAGCTGCATCTGCTTGTCATGTGACATGTGACTGTCATGTATTCAAAGCGGTATTTTTTAATAACTGACTCAAGACCAATCCTTATGTACAACATGCAGGCCGATTTTCCTGCTGCAACACGTCGTCATGCCTCAAAGTTGGCAGCGGACGACCGCATCCTCACACACGCACGGCGGCGGCATCGAACACTACATACACCAATACTCATACAAGAAGTATTTGCAAAGATGGAGCTTCCCGTGTTTTGTACAAGAAGAAGTGTGGACGCGGACAGAACGGACAGAACAGTTTATGTGTTAAGGTAAGGAAACCAGATGGAACGTTTGGTTACAGTAAGTTTGTAACACTTGTCGGGTCGGACCTGCGTTCACTTGTGGTTCGAGGCGAGTCACATCACATCACATCACATGGCGACTGACCACTCATTGCATCATGGCGGAACCTGTGTCGACTCGAGGCGAGGCGAGGCGATGAGAGGAGAGTCGAGTCACATCACAGAGCGACTTTCGCATCACGACGGAACATGATGTGTCGAGTCGAGTCACACGGCGACTTCTCGCATCACATGGCGGAACCGTGTCGAGTCGAGTCGAGTCACATCACATGGCGGAACCTGTGTCGAGTCGAGTCGAGTCACACGGCGACTTCTCGCATCACATGGCGGAACCTGTTGAGCACGCGTGGGGGTACATAGGAGGATAAGAGCTGCATTGTGTAGAGTATAGAATGACAGATTACGCTTCGCTCATCACTGCGTTAGGCACGTCCAACTTGATTTGCACTGGGGTCAAAGATGTCCATTTTGGAGATCTTCAGGCTGAGGCGAGTCCAGGTGATCACCTGATGGTAAAGATGCCAAATGACCCGATTTGTCACGAGGGCATCTACTACAATCACAAGTACGTTATCGATAACATGCCCAGTGGTGGCGTGGGCTTGAGGAAACTGACTTCGTTTGCTCCAACAGGCCATGAGCGACTCGTCGTCGTCAATACGAGCGAGATTCAGAAGAAGAACTTCTCCGCAGCTTGCAAAGAGCCGAGGCTTTGAAAGAGTTCTGCAAACCAACCCACATGACTTCCACAGCAGCTATGATGTGCTGCTAAACAACTGTCAGCACTTCGCATCTCTGTGTCGCACTGGCAGGTGCGAAAGAATACCAGACGTCATTTTTGGCAATCCGCTTTTATTTCCCCCATCAAAACTTCAACAACTACTTTCGCATGTGCAGGCGTGAAAGCTGGCAATTGAAGGCTGCTGCCGAGGCTGTGTTGAAAATATTCGCATCTGCAACCAAGAATATTGCTCAATCTAAGGTTAAATTGTCATGATTCACAAGTTCGACCATTGCTATGGATGGTGGTAGCCAATATGCCATGTGAATTGCGGTGTCTTCCCTCCAAACTGCAAACACTCTCCACCTATACACTCGCTCCACCCACCCATTCCATGTCAAACGAACGAGATCCGCACATTTTGAAGACGCACATTCTGAACCTTATGGTTGAATATAGCTGCACATGTTAATCACTGTTCATGAGTTTGATTCAATGAGTTCAGACAAATGCGTTGCATCATGGGTGCAGAAACATAATAAAGAAATGATGGATCCTATAACAGCAGTAGGAGCTGTAGGTTCTGCAACATCAACCGTCAGCAGTTTATTCACCCCTCGAAGCAAGAAGGTTTTCTGCGCCACAATAATGCACATCTTCGGTCGAGTCATGCCAATGCAGTGGCTTTTCACGCTAGCTGCAACCAGAATTCGTTGCACATCAGGTCATGGTGATACGAAGACTGCCGTATCCAGTCTATGTTCGTTACTCCATGAGGCTGTGGACAAGTTTGAGGGTACTACATTTCCGAGTGACCTGAGACGCAAGGCTAACAAAGCTGTTGCTAGAATGAAAATCCACGGAACGGAACTGTATATTGTTGCCAACAATTGGAGGAGAACCGTATCACACTAAACAAGCGGCGGAGCCCCTTTCACCTCCCCACAGCGGAGCGACTGGGGGCGACCGGAGGGGAGCCCCCACAAAAGGGTCCGCGAGGAACCGAGCGGGTGGGCGACCGTAGGGGAGCCCACATTTCACATCAAGCTTGGAAGAAGCGGTATCGGAGGACACAAGCAAACGGCGGGAAACTGTCGCATCCACACAGTCAGTCCGTCCATTCATGACTAATACACGGATGCGGTGGCGGATCATATCCATCAATCAGACTCCACATGCAAACGGCGGAAACATGTCCTCGTCCTCGTATACAAAAGACACCGCGGCGGCAAGCGCATCCTCATTGTCTAGTCCATCTGTCTCCAAAAGACACCACGGCGGCTTGCGCGTAACTCATCGTCTCGGAAAGTGGTGTAAACAACTGTTGCAACCATTTAACGAACATCATTATCATCTTCACAGCCAGAAAGTTGTTATTAATGTTCCTACACATTGAGGAGGAGGAGGACGACGTCCGCGCGTGCAACGGGAGCCATAACGAGATCGCGCGCATCGCGAAACGAATACTTGGAAACCGCATCGCTGCCGCCGCGAGGAGCACGAACGGAAAGCTATTATGGTACGTATTCGACGGGCGATGGAAGCCGGTCGCCAAGTTTCCAAGTCAAGCACGAGCTGTCCACCGTTGTTCGAGATCACTTCATGACCGCTCTGCACAAGGAGAGCTTACGATATGCAAATAAATATGAGCACAAAGAACGAGACCGCCGAACGGCTAGCGAACATCACCGAGCGCCTCCAGAACACGACCTTCAAGAACAACGTCCTGAAAGAGATGCTAGAGTACTTTTACGACCCGGACTTCATGAAGAAACTAGACGCCGACCCAAACCTCTTAGGGTTCAACAACGGCGTGTGGGACCTCAAAAACGGAATCAGCAGACCGCGTGCGGAAATACTGGGACACGATGCACACAGATATATACCAACGAGAATACCTCATCCACACATGTGCTAGACAGCTTTACGGAGACAGCGGACAAGAGCTCTTTCACATACACGCCGGAGCCAACGCGTCCGCCTCTAACGGGAAGAAGACCAAGTTCTTCGAAGTCATGGAAATAGCATGAGGCGGACGCCGCCAAATTCCTCTTCCCACGAGACGCAGGGCTTGTAGAGGCATTCAAGGCAGACGACGGAGCGATGCGCATGGAGTTCCTACGCACCCTTCTACACGCGTTTGCATACGCTTACAAGTTCGATATGCCCGATTCGTTAAAGAAGACCAGTGCGATGTACTTGAACGCGAACGACGCCGTGGCTATGTTCGTCGAAGAGCACGTCGCTGCCAGCCCGGACAGCGCATTTCTGCTGAAGGAGGCCAAAGAACGCTTCAAGACATGCGAATATTTCAACGGGAAACTCAGCACGATCAAGACGGACCTGGAACGTCACCTAAGAAAATTGAGCTACAACCCCAGACGTAGATGCAAAACCTCCTTATATATATTCTGTATATTACTACCACTTTATGTAAAAGGGTACTACTTCCCATACTCGTCGCATCTGCCTGCATGCTCGCCTTTGCGCCTGCCCCCTGTAATTGGGAAGTTGAAACGCTATCCTTGCGCTTATTCTGGACAACAAGTGGAAAGCTATACTTTATAAACAATCAATCATATGATTGAACAAGTGTTTTTCTCTACTAATACCTATCTGCATAGCTACCTTCGCTTTTATTTACATAGCTCGACTGAAGATTGAGATTGAGACTGAGCGCGCTCGAAATAAGGCAGATGCTGCTCGACTGAAGATTGAGCTTGAGCTTGAGCTTGAGACTGAGCACTCTCTAAAGAAGGCAGATGCTTCTCGAGTGAATAGTCTGGAGATTGAGCTTGAGACTGAGCGCGCTCGAAATAAGGCATATGTTGCCTAGACTGAAGATTGAGACTGAGCGCGCAGAAGCACTTGAGAAGCAACTGAGGTACGACCTGTCAAGCATGACTGCCGAGCAATGGAATTCCCTGAACGATCATGACAGGCCGTCTCAATGAGGATCTTTGCAAACAATACGGAATCCCCTTCCCCAACATTCAGGAGTCATTCCTCGATTCCGCGATTCCTCTTTCATGAGCGCATGGGGACACGTGTCGTCTCAAGCAGACGTCTGCTTAACAAACTATTTCGGGATCATGAAAGAGGAATCGCGGGACCCACGGAGTGGGGCAGGGGAATTGAGCTTCTGACTCGCGGAAACACGTGTCCTAGGATCTGACTTGTCCATCGGAGGACACACGCAAACGGCGGAACACTGTCGAATGTATCGGAGGACACAAGATGCGGAACACTGTCGAATGTATCGGAGGACACACGCAAACGGCGGAACACGGTCGAATGTATCGGAGGACACAAGATGCGGAACACGGTCGAATGTATCGGAGAACACTCATTGACACACGCAAACGGCGGAACACATGTAGACAACTCATCTTCATAGTCCATCACTCACTCACTCAGATTAAAGGGACCGGCGCTTTGCGTACACAGGCATGCCCAATCCTTGTGTATTGCTGGAGGTACGATAGCCGGGCATCATAAAAGGACCTCCTCGCCCAGAGCATGCATATTTTTCTTTTATTCTCCTCATCATCCTCTTCACTAGCGCGTCATTCGCACACCACCCTCCTCTTTCCTTTCTTCCATCTACAAATAACGCAAAATACATACACACGCGAATATCTATCCCTCTCTCTCTCTCTCTCTTTCTCTCTCTCTATCTTTCTATCTCTCTCTCTCTCTCTTTCCACACGCCACACAGACGGATATGTAAAGCCTTCTTTTGAGATTGGAGTCATTGCCACATCCACGTATGCGCGAAGAAAAGAGTCTTCATCGACGCGATGCCGACACAACCTTGTCAGCCCATTTCAAAGCCAGTCCGCCAACTAGGAAGGGCGCTGGACATGGACAGTCTCGATACATACAAGTTTCTTGATCGCCTCCACTGCCGGAATGTCAGCCGTCTCAATGCACTGCGGACGTCATCGGCTACTTCCGGCGATCCACGCGTCTTGGAGTATAACGCATTGCACCACCTAATTAAACAAAAACACCACACATCCCCATCGTCACGTTTGTTCCTCGTCTCTGTGGAGTACGTCTTTGATGACGGATGCTTCAAGCGCGCCAACGGGGACGCCCTTGTATTCTCACATGCTATCAACACACTTTTCGTGGTGGAGACGAAAATCCTCAAAGCCCCTGCCAAAACTGGAAATGCCAAGGTGTTGAAAGCCATACATCAGGCCACTATGTGCGCGAGTAGACTTTCGTACTGGCTACCGCATCTCATCAACATTGACATGAAAGACGGAACAACACTTGGATCTGTGACAATTCGTCGTATGATCGTGACAGCTGTGGATCGCGGTGGACGCGTCTTCAGTCAAGATATCCGCAGCCAGGAAATTGATTAAGTTAGTTAACTTAATTAACTCAGGCAAAATGAATGATGCTGCTCATGGAAAGGAGGAAGATGTCGGTCGGTCGTGTTCGAAGGAAGAGAGAGGAGAACAAAACAAAAGGAAATTATGCAGTTACGGGGGATCGTCGGGTCTTTTATCATATCCGGCGATCGATTGTACCGACGCCAGCACTATACAGGATTTGGTTGAGGGGGCTTAGGCCACTCACTACGTTTACACTCGTTTTAGAGGAACGGCTCATCAAGGACGGCGGCATATGTGTCGAGTCGATTAGAGTAGAGTCACATGGCGACCTCTCGCATCACGGCGGCACCTGTCGAGTCGAGTCAAGTCACATCACATCACATGGCGACCTCTCGTATCACGGCGGAAACTGTCGAGTCACAGAGTCACATCACATGGCGACCGACCTCTCGTATCACGGCGGAAACTGTGGCGAGTCGAGTCACATCACATGGCGACCTCTCGTATCACGGCGGAAACTGTCGAGTCACAGAGTCACATGGCGACCTCTCGTATCACGGCGGAAACTGTGTCGAGTCGAGTCACAGAGTCACATGGCGACCTCTCGTATCACGGCGGAAACTGTCGTGTCGAGTCGAGTCACATCACATGGCGACCTCTCGTATCGTTCAATCGTGGGACAACGAAATACAAGTCTGCTACGGAGAATTGACTGCCAACGACTTCACAGACGGAAACCACGCCAAGCTGTTTATCTACAATCTGATGACAGTCTCGCCGGACGATTACATGTGCGATCCCCGCTTCCAAGGCATGCTTCTTGGTTTGGAAGCCGTCTTCCCGTACAATCCTTTTTGTTCCGATCACATTACCCTCACACGCAAGATTGTAAGCAGTCTGTTCATTGAGATGGATGACGAGATGATCGATTGGGTGTCATCTGATGGATTCGTCAATCAGGAATGGGGCTTTATACAGCACATAGCGTCCCAGTGGTTGCGAGCGTGGTGCTCGGCGCGCAAGATCCAGCGCATGTACCGCAAGTACATCGAGCACAAAAAGATCCAGCGCCAAAAGCGCCTCCTCATCACAATCCCCAGGATCGTGTCATTGCTCAAGGATTGCAAGGGTCGCGAATAAGTAATTATTCGAGAACAACTTTTTTTTTTACCTTTTTCCTCAATGCTTGCAGCTTACACTTCACCAAGTCTTTGGGAGAGAGCGTCCTCTCGCGTTTCGCCGAGAAGTTCCTCGACCCCCCCCCCCCCCCCCATTTTTAGCTCGATTGGGTTCAAGGGTCACCTGTAAGGGTGGGAACGCCCATTTTTAGCTCAATTGGGTTCAAGGGTCAGTCACCTGTAAGGGTGTCCCATAAAGTGTGAACGCGAGGATCCGGCAAATCGTTCTTGGTCAAGGACATGCTACTAATGAATCTGCTTCAGGCAGAATACTGCGCATTTGTTCATGATCATCGTCCATTTGGGCGTTGTGAGGTAGTCGCCCTGCCCGATTTCCCTTCCGTATCCATGCGTTTTGTAGAACGCGTCCATGAGTGCACCCCTTTCACCTCCCCACAGCGGAGCGACCGGAGGGGAGCCCACAGTTCAGTGCACACACGGTGGACATCCATCCTCGACCGCACACCGCAGTGGCGTTTGCACACGCATTTGAACCCTAAACCCGTGCGTGGGTTTAGAATGCCCAAACAGAGTATAAATCATGGGAACAGCCATTTCAATACATATTTTTATCAATCATCATCATCACGAAATATCCAGATATACCAAGTCACGTCATCATCCACTATATCTTGATGGGTACAGATGCACACTCGGACCGGTATGGACACGCTAAATATGGAAATCGTGGTTTTGATCATGCGCCGAGCAGGCAGTTGGAAGAAGGACGGGAACTGGATGCACGCAGGATTCCTTAGTCGAGCCATGCATACTGCTTTCGCTGATGACGCTGCATGTGAAGCACAGGCGCTCGTGGACAGATGTGATATAGACAGCCATCTCAAAAAGAACCCCATGAGGTTAGCGTGTAAGGCCGGGCGAGCCGACGTCGCCAGCATATTGCTAAAATATCACAACGACATCCGGGCATTGGAGTACGCCGCTGAGGGAGGCCATGTGGATCTCTGCAAGCTTCTTATGGATCCTTTGTTCGCGGGCGAGGAGCACTGCGCCAAGGCAGATGCCAATAATAGCCAGGCCCTGAGGGTCGCCTCTGCGAGAGGCCATCTGGATGTCTGCAAGGTTCTGATGAATCCTGAGTTCGCGGGCGAGGAGCACCGTGCCAAAGCTGATGCAGACTACAGCCAGGCACTGTGTGAAGCCGCTAAGGGAGGACATGTGGATGTCTGCAAGGTTCTGATGAATCCTCAGTTCACAGGCGAGAAGCACCGGGCCAATGCAGATGACAACGACAGTCGTGCACTGAGTGAAGCCGCTATGGGAGGTCATGTGGATGTCTGCAATGTTCTGATGGATCCTTTGTTCGCTGGCGATGAGCAAAGTGCCAAAGCTGATGCAGACTTCAGCTGGGCACTGTGTGAAGCCGCTATGGAAGGACATGTGGATGTCTGCAAGGTTCTGATGAATCCTGAGTTCGCGAGCGATGAGCACAGTGCCAAGGCAGATGTATACGACAGTCGTGCACTGAGGTTAGCCGCTAGTGGAGGCTATCTCGATGTCTGCAAGGTTCTGATGAATCCTGAGTTCGCGGGCGAGGAGCACCGTGCCAAGGCAGATGACAACGACAGCCAGGCACTGAGTGAAGCCGCTATGGCAGGATATGTGGATGTCTGCAAGGTTCTGATGAATCCGGAATTCGCGGGCGAGGAGCACCGAGCCAAAGCAGATGACATTAATAGCCAGGCACTGAGTGAAGCCGCTTTGGAAGGCCATCTCGATGTCTGCAAGGTTCTGATGAATCCGGAATTCGCGGGCGAGGAGCACCGTGCCAAAGCTGACTACAGCAAGGCACTGTGTGCCGCCGCTATGGAAGGACATGTGGATGTCTGCAAGGTTCTGATGAATCCGGAATTCGCGGGCGAGGAGCACCGAGCCAAAGCAGATGACGACAACAGCGAGGCACTGAGTTCAGCCTCTGCGAGAGGCCATGTGGATCTCTGCAAGCTTCTTATGGATCCTGATTTTGCAGGCGAGCATTGCGCAAAAGCAGATGCCAATAATAGCCAGGCACTGAGTGTCGCCGCTAATAGAGGCCATGTGGGTGTCTGCAAGGTTCTTATGAATCCTGAGTTCGCGGGCGAGAAGCACCGTGCCAAAGCTGATGCAGACTACAACCGGGCCTTGAGGGGAGCCGCTATGGAAGGACATGTGGATGTATGCAAGGTTCTGATGAATCCTGAGTTCACAGGCGAGAAGCACCGTGCCAAGGCAGATGAGAACAACAGTCGTGCACTGAGTGAAGCCGCTAAGGGAGGTCATGTGGATGTCTGTAAGGTTCTGATGGATCCTGAGTTCGCGGGCGAGGAGCACCGAGCCAAAGCTGATTCATTCTACAGCTGGGCACTGTGTGCCGCCGCTAGTGGAGGCTATCTGGATGTCTGCAAGGTTCTGATGAATCCTGAGTTAGCGGGCGAGAAGCACCGTGCCAAAGCTGATTCAGACTACAGTCGTGCACTGAGTGCTGCATCTGTGAGAGGCCATCTCGATATCTGCAAGGTTCTGATGGATCCTGAGTTCGCGGGAGAGGAGCACCGTGCCAAAGCTGATTCAGACTACAGCAAGGCACTGAGGTTCGCCGCTAAGGGAGGCTATCTCGATATCTGCAAGATTCTGATGGATCCTGAGTTCGCGGGCGAGGAGCACAGAGCCAAAGCAGATGACAACAACAGCCAGGCACTGATCTTCGCCGCTGAGGGAGGCCATGAGGGTGTCTGCAAGGTTCTGATGAAACCTGAGTTCGCGGGAGAGGAGCACCGTGCCAATGCAGATGACAACGAAAGCCAGGCACTGAAGGCAGCCGCTACTAGAGGCCATGTGGGTGTCTGCAAGGTTCTGATTAATCCTGAGTTCGCAGGCGAGATGCACCATGCACTGTTGGCGGCAGACCACGCGGAAGTATGCGATCTGCTGATGAATCCTATTTTCTCGGGAGAGGAGCACTGGGCAACTGAAGATGACGAGTAATGTTGTTGTAACCACGATTTTTTATTGGTTGAGAAATAATGTGCGTTCCTGCCTCCCGGCGGATTTTGACTGGTTGCGAAACATGGTCTGGACTGGAATTGTGATTCCTCGGTGCTTATATCTCTAGCTAGCGAGTCGTTCCGGAGGCTCTAAATTCTGAGTAGAAATTTCAAAAAATCCGCCGGGAGGCAGGAACGCTCATTAGTAACTTAAAGTCAACAACCAATCTGTCATCAAATGGTGAACGATCAAGAGCGTATCGAGAACTTGTTTTCGAACTTTATCGTAAAACATTGTGAAGTTTCGGATAAGGCTTGGGTGCCGACGGACATATTGCACACAGCGTTCATGAACCACTGCTGTAATGAAATAAATGACATCCTTTGGGTCGATAAACATGTGAGCCATGAGATTTTGTCAACGGAATCGATGTGCATGCGCTTTTTCAAATGCAAAGTAAAAGGAACTAGACGCGTACGCATGTTAGTGGGCGTTATGCTAGTGACATATCCGTAAACGCCGCATAATTGCGGGCTGTATAAACAAACAAGGGGGCTTAGGCCACTCACTACGTTTACACTCGTTTTTAGAGGAACGGCGACCACTCTCATCAAGGACGGCGGCATATGTGTCGAGTAGAGTAGAGTAGAGTACAGTCACATGGCGACATCTCGCATCACGGCGGCACGTGTGTCGAGTCACAGAGTCACAGAGCGAGCGACCTCTCGCATCATGGTGGCACCTGTCGAGTCGAGTCGAGTCACATGGCGACATCTCGCATCACGGCGGCACCTGTCGAGTCGAGGCACAGAGCGAGCGACCTCTCGCATCACGGCGGAAACTGTCGAGTCGAGGCGAGTCACATCACATGCGACCTCTCGCATCACATGCGACCTCTCGCATCACATGCGACCTCTCGCATCACATGCGACCTCTCGCATCACATGCGACCTCTCGCATCACGGCGGAAACTGTGTCGAGTCGAGTCAAGTCACATCACATCACATGGCGACCTCTCGTATCACGGCGGAAACTGTCGAGTCACAGAGTCACATCACATGGCGACCGCGGACGCAGATCAGGCTGTGCATGCGAGCTTCCGAGGCCAGTGCTTCCTTACGGTGCCCGGGCTTGAGCTCAAGAGCGGCTTTGCAATGAAAGTTACGATGCCGTTCTACTGGCCGCCGCCCAAGAAAGGCGTTCCGCATCGTGAGCAGCCATGTGCTACAGTCATACAGCTAGGGACATTTGATTGTGGGACACCTTTTATTTTGGGGATTTGACCAATTCAAGTTTTGTAACCGATCTTGTCAATAGCGTTGAACTCTGGACTGTAAGGAGGTACAAAGAGCGGGCGTATTCCTACAGAATCGAAGGCAGAGATCGTCTCCTTTGAATGATGGAACTGGATATTGTCAAGGACAGCGACAGTACCCTGCTTTACATGTAACTCTGATACAAACTGTACAAAATCGACTTTCTTGCAATTGTGATCAAGGATCTTGTAATGAACGATACCTTTGACAGAAACGGCAGCGATTAGCGTCAATTTGGACATTCGCAATGTCCGAGAAATTTGGATATTTAAACGTTTGCCGCGTTGGCAGTACCCTCTGCGACAAGTGTCACCGATGTAAAAACCCGCCTCATCAATGCTTATCAAATCCGATGTAGGAACGGCCAGATACTCTTTACAAAAACTTTCGACAGAAGATTTGTGGTCATTCTTGTGTCGACATTTATTTGAGAACAACTGTACGATGGCACTTTATTTGAGAACAACTGTACGATGGCACTTTTTTTGTATGCAGGCTGATGTGCACACTTCCAACATTCTTCCAGTAGTCAGTCATGGAAGAAGACCCCCATTGGTGCCCGCGAAGCGCACGGCCTGTAAACAGTGCCCTCCTGCCGACCATTCTCGGACCAGCTCCCGTGCGAGAGAGTCGTACTCGTGTCGAAACACCACCCACTTGCTCGACGCGCCCACGTGGCTGAACCTCCTCACGGACTGGAGATCCCCGTCGTTCCACACGTACACGTTGAGTTCCAGGTCGTCCTGCAACGCTCCGAGGGCGGCGCTCAGTGCGTGCGTCTTGCCGGTGCCCCCGGCGCCCACCACGACCAGGCACGACTTGGCTTCGCTTAGGAGGAAGTCGAGGATGATCCGCGTCTTCTCAACGGACGTCTCGCATGTCTCGCGCATCTCTGTGTCTGACATTGGTGATTCGGACATCGCGATTAAAGTAGATTGTCACACACGAAGTCACTTTATACTACAATGGGCGTTCCTGCCTCCCGGACGATTTTGACTGGTTGCTAAACATTGTATGGAGCGGATTTGTGATTCCTTGGTGCTTATGTCTCAAGCTAGCGAGTCTTTCAAGAGGATCTAAATCCTGATTATAAATTTAAAAAAATCGGCCGGGAGGCTGGAACGCCCATTCTACTGTAGTGATCCATGATGAATTCGTTTAAAGAGATTTCATTTTTGTGTTTACTACTACCAATTGCAGGATGTCCGGTGTTGTGACCGAAGCGCAATTGAATGCTGCTATTACTAAGCTGCGCATTGAATTTTCAGACGAACGTTTGAATGCTGCTATTACTAAGCTGCGCATTGAATTGTCAGACGAACGTTTGGAGCTTGTGGAGATGAATATGAACTTGCAGCGACAACTCAATGAAGTCAATAACGCACTCAGTGACAGGCGAGTCCAGTTTTTACGCACCAACTGCCATTCTACAGTCGGCGGAACAGTAAAATGAAACATATATCAGATGGAAATAAATGTACGACATCGCCGTTAGAAAATTGGCGTTAAGAATGGTCGCTGACTTGGGTGTGTTAAAAACTTCTGTGTTTACGAACATCAGTCGTTCTACTCTGTGGAGGTGGAAACGCTTTGGTGTAAATCGAAAACGACGTGAATTTGTAAGCAACCTTTTTGAGACGAATAAGGATTTGTTAAAATCGTTTTTATTGTCAACTCAATGCACAACCGCAAGAGGCGTTGTTGCTTTTTTCAAAAGTACTCACAATGTACGATTATCAATTAAAACAGTGTGTCGTTTCATAGATGACGGAAAACACGGTAAAGCAATCGCAACCGGTGATAAAATGTCAAGCATGGGTCTGCTAGACAAGCGCTATCGTATATCGATAGGGGGGTCGCGGGCCCCGCGGAGTGGGGCAGGGGAATTTAGTTGCAGAAACTTGTCAAGTCATCATACACGTACACACGCAATTCATGACACACGGATGCGGTGGCGGATCATCGTCCTCGAATGAAGTGTAAACAACCATTCTTCAGTATAAACAACCATCAGCACAGCACACTTCACAAACGATCGCAGGTCTTTAAGGAATAGCTCTTCTATATTCCAAATAATGCTTGGAAGCAGTGCTCTGCGGGAGTTGGCAATGGTCGGCAATGGGTGGACTGCTGAATTGCTGGAGCAAGCGGATATACAATCTCTGTCGGATGTGTGGGCCCTAGATCTGGATGATGACAGTTTGATTCATAGGCTGATCGCTGCAGCACGAACCCTTGCATCTGATACAACCAGGATTGTACATTGGGACAATGTACTGATGCGGGCATACAACCGTATAGTTCTCATCCACGCAGTAGATCGTGTTGAATTTTATGTCCCGTTCAAGTTCCGATGTTCCATATCGCACCAGTGGCCAGATCAGCCAGCCGCCTCACCCGCAGGTCATCTGTATGACCGTTGTTGGATAGAAAGATGGGTGCGTGCAAGTGCCACCGATCCATTCACTCGCGATCCATTAGATGTGAGTCAGCTCTGTCCAGTATCACCGGAGTTCGCGTCAGAAATTGCAGAAGAAAGACGCAATCATGCCATCGGCATTGTTCCCACCAGGGTTTGTGGAATCGATGAGGAGCGGATTGATTGATTGATTGATCCGATCCTCCTACAGTCGGAAGACGGAAAGAAATCTTAAATGAGGAATGCCACGATGAGATGACGCACACGGCGGCCCCTCGTCCAGACTCATCACGCACACGGACGGAACTGATACGGTGGCAGCTTCTCGCATCATGGCGGCACCTGTCGAGTCGAGTCACAAAGCGACCTCTCGCATTACATGACGGCGGAACCTGTGTCGAGTTGAGGCAAAGATAACAAACAACACTTGGATGAGAACCGTCTCACATTAACATATAACAAGCGGCGGAGCCCCTTTCACCTCCCCACAGCTTGGAAGAAGCGAGATCGTCAGCGGTATCGGAGGACACAAGCAAACGGCGGAAAACTGTCGAATGTATCGGAGATGCGGAACACTGTCGGAGCAGGACGGAGTGCAAGCGTTCCTCGCCGAGAACTGCGAGTTTGCGGAAGAGTTCAGGGAGTCGAGCGTTGCCTTGTTCCACATGTATCTCGAGGAAAGCGGGGACAGTAACGATCGAGAAAAGTGGTTCCACGGGCAGATGAAGAACAAGGGGTTCGTAAAAAAAGTGCTTCAAATCAAAGGGAAGTCGACACGAGGATATATGGGATTGAGGCTACGACATGATGAATGAATGAATGAATGCACGGCGGAAACATGTCCTCGTCTCCAAAAGACACCACGGCGGCACCTGTCGTGGCGTGTCGTGTCGAGTCGAGTCGAGTCGAGTCACATCACATGGCGACCTCTCGCATCATGGCGGAAACTGTCGAGTCGAGTCGAGTCACATCACATGGCGACCTCTCGCATCATGGCGGAAACTGTCGAGTCGAGTCGAGTCACATCACATGGCGACCTCTCGCATCACGGCGGAAACTGTTGAGTCGAGTCACATCACATGGCGACTTCTCGCATCACGGCGGAAACTGTCGAGTCGAGTAGAGACACACACACTCCTCATCAAGTACGGCGGAACCTGTCGAGTCTAGTCACACACAGGGCGACCTAGATCTGCATGGGCAAACAACCTCCTCAAATCATGAACGCTTGTGCACAAATCATCAACGCTGGTTACACCCAAGGCGTGCTGGCGAGCTGCTTCACTGAAGCTACCACCGCTCCAGCCACCACAACTGCCCCCACCATAACTGCCCCTGCGATCAGGTAGCCTGCCCTAACCACTGCAGCCGAGTGGGCCACCCCGTAATAGCAGTGTGTGGCAAACGACTGGCAGTTACGCTTGCGAGCCTTGTAGTCCGCAGCGCCCAAACACGCCCTAGCACGTTTCACTACTTCATCAGGTGAGAACGGCGATGGCGGGCCGGACCCGATGCGTGGATCTCGACCCTGTGCCACAAACCACGACAGGGACGTCTCACGCACCCGTAGCTCGTCCAACGGCGCCTTACCACTACCATCGTCAAATAGAGGCTGAGGGTCACCGCGGCAGAAGTGGATCACATGCACACTGTTCAGCACGTCAGACGCATCGCGCGCTGTGTACTCCTTGTTGTAAGAACGGCTTACGATGCCATCATGAGGGTAGTCCAGTACCCGGTTGCATGTCACCTTCACAAGCTGCCCACCAGATAGTTGCATGGCGAAATGCGTGTGGTCTTCTTGTAGCTGCACATTTTTGTTCTTCTTGGACGTACGCCCCATTGACCGCACACGTCTACATCACTGGGCTACAAGGGAGCTCCTGAATCGCATGGTTTACATCATGCAATTACATCGGATCGCAGGCAGTTCTGTCTGTCCGCTACTACACCTGCAGACCCTCGATGCCAACCCGCCACCGAGTCGTATGCGTTTATTTACATTTATTAATTGTGTGTGATATTGATGAACAGGTTGCTATGGGGCAGAAGATAAGCACCCCCTGGGGGTGCTGTGCCATGATGCATCAAGAGGAGCCACAGCCGCAGTCACAGCTATCATCGTTGCCGCAGGCACAGTCACAGTCACAAGCACAGGCACAGTCGCAGCCGCCGCTGTATCAAGCCACTTCTGGCACAACGTCATCTAGCAAAAAGATGGCGTGCCTCTTTCTGCCGACATACACCTGGACTGATCTGTTTCATGGTGGCCAGAAGAATATCGCCAAAGACATGGTACCAGTGTTGCAAACGTTAGGGCTTATGCCAAATTCACTAGAGAAGTACGGGCGCGTCCATGATTATGACATGCTAGCAAGCATGCTGCAGGCAAAAGGCTTCACTGTAGAATGTATAGGAGGACACAAGATGCGGAACACTGTCGAATGTATCGGAGGACACAAGAGGCCGAACACGGTCGAATGGCACACGCAGGACACTCATTGACACACGAAAACGTCGGAACACATGTCGACGACTCCTCTTCATAGTCACTCACTCACTCACTCACTCACTCACTCACTCAGATTAAAGGGACCGGCGCTTGCGTACACAGGCATGCCCAATCATTGTGTATTGCTGGAGGTACGATCGCCGGGCATTATAAAAGGACCTCATCGACCCGAGACTGCATATTTTTTCTGTTATTATCCTCATCAATAAAAACGAGTGTAAACAACTTTGACAGACATCCATTTTGCTTAACCTCACGCTGTACCGTTGACAATATTTAGCAATATTTAACATATTTAGCAACTTAAATATTGTTTTAATAAAATGGCCTCAAATAATAATGGCCTCAAATACCGGATTCGGCACGCCCCTACACGAAATCCTTAATATTACACCCAAAACAATGAATCATTTCACACACAAACAACCTCTAAAACAGATGTCTGCATATGCAGAAAAACTATGGAGACGTCAAGCAGGCTTCTGCTTGACATATATACCCTATTGGATTTATGAAGGGGGGGGGAGGATCTGCGGAACCGGATTGCCTACTGCTACAGTCGGCGGAACAGGATTTTTCTTTTTCTTTTGGTAATGTTATTGGGTGGATCGAGTGCATCATGGAGTACATGAAACAGATTCCGACTCGTGCATTGTTACTGGCGGGTGTGAGCAGTGAGAATACAGATATCTTGGAAAATGCTTGGAATAGATGTCCGGACGATGTGGCTATTGCAAACGCCTTGCAAGTCGTGTGTGAGACGGGGCAAACAGGGATGGTGATCGACATGTTGAGGCGAGGCGCCCGGATCGGGAAAGAATCAGTCTGGGCTGCATGTCGATCGGGGAAATGGGATACGATAAAGGAATTGATTGAAGGCGGGGCCAATATTACAGATGTCGAGATGGACATGCTACGAAGGTATGGGCACACCATGGTCATTCAAAGACTTGTTGAGCTGCAATTGCCTCGTTCAGCTCCTGCTGTGCGTCTGCAAGCTGAGAGCTGACAACGCCCTCACGTGCTTTCCAATATTCCAATTCGAAACACTTGCGGGAGTATGACGTAGTGGCAGAAGATACGCACTCCACAATCATGCAACCAATGTGTTTGAGCTCAAGCCCCAACGTCTTGACGCGGGTCTCCGCGCGAATGGTGGCAAGCATTGCTTGGTCCATCTGTGAAGCATGAGGCAGTATTTGTGGACTGTATGGAGACACACGCCACACCATACCAAGATAAGGTCTTTAATGATTCTATTTCAGCTGGCTTGTGTGTGAAGGATCTTCAGGCTTCTGATCTCGGTAGCCGCATGCAGTTCTCGGTGTACGTTGTACCACTACGTTACACTCGACGGAATACTAAAATGAAACCGCTTTCTTGAGTGTACGGTACACCTTGCGGTGTAACCTAATGTTGTCGCGACCACCGGAGGGGGACCGAGTGGTGTCTACAACAATACGAATTTTTATTCATCAACAACAACAGAGCTGCTGTGGGAAAATGGAAGAGGTCGTCCTAGACCCATCAATTCCATGCAGTGCAGCCTTGCGATTGTGAGAGCAGAAGAGCGATCCCGGTCCGAGTAAATGCATGTTTCTGGAGAGAATCGCAGTCCTCGTACCTCTGGGTACCGCTCGATCGATTTTTGAGAATCGACAAGGGAAGTGGCGAAGCCACCCCTCCTGTGCTTCTCTTGTGCGCCTTTACGTTTATTGTACAACCTTACCCCTAAGTGGTCGCAATCAGCGACCTTTGGCATCGTTTTCGATTTCGTGTGACCAAAACGTTCACCACCCAACCTAAGATTCACGTCTGCTGAACAAACACTTGGGATCTTGTAAACACGTTCTTTTTCTTTACCCGTCTCCCACGACATAAGAGTCGTTTTGAACTCATCTGTCACAGAAACGTCCTCTTTGAAAATTCTTTTACACGATGCGAACATGGCCCCAGTGGGAACTGCAACTTCTCCCGGTCCAGTAGGCTTCAGTTTCGTGATGGCAGATCCGTAGGCCACGCAAACCTTCATATCAGGAAGTTCTTTCATCATGCACCGCTTGATACCCGCCCAGAAAGAGTCTTTGACCTTTCGTTTTCCGATGTAACGCTGCAAGTTGTCACGGGATTCTCGGCGTCGCAAAGCCAATCTCCACCACTCGTCAGAAAACTTAGCGTAATTTGACAAGTACGCGGATATCTTATCCGTCCTCGATGTACTCAAAGCTGCTCCATTTTCACGCAGAGACTCCCACATAGGAATCATGTCAGCAAAACGCAGTTCCTTCTGCCTTGTCTGCTTCTTGATACCCGACTTGTGGTAAAATGCACCACGTGTCAGCTTCCATGTCTTATTTTTATCGTCTGCCAAATACGTTACCGTAGCGATGTTGCTCCGTCCTGGGTCCACACCCAGGACGACGATACCCATATCGGGCAATATCGTTTTAAGTGAGCCGTCGTATTTTTCTGCGATCTTGATACCTTCTTCTTTACGAGGCTTCTTACAGGTCTTCTTCAAATCTGAGACAAGGACCTGTACTGTCTTGCTGTACTGCATGCTCAAAGAGACTCCGTCAGTACAGATGCTGCAGTCGAAAACCCACCCATTCTTGACAGGTGGTTTTCTGAAGAAGGAACCTGCGACTGTTTTTCGGGCGTTCACAAGCGTGTCATACAAACCCTTTGCATGTCTGTACTCGTCAGTAGCCTTGATATCCTTAACATCATCATCGTACTGCTTCAGGACCGACTTGTATGCCTCCCATTCACCAGGACCACATGATTTTTTCTTCTTCTGTGCAGGCCTCTGGGGCAACATGAAGCTTTCGGGATTCTTTACATGTTCCCACTTGGAAAGCTCAACGATGTTCTGGTCATTGGGGAACATGTGCCTGAACAGGTTCACGAGGGTCTTCAGGTCAAGGCGAACATGCACCCGTTGGACATTGAAGATGGGCATCAATCGGATACGACGTGCATCCATATCCTCCAACCGTGTCTGTATCCAATAATTAAACCGGACCATGGTCGGAAAGTCCATGTCTTTGCCATAGTTATCATAAACTCGACTTCCATCTGGAACACTCAGCCTCTCCCTAACTTCATTGACGTACTCTTGAACAGACTCTGGCCATCCCTCCATGTTTTGGACTTCTTGCTGAATAGCCTGCATCACGTCGTATCCCCGAATGATCTTCGATGTGTCCAGCGTCTTCGGGGCATTTAATTTATTTAAAGTGGTGGAAGTGAGTCTGGCCAGACGTGGTATCAAAGGAACCCATGCGTTGTTTGACACGACAGTGCTCAATGTGTGACCTGCATAGTTCAATACCTGATCGAAATAGATCGGATAAGACTTGATGTAGTCAGCGTCGTCATTACCAATTACATCGCCGATGGAGTCCTTCACAGCTTCGTACGATATCTTGCTTTCCTCATCAGGGAAGATTCCGTCTACCCCGATACGTAGCCAATCCTTCCAGTAGGTATCTTTCATGTTGTACAGGTCTGGAATATCCAGACCTTTCTCTAATAGACTCGTGATGTGGAAAGTCAGCACCAGACTGGACCGCCGTAACATGCGGCTCACCACATTGACGAGCTGGTCCACATGCTCCCTAAACTTACCGAATTCTTCATCGTCAAGACTCATTGCCTTCTTCAGGGCGCATTTCACTACACACATCTTTTCCACCGTCTTGTATTCTGGAGGGGGTCTGGCGATGAGACCATTGTCTTCGCATAAACGGACAAGATCGTCCTTGTTGGACTTCGACGAGTATGGTACTTCAGCCAATTTCAGTAGCTCCTTCAATTTCGCGACTGTCGGAGATTTCGTCGCCATCTTTCATAATCAATACGTCACAGACCGCTTTATACACATAAGTGTTCCAAACGTGTTCAAAACAACCCATAATAATTTTATCAGTGAGGTTGCCGAATGCTAAGGAAATCATATCAGACACGTGCGTCTTTGTTTCATTCGGTATGTAGTTCAAACGACGAAAGTCTCTCTTCACCTTAGCGAAGCATAGCTCAATAGCATTGAATTCTGGACTGTAAGGAGGTGTGTAACAAATATTGACGGGGTGACTGAGGACCAATTTCTTATGGATACTGGCATTGTCCATTATTGCTACTGAATTATTGCACAAACTCAATGATTCAATAAATGCAACGAAGTCCGTCTTCTTCACAGATCCTTTCTTCACAACGAATTCTTTCCTACCATCTGAAAAAACTGCCATCAACAAACTGTGGTGTACCCACCCACCAGTAGTTTTAACGATAACAGGTTTTCCTACAGGGGAATACCCATAATGTGGCTTGAGACGCTCACTAAACCCACATTCGTCAACTGATACTAAAATTTTCCCAGCATTGATTGTCTCCTTGTACCTACTACAAAATTCATTGACAAGTGGAACTAAGTCCCCTTTGCACTGTCCACGGAGTTTGCTCCTTTTTCTTGTAAAACCAATGAGTTTTATGAAACGATACACTGTTTTAGTTGATAATCGTACATTGTGAGTACTTTTGAAAAAAGCAACAACGCCTCTTGCGGTTGTGCATTGAGTTGACAATAAAAACGATTTTAACAAATCCTTATTCGTCTCAAAAAGGTTGCTTACAAATTCACGTCGTTTTCGATTTACACCAAAGCGTTTCCACCTCCACAGAGTAGAACGACTGATGTTCGTAAACACAGAAGTTTTTAACACACCGTTTAAGTCAGCGACCATTCTTAACGCCAATTTTCTAACGGCGATGTCGTACATTTATTTCCATCTGATATATGTTTCATTTTACTGTTCCGCCGACTGTAGTGGAGCCATGCGATGTGAGGAAAATGAGATGTGCGGAAAATGATGCTGAAGCACCTGTTGGTGATGTTTGATACACTGCTGGTATTCGTCGTATTTGTTGACTTCATGCTCCATGTGTAACCATGGCCCTTTACCACTTCCTCTATCCTCAAATTCTTGGACCACAAGTGGTACGCTCCATTTCCATAATCGATCCCATTGAGTAGGTGTCATGAATAATGTAAGTTTTATGATTTGCGGTGCACTTTGATCATTAGTAAGGTCTGTTTGGACTGGACTTTCGACCAAGTTGTTGCTGTCCATCAATTGAGTCATTTACTACTCCGTAACAGAATAAACCGAGCAAAATAGCCGTGTGGCCTAAACCTGCAGGTCGTTGCTCAAGAGCAACGTTGGGGGGTGCAAAAGGTTGGAGAGGTTGCAACGTCTCCCATTGACTTCAGTCGTTTTTTTAACAAATCCCCGGGGCGAATCCCTTGAATAGTCACAAAATGCCCAAGTGCCTCAACGACTGCCAATCGTGGGATGCCAATCCATGCACACACCACCACACAAAGCGGCGGAGCCCCTTTCACCTCCCCACAGCGGAGCGACCAGGGGCGACCGGAGGGGAGCCCCCACAAAGGAGTCCGCGAGGAACCGAGCGGGTGGGCGAACGGAGGGGAGCCAACAGTACAGTTCACATCAAGCATGAGACACACGAATGGATTGATTCATTGCACCTCCTGGGGGGATCAATCATCATGGATGTTCATGGATGACCCCGCATTGCACAACATCAACAAAGACCCCGTGTTCTTTTGGGCCCCGGTACAGGAAAAGAGGCGATCGCTTAAGTGCGGCTGGTCCTTCAATGGACACTCTCGAACGTACCGACAAAAGAACGATACGGAGTCTGCATAATTTTTGCAGGGTGTACATCGTGTCCAGACCGCACTCCTTGACGACCTGCGCCAGCTCGACAACGTCAGCAACAGTCGCATGTAGCCCCTCCTCCTCGCAGAACGTGACGTAAGCGTTGTACATGCCCGGGGTAGTGGAGATATGCGCTCGCATGTCGCCGGAGGTGGTGGAAATGCACCGCTCATCCAGAAAGCGGAGGATATTCTTGTGGCGAGTGAAGTCGGGGAAACGCAGGGCACGACGGGGAAGCAGCAGGCCGTCGAAAATGTAATGGATGGGTTGGATGCCCAGATCCTTGAGCGATGATAACACTTTCTTGGCGGTGAAGCTACACCTGAGGGCGGCAGATAGATTCGACAGTACCCGAGCGACAAATGCGCCCTGATCCAACACCGCACCAGACAGCTCTGTTGCATTGGCCTCGACAAAGTCGTGCACCGTATCGTAACACTCGATGTTAGCCTGAACGACGTTGTCGAAAATCAAAGTCACCACACGTGAGACGTACATCTCACGATCCATACGCTCCTGGTCTGTCTCTTCAGATTCAACGGCGGATTCCACGGATCCCTCAGATTCAACGGAGTCATCACGTGGAGTGTCACACTCATCCTCCTGTTTGCCACCGCAGTCGTCACCATACCATGCGTACTTCGAAACGGCCGCAAACATACCATTGTAAACGGTGGCTTCGCCCACTTCGAAGTACTCGGCACCCACATCTCTTCGTGGCTGGATTCGGGAATCGGAACCACCGCGCATGTACATTAGCAGTTCAGCCTCTGCATCCACACACGCTTGTGCATCTCGAACATGGATGGCAAAAATGAGATGGGATCCATTGGGGTACTGCGCGAGCCTCCTGCAGAACGACTGGCTGGTACGACCGACCTTGACGACCAACGGGTACTTGCCCAGGAACTCGCGCTCGACGAGGGCGTACACGACGTGCTGGGTGTGGTGCGCCATGGATGGATGATACACAAGGGAAGGGAAGGCTTGACTCAACCAATATGCTTGTCGCGAGCTTTATATCGTATTTATCAATAATGGATAAATACTTGCTCTACGGTGGCAAGAAAGAAACGTGTCTTGCCTAACACAAGACACAGCTGCTGTTAAGTTTCACAATGGCCCTGTACTCGGGGCCAGCCGCCTCTGGATCCATCAGCAGCAAGCAGACATCGGTGTGACCTTCTTTGGCAGCCTCCCACAAGGCCCTGCTGTCGTTAGAGTTCGCCTTGGCCCTGAACTCAAGTCCAGCCACCGCTGGATCCATCAGAAGCTTGCAAACATCTGCGTGACCTTTCTTTGCAGCCGCCCACAAGACCCTGCTGTCTCTAGAGTTCGCCCTGGCCCTTAAATCAATTCCAGCCACCGCTGGATCCATGAGCAGCTTGCAGACATCTGCGTGACCTGCCTTGGCAGCCTCACACAAGGCCCTGCTGTCGCTAGAGTTCGCCAGGGCTCTGAACTCAATTCCAGCCACCGCTGGATCCATGAGCAGCTTGCAGACATCTGCGTGACCTTCCTTTGCAGCCTCACACAAGGCCATGCTGTCGCTAGAGTTCGCCAGGGCTCTGAACTCAATTCCAGCCACCTCTGGATCCATGAGCAGCTTGCAGACATCTGCGTGACCTTCCTTGGCAGCCGCCCACAATGCCCAGCTGTCGCTAGAGTTCGCCTGGGCCCTGAACTCAAGTCCAGCCACCTCTGGATCCATCAGCAGCTTGCAGACATCTGAGTGACCTTCCTGTGCAGCCGCCCACAAGGCCCTGCTTTCGCTAGAGTTCGCCAGGGCCCTGAACTCAATTCCAGCCACCTCTGGATCCATGAGCAGCTTGCAGACATCTGAGTGACCTTCACTGGCAGCCTCCCACAAGGCCCTGCTGTCGCTAGAGTTCGCCCTGGCCCTGTACTCAAGTCCAGCAACCGCTGGATCTATAAGCAGCTTGCAGACATCTGCGTGACCTGCCTTGGCAGCCACATAGAGAAGATTGTTTTCATTTTGGTTTGCCCTCAATTGTAGGGCCCCCTTAAGTTGTACAAGAGGATTGGACACCAAGCATACTTCTAGAAGATCGGCGCGCCCCCCTTTCGCCATCATCTCTCCAACTCGCTGTGGTGGTTGGATCAGTCCGGTAAGGGGCCATCCAGAAAATCTGTTGTGCAGAGTTTTACACACTAATACAATCTTGGGGTTGGAAGAGAATAGAGCAATACGATCAAGAATGTCATGGGGAAACGTTATGAATGATCGCGTGTGCGACTGCATGTTCGATGAACATATGTGTACAATGCATGCAATCGCACAGGATGGTATGAATAAATACTGAGTTGGGATAAACCCTATAAACCCTTGGTTACACTTGCCTGGCGGTATCTGCAAGCGTTAAGTGGCAAGCGGCACTTGCCTCGCGGCGATTTTTTTGAATTTTCCAAGCAGAACAACTCACTCACTCGCCAACCAGAGATTTAGCTCTCCGCGGAATTGCGATTCCGACCAGACCAGGCTCCGAAACCAGTCAAATCCCTCTTTTGTTGGTTGATCTTGCCAACTCTTAACTGCTCTGCTCTGATGCCACATGCCATGGATTTCTTCTTCGGTTGTCGCAGTCGGGTCGTAAGGCTCAACTTGGGCACTTGCCACACTACGTTTCCTTCAGGTGGAAAATAGTATGTGGTGAGGGAAAATGGCTTTATTACAGCTAAGCGAAATCAAGAACTATTTGAAGAACATAGCAAGTGGCAACGCATCACAAGAGCACACGCTTGATGGACTTATCTACAGCAACATGGGTATTGGAATTAGGTGCGTGGAAGATGCACTGGTGAGGGCATACAAAGAGTCGGAACAAAAGGGGATCCTGGTTCAACATTCAGATGCATGGGGGGGGATGACCGATTCCATGAAAGCTCTCGACAACTTGCTAGACCGAACTGATACAAAGGAGCTGAATACACCCTGTCACAAATGTGACGATAGCTTACATCCTTACTACACACCATGGCAGTACATGTGTGTTTTGAAAAAGACGTTCCTGCTCGGGGAGTGGTCTTCAAGTTTTGCCATTAAACTGGCAGAGTGTGGGGCAGTGACAGATATCCCCAATTGGTGGAGTACTGACATGAAAAGAGTTGCGCATACCTGTCAGGAACCAGGTACACAATAAGATGCGGTGGTCCTGTCAAAGAATTGAGTGCGAGTCACATGGTGACCGACCTCTCGCATCACGTCGGAACATGTCGAGTCGACTCACAGAGAGAGACCATTACAGTCGGCGGAACGATGTCGAGAGACCATTACAGTCGGCGGAACGATGCCGAGAGACCATTACAGTCGGCGGAACGATGTCGACTTACGGGGGATGATCGCTCGCATCGCAAAGAAGTCGATACTCTATAAGACAACATGTGATCACATGTCAAGCATGGGTCTGCTAGACAAGCGCTCTCGTATATCGATAGGGGGGATCTCGGCCCCCGCGGAGTGGGGCAGGGGAATTTAGTTGCAGAAACCTGTCAAGTCATCATACACGTACACACGCAAACGGCGGATTCTCGCCACTCATCGTCTCGTATCGTAGTCCTAGAATGAAACAACCATTCTTCAGTGTAAACAACCATTCTTCAGCACAGAACAGCAAGGCACAGCACACTTCACAAACGAATGAGTTCCTTTGACGAAATCAATGAAGATGTCGCACGAATCAATGAAGATGTCAAACGAATCAATGAAGATGTCAGACGAATCAATGAAGATGTCAAACGAATGAGTTCCTTTGACGAAATCAATGAAGATGTCGCCTCTCGTTTGCGGAAAGTGGAGATGCGTCACACCCCGGTGTGTCACAAGGATCCACCTAAGACATTATAAAAGTTTGGAATACGCATAATCACGCATTTGCACTGTAACGCTTGAGCCATCAGAGATGACAATGGACTCTTCTGCGGCCGTCAAGCACTGATGTGGGCGCAGGAGAAGAAGTTCGACATCACAGAGGATGCTCTCGATACATGTAGTGTCACAATCAGCGAATTGAAACAATTTACTCGCGAAAATAGACCAGGGGGGAGTGAATCCTGTGCATACATTATAATTCTCTACGGACATTCAAAAGAAAATGTAGAAATGTTCTGTGAGCCTCCGGAAGAATTCTTCAGTATTTATTTGTTGTTGAAATAATTGTTGTTCCCGAGATGGAGTGTGCGTTTTTGCTGAGTTGTGAGCAATGCACTTGTCATTCAGCGCGGATACGTGTTCGGCCCCTGACAATTTTATAGAAGTGCCTACACCTGTTCTTCATTGGAGTCCCGTCACTCCACACATGATATTGTAAGCATTTGAGACAAGAATGCAGCTGCTTGTTGTGTTGCACCTTGAATTTCTCAAAAATGTCTTCCTCTATATTTTTATACATTGTTAACGAAACTAGATCATGCAACACCTTTGAGTCGTACAGCAAGATCTTTGTTTGCGTATCAATCATGTTGATGATCGTGTCTAACACATCTTGTGGCAATGCACCCATGAGCTAAGATGTGTTTTTAGTTTAAAGCTAAGATGTGTTTTTAGTTAAAGCTAAGATGTGTTTTTAGTTAAAGCTAACGGGATGAACATGTATCTCAACGCTAATGTTCTGAGTCACATCATGCACATGTGCGACATACATACTCAGATGGTGTGCCAGCATCGTGCAGTTTTAAATGCGGACGAGCATGAACAGGGCGATGCAATACGGAGGGTCATTGATGAGGAGGACACGGTCACCTTACGGTGTCTGTGCAAATGGGCATTAAAGAGCAATAGACTGTGCAGGTTACTAAGCATCCTAATGTGTTACTCCATTGACGCAAACAGATTGAACAGTTTTCGTTGCATCCTGTTACATCTTCCTCAATATCCATGGTTTTACGAGTTCGGGAGAAACACTGTGGGAGTATACACTCTCATGCACTCAGCTGCACGATTCCGACCACGCCACATGCACCTGCTCCTTAAAAAGTTTCCATACAATAGTTTTGAACTGGCAACTGCAAACCATGTTGCAGAGCATCACAAACAAGGATGGGTGAGCGACATCCTGGAATCTATTAGTTCTCAATTTCCGACCCCAATGCATGCACACAAAGACAAAATGGTGCGTCCATACCGAAGCACGCCGTTCGCTTTCAAAGAAATTACAGACTGAGGTTGGGCATTTGTGAGGCTGCCATATAGTACCAAGGGTTGGCATGGATTACATGAGGCTGCATCGGTAGGGTGGTGAATTCCGGGGAGCTTAAATTCAACGGCCAAGCAGGTTTCGGCACTTGAATTGGTCAAGTTTTCGTAAGTAAGTCCCAGACGACAAGGTGTCCCACTTTCAAATGTTCCTAGCTGTATGTTTCATTTTACTGTTCCAATGCGATTTTTGACTTCACACATTATTGTGTGAACATTGTATGTATGGCAGATGGAGCAAGCAGAGGCAAAGCTGAATGTTTGTCAAAACACATCTACGGACAATGGGTTTGAATCTTTCGCCGGTGAGCACGGTTCCGTGCCACCCACTGAAGTTGGCAAAGCTAGCACAGGCTGGCGACCACATCGCGGTACGCACGGTCATTGAACGGTACGCACGGTCATTGAACGGTCATGCACACCTACTAAGTTTGGGCAGAAAGTATGCAGATGTAGATACATGGCGACCGACCTCTCGTATCACGGCGGAAACTGTCGAGGCCAAATAAATATTGCAAACTGGAAGTTGTGGTAGGACGCACAATTGATTACAAGCTGACAGGTTCTTTACAGAACGCAGTGTCGAGCGAAGTGTAGAAGATAAACACATACAAGAGGATTTTGGGGGACTCGGCATATTATGTAACATAATATCCTTGTCCGAGTGTACTTAAGCGCTGGACCCACTAACAAGAAAATGGGCTACAAGCCAGATCTTATGAAAGTGCGTCCTTCCTCTGCTTTCTTTCTGGCCCCTGATCATAGCATGGAACATCGCTCTGATCACAACGGCTTTCCCCTGCAGAAAGTTTGGCAATTGGCGGGGCCTGTGCTGGTTGCACACGCATCAATCGAAGAGGAACTGGTGGGCAAGTCACCGGAGGCAAAGGACGCAGTCCGGTCGAGGACATGGTGGAAAGTTATGGAGACAACCAGGCACCTTCTAGCTCACCCTTCTATCACAGACACGGATGACATTCTGAAGATTGTGTTGGTGAACCTGCGTGCTTTGTTGTATGCTGCCCGAGTGGACATCACCACCCACCGAAAGTGGAAGTTCCTCGACTATGAGACAACCGTGAGCTTCAAAGAGCCCGGAGGCACCGGAGAGAAGAAGAAGATATGGGTTGACAAGATCATCACGGTCCTCCTGTCATCCCTCAACAACTGCACTGTTAGCGAGTTGCGCAACAACTTTGACAACACGACTGGTGAACATCAGGCACTTTTGAAGAGATGCCGACTGATATTTGGCCATGTGGCTTTTCGGCTGAAGGCTAGGGATGATGATGCATGGAAGGTTGCTGCAAGCGAGTTCAAAGTCTTGAAGGCTAGATGATAATGATGCTTATGGATTATCTAGATTTGTTCAGAAAATAAGGATGGAAGCAAAAGACGGCTTCAAGGAACCCTCAAGGATCGTACAGAGTGCCCAGGAGACTTTCACAGATTGGAATGAGAGAGTCTGACGATTAATGGGCGTTCTTGCCTCCCGGCCGATTTTTTTAAATTTCTAATCAGGATTTAGAGCCTCCTGAAAGACTCGCTAGCTTGAGACATGAGCACCAAGGAATCACAAATCCGCTCCATACCATGTTTCGCAACCAGTAAAAATCGGCCAGGAGGAAGGAACGCCCATTGATTCCTCTTTTGACAGAGGAACTGCTCGTCTTCGCAAGCGGCGGCGGCTACCTTGACAGCACTCTCATCGATCCGAGAGGTTAGCCAACCTCGAGTGTGTTATCAGACATCGGGGTTTTGGCAATCCCCATCAATGATGCTGTCGGGCGTGAGCCACACACTTCACTCGAGGCTCGATGAATGATGCTGCTCATGGAAAGGAGGAAGATGTCGGTCGGTCGTGTTCGAAGGAAGAGAGAGGAGAACAAAACAAAAGGAAATTATGCAGTTACGGGGGATCGTCGGGTCTTTTATCATGTCCGGCGATCGATTGTACCGACGCCAGCACTACACAGGATTTGGTTGAGGGGGCTTAGGCCACTCACTACGTTTACACTCGTTTGAGAGGAACGGCGACCACTCTCATCAAGGACGGCGGCATATGTGTCGAGTCGATTAGAGTAGAGTAGAGTCACATGGCGACATCTCGCATCACGGCGGCACCTGTCGAGTCGAGTCACAGAGCGAGCGACCTCTCGCATCATGGTGGTACCTGTCGAGTCGAGTAACAGAGTCACAGAGTCACATGGCGACATCTCGCATCACGGCGGCACCTGTCGAGTCGAGTCGAGTCACATCACATCACATGGTGACCTCTCGCATCATGGCGGAAACTGTCGAGTAGAGTCGAGTCACATCACATCACATCACATGGCGACCTCTCGTATCACGGCGGAAACTGTCGAGTAGAGTCGAGTCACATCACATCACATGGCGACCTCTCGTATCACGGCGGAAACTGTCGAGTCGAGTCACATCACATGGTGACCTCTCGCATCATGGCGGAAACTGTCGAGTCGAGTCGAGTCGAGTCGAGTCACATCACATGGTGACCTCTCGCATCATGGCGGAAACTGTCGAGTAGAGTCACAGCACACTGTGATTTCGCAGACCCGTACCATCCTCACACACACCAAGGCGGCTTTCGCTGACTTCGAGGCGCGCGAAAAACGTGGCAGAAATGCCACGTTTACACTCGTATTTTCATGGGCGCGCGAACACACGTGTCAGATATGCTGACATGTTTCCCCTGGTTGCGTATGCCACCCCTCGCAGAAAAAGTCTGCCATGGGTACTACGCAAAGTTGAAAATGGCGAGCATCGAGGCTGGCATGTGGCTGCATTTGGATTGCGTCAACCCCATCGGCATCAAGTTCGAGCACGATGGCATTGTGAGCGCCCCCCCAGAAGGGTATTCCTCTGCAGCAGACATCAAGGTCATCCACTATGCGGGGTCAGAGCCCCATGGAAAGCGATTGATCAGCGAGACTACTCTGGCAGAGTTCCTGGTAGTTGGCAGCTCTGCACGGGTTGTGAATGCGAGGTGTCGTTTCTCACCGTTGGAGGTGGTCAAAAGGGCACGCTCGCAGCTCGGCAGGGCGGATTACAATGTTGGGAAGGAACTGTCAGCACTTCGGTAGCTGGTGTTATGAGGGGGCGGCTTTTTCTAGAGAGGTGTTCAATTACGGAGTAATATGCACCAGTTTCGGCCTGGTGGTCAGTATTGTAGGGATCATTGCAATTGGGATGGCGCGGGCATATTGGTAGAATCCGCCAGCCATGTGCGTACTAAAATGATGGAGCAGGAGGACCCTTTCACCTCCCCACAGCGGAGCGACTGGGGGAGACCGGAGGGGAGCCCCCACGGGAAAATAATCGCGGAAACGCATTCATTAGGTGAGTTTGCATCGGAGACGCTTTTTGAATCGTTCCATTCTGACACCAGCCAAGAAAGTTAGGGCCTCTCAAAGTTTGTTTGGTGTGACTTTCTTTCCATTTGCTGCGCAGGTTCACATTCGCATTCACGACGAAATCGAGGATCAAAACGCATCTTCGTGAACCGAGGTGAGGGGTCAGGGGATGCATGAGGGGAGTCGAGTCTGGTTGCTACTGCTGTTCTTTGAGAGAGTCTGAGGTGAGAGAGACCCCATGGAGTGCACTGCTTGACAATGACTGACTCATGGGTTGATGCCATGAGAATGGAGGTATGCAGTGCACGCCATGGGGTTTGATACGACAGCATGGGTTTCATGTGGATGAATTGATATAATTGGGCATGCATGGGATGGATGGATCTGATTGTATGGGGGATGCCTGCAAAGCGGCATCAGCCAGAGGTGGACTGAATGGTATGCCCGATAAGACCTGGTTTTTGGTCATTCTTGTGTGAGAGGGTGTGTGGGCTTGATTGTCACATTTTTGTTCATGCAACAGCAAGGAGAGCTAATCGGCTAATACACTCAAGACCGTCATGGAATGGCATATCTACCCGACGTTTGGAGGGCATGTATGCACTATGCCTCTCAAGCACATGGCAGAGGCTGTGCCTCTGCCCCATTCCTTGGGACTTTGGTATACAAAGGGGCGACACATCTTCTGGCATTTTATTGTCCAGTCGAGCGGGGTCAACACTTCAAACATTTGTTGATCGGTAAAGACATTGATTGATAAAGGAAGTGCATTTGCGCGGTCCCTGTGCCACAGAATTTACCCCACATACATGGAAAGCGATTGATTGCCTTTATTTTCCTCGCAGGATGATGATGGTCAACAACATGTACCCAACCATTATTATAGCGGTTGCAACAAACATTGCTCTTTTCATATACTTCCAACGTCGTGCCGAGGCCTATCGTGATGAGACATATCGTGAAGCTACTGCCCGTCGTGAGGCTGAGGCCCGTGCTGACAATGAAGCTACTGCCCGTCGTGAGGCTGAGGCCCGTGCTGACAATGAAGCTACTGCCCGTAGTGAGGCTGAGGCCCGTGCTGACAATGAAGCTACTGCCCGTAGTGAGGCTGAGGCCCGTGCTGCGGAGGCTAAGGCCAGTCTCAGGCAAGAGTTGTTGTCTTTATCGCCTGATGACGTCGCTGCTATGACTCCTGAACACGTTGCGGAGTATATGACGGCGTGTGCCTCGGTTGGGGTAGCAGCATTTCATTTGGATCAGCCGGTATTGTGATAATTGCTTTTTTAAATACATACATGTCACACAATCACCCACCCCCGCAGCACATCTACGCGTTGGCCTGCCCCCAAGAGTGGAGCGAATGCTGATGTGAATGACAAGTTCCTCTCCCGCATGGGATAGGGATAGTTTTTTGAAGTCTGTCTGGGCGGCCTTTGAGATTCCCTGTAATCCAAATTCATCGACTTCATCCTGGAAATGCCTTACATCTACCATAAATTTAGGCCCAGACAACAGAGCGAGAGGTAAAAAAAAGCCCCTATAGAGAATGTGTCCGGTTTGCAGCGAAAATATCGATGTACGTGCCCAATAATTCCAGATGTAGCAGAATTGTTTTATTACTGGAACGCTTTGAAAATAATTATTGATGCGCACGATGTGAGCCAGCATGTTGACTACAGAGATGAAGGGCAAAAATATGTGCTCGTTTTTTTAGCTGATCTACCCATTGGGTTCAAGGATCACCGGTAGGGTGTCCCACAAATTGCGTCTCCGACTGTAACAAGTTTAGTAAATTGGTGTGTTTTTGTGTTTTCGTGTTTTGCATGAGAAACCGCATCTGACGCAATCGCATTCACTGTGGTCCGGAGGACTGAAAGCCAAATAAAACCGAATGGTCTCAAGCAGGATTCACACCGGAGACGCTGCAGTTAGTGTCAGGAATAGCCCCCATTTTCTCGAGTCTTGTTTGCAGAGTCTTTTTGTTCATTTTGAAATCCCGGGCGAATGCATTGATATCCTTCAGAAGAACGATGTCTGTGGCGGAGTCTGTGACTGAAAAGTACTGATTTACGAGCACAAGCTCGTCTCCCTCATCTACTCGGAGTCTGTAGGTTTCACACGGCGACTTCTCGCATCACATGGCGGAAACTGTCGAGTCGAGTCGAGTCGAGTCACATCACATCACATCACATGGTGACCTCTCGCATCATGGCGGAAACTGTCGAGTAGAGTCGAGTCACATCACATCACATGGCGACCTCTCGTATCACGGCGGAAACTGTGTCGAGTCGAGGCACATCACATGGCGACCTCTCGTATCACGGCGGAAACTGTGTCGAGTCGAGTCACATCACATCACATCACATGGCGACGGACCTCTCGCATTACATGACGGCGGAAACTGTCGAGTCGAGTCGAGGCAAAGATAACAAACAACACTTGGATGAGAACCGTCTCACATTAACATATAACAAGCGGCGGAGCCCCATTTCACCTCTTCCCCACAGCGGAGCGACTGGGGGCGACCGGAGGGGAGCCCCCACAAAGGGTCCGGGAGGAACCGAGCGGGTGGGCGACCGAAGGGGAGCCCACAGTTCACATCAAGCTTGGAAGAAGCGAGATCGTCAGCGGTATCGGAGGACACATTGTCAAGCAAACGGTGGAAAACTGTCGAATGTATCGGAGATGCGGAACACTGTCGAATGTATCGGAGGACACAAGCAAACGGCGGAAAACTGTCGAATGTATCGGAGATGCGGAACACGCTCGAATGTATCGGAGGACAGGACACAAGATGCGGAACACTGTCGAATGTATCGGAGGACACAAGCAAACGGCGGGAAACTGTCGCATCCACACAGTCCGTCAGTCCGTCCATTCATGACTAATACACGGATGCGGTGGCGGATCATATCCATCAATCCTGCTTCTCCTCCTGCACATGCAAACGGCGGAAACATGTCCTCGTCCTCGTATACAAAAGACACCACGGATCCTCGTTATTGCGTTCACGATGAGATGTACTGTTGAGGGTCTGGATGCATGGAGGGGGATATTTGAAAGTGGGACACCTTGTCTTTTGAGGATTCTGAAAAGCTTGTAACCGATCTTGTATCATAATCGTATAAGCGCATTGCTTGCAGTTTACACTAATGTGAGAGTGATCTGTTCTTTGCAAAGCTATATTCCGTTGTCATGACTATTCCCCCGTTGAATTTAAGCTACCCGTATATCCTCGAACCTATGAATTTCTTACTACACATCCGGGGGCCCGGTGGACATGTAGTAAGAAAGACAACGAATTCTCCATAGGGGTATCATAGGGGTCAACTCCCCGGGGATGCTGTCCTTTACGAACAGGGATTTTCTGTTCGAACAGCCTTCAGGAAGATGCCAGCTGCCCCCACAATGTCTCTGTCGCAGGTGAATTGACAGTTCTTGCAGGTGTATGTCTCTCCACACTTGTTCAAGAAACCGCACATGGGACATGTCTGACTTGTGTAATGCTCAAGCACATGCAAGAACACTGTCCCGTACTCTTCACACTTCTCCTTCAGCCGATTGAACAGCACAGAGTGGCTCAAAGTCAGCATCTGACGGGCAACCTTGGTTGTCAGCTCCCGTTCAGCACTGATTGTCATCTTCGCCGTCTCCAATTGAGGTACCAACAACACATCGTAGCGAGCGGCCAAGAAATTTGTTGTCTGGTCCCTAAACTCTTTCTTGAGGTAAAAAATTGTCTTCCGAATGCGAATCATCAGCTTCTTTATCTTCATCCTCTCTTTTGATCGTAAGGTTTTCTCAGTATCCAACCTTGACTGCAGCTTGTCATGAACCAGCAGGAGTTTGACAAGGTCGGATGCCTGTCCCTGACCAAGCATGAAGGATTCCTCATTCTCAGGCGAGTACGTGACCATTGTTTTTCGGACGCCTGGGTCGATGGATGCAGTTGCAACCTTGTCTGGATGGACAGGCTTCCGCTCTGCCCTTCTGTCCCTGGCAGCGACAGACAATACGAGGAAATATTCTCCGAAGCGGGATTTTTGGACCTTTGGATCGTGGGTCGGGTTTTCCTCAGGCATCAACTTATGGAGTTGTTTGCTACCGAAGTAGCGCATGTTGCCCAATATTTCTTTGAAGATGAAGAGT
Organism: Chlamydomonas sp. ICE-L; assembly: GCA_013435795.1. Classification (NCBI taxonomy): domain Eukaryota; kingdom Viridiplantae; phylum Chlorophyta; class Chlorophyceae; order Chlamydomonadales; family Chlamydomonadaceae; genus Chlamydomonas; species Chlamydomonas sp. ICE-L. The sequence goes on along the minus strand of JACBWV010000210.1, from coordinate 53,187 downwards.
TTGTCGCCATCCTTGGAAACGTTCTTCTGATCCATCTCAATGGCCCAACCCCTCTCAAGCTCTGTCTTCTTCCGTCTGAATGGAGCTGAAAACTGCTTGATGTTACCTGCTTTCAGATTCGAAAAGCAAGCCTTGATGTTTGCCAATGCAGACTTGATTGCGCTTTGGCGTACGCTTTTGGGGCACTGAAGCAACCATTGGCGATTCTTGAAGTACGGGTTTTGCATCTTCCCCTTCCCCCTCACCTTGTTCGTCACATACCTGTCTCGAATTCGGAAGACAGACTTGTGAGTGCTCCCGACGCCCAACCGTGCTGCCACCGCCTTGTTGTACATGAACCGACTGCACCCCGCAAACTCTGCCAGCATCGATTTCTGAGCCTTGTTTGGGTTCAGCTTCAGCTTTAAGGTCCTCAACTTGGGTTTGGCATTTGACTTTGTAGCGTCTTCGACCGTTCCATCGGCAACAATATACTTGAACGATGGACATGAGGTCTTTTCCAAGCTCGTCTTCAGGGGCTCCGTCTTGGTGATCGAGAACGATGATCGAGCAGGAGTGCTGCGAGCAAATCCATTCAATGAGCTCGAAACCAAACCTTGCGAGCCTGTCTTTGGAAGCCACAACAATTGACGATACAAGTCCTGCCGTGACGAGTCCCAATACTCGTAAAAGTCCTGGGCGCTTGAAGTTGAGCCCTGATCCGACGTCCTTGACTTCAATAACTTGCTCGCATCCGGAATGTTTGTTAGAAATATGGGTTTGCAAGAACAATTGCTGTCTGAGCAGGTCGGGTTGTTGTTTGTGTGAGGACACACGTGCGTAGAGAATGACTTGACGACTGCTGGGTTTTTTTTCCTGCTCGATGAGGTAGCCTTGGATGCTGCTTGGGTCAAAGAGACGTTGGTTGCCTGGAGTCCGGATCGTTCTGATCGTGCCATTATCCGCCCATCGACGGAGGACGGTCCTGGAGACACCAAGGGCATCGGAGGCCTTGCCAATTTTACAGAAGCTTTGGTTGCCATACATGGCATTCTGATATTTAGTACATGTAAATTCCTTATACACTGGTAGATTTACTTATTTTCGGAAAGCAAACGAGTCAACTGTTGTAACCTTCTGCACGCCTCCACATCGACTACCAGGGAGCCATCAGCAAGAGAGACGATCGGGGGAGGGTTGCTTCAGCCACTGCTGGAGGGAGTGCTGATTCAGTCTCAGAGGTAGGGCAGATGGCGGCATCTTTGCTCTCAGCAAGCTCAGCAATTACCAATGAGGAGATAAATGTCAAGCTTGGCGAGCTGATTACCAGAATGGACGAGATGGGCACGAAACTGACTACCCGAATGGACGAGATGGACACGAAACTGACTACCCGAATGGATGACTTGACACTGCGCATGGGGAAGGTTGAGCTCAGGTACGCATCCTACGTTTTTGAGACTTGAGAGTCTACGTGTCTTTGTCGTTTTTGTTGAAATAATTCTTCTTCCCAAGATGGAGAGCCTTTTCAGAGGTGTTCATGTGAATTTGTTTAAAATAGGGATTGATGTGACACACGGATGCGGTGGCGGATCATCGTCCTCGAATGAAGTGTAAACAACCATTTTTCAGCACAGCAAGGCACAGCAAGGCACAGCAAGGCACAGCAAGGCACAGCAAGGCACTGCTAGACAAAATTATTTGAGAACAACTGTATACATTTTTTGACGCATTGTTTCAACACAAAGTCTGTAAATGAGCGTTCCTGCCTCCCGGCCGATTTTTTTAAATTTCTAATCAGGATTTAGAGCCTCCTGAACGACTCGCTAGCTTGATACATCAGCACCAAGGAATCACAATTCCGCTCCATACCATGTTTAGAAACCAGTCAAAATCGGCCGGGAGGCAGGAACGCCCATTTGTAGCGAAATAATCTCAAGGCGGGGTGATGTTGCCATCGCCGTAGAAATGCATACCCGGGTTGTGCGGAAACCTAGCGAGCTGCGCTGACAACTGGCTGACCTGGGCCTCCAGACAGTTGGCCCTGGCTGCATCCTGTACAGCTTGGGCTGACATGACATTGGAGTAAGATGCCAGATGGTCCACCCTGGCTGCATCCTGTACAGCTTGGGCTGACATGACATTGGAGTGAGATGCCAGATGGTCCACCCTGGCTGCATCCTGTACAGCTTGGGCTGACATGACATTGGAGTAAGATGCCATGACATTGGAGTGAGATGCCAGATGGTCCACCCTGGCTGCATCCTGTACAGCTTTGGCTGACATGACGTCGACCTGGGTCTCCAATTCTTTTTTCGCCTTAACCAGTCCTTCCAAGTAAGCGATGCTGTCAACTGCACAGGTTGGAATGTGAGCAAGATGGCGGTGACATTTATTGGAATATGCTTGGCAAGGGATTCCGTATTTACGTTGCACGCAGGCCATGTAATTCGCTCACAATGCTATTTACGCCGTAAAGTTTTGACATTGATTGAACTCACCCAACACTTGCATGAATAGAAGTCGCCCGCTCTTATACAGTTGCACGACCAACACCAGCGCATCAGCATTGCTTCGAACAAATGCCACCAGCTCTTCGCGCAGCTTGGCTCCCCCATTGTGAACCTCTGTCGCCAGCACGCACACCGATACACATTGGCATATGTCCTTGCCACGGACACCTCGGGCTAGTAACATCCAGGTGAGGTTCTTTTCCAGCTTGCACAGCTTGAACTGCAGGATACGAATGTCATTGCTTCGAGTCGCCTCCACGAGCACAGCATTACGTGATACGGTGCCCCGTTGTACACCCTCGGGTAGCTGCGATGGGTTCACTGCCAGATTCTGTAGCAGGAATTCATCGCGTTGCACGCCCTGCCAAACCGCTGCATTGCACTCCATGACATACCCAAAGACATCCAACTCCAACTCAGACTGTGTTGCCGTCAGCTCTGGAGTGGGTTTGGACTGAGACCGTGATGCCTCATCACTCTCTTTGGCACACCGGTTGTACAAGGACACAAACTCGTGCCTGTGTGTCTTGAGACGAGAAACAGCTTCTTGGACTTGTCGCCCCCATATATGATGGTTTTCCATCAACCTCACTGATGTGAACTCGTCCTCCAACCAATGCTTGACCATCCATTCAAAGCAACGTGAAGCTTGCTGCACTTGATTGACGTATTGCGGCATCCTGGCATCACACTGTAAGGAGAAGTCAACTTTGTGAACTCGAAACTCAGTGAAATCAAGTGTTTGAAGAAGCGAGTAGGGATAAATCGAATAATAAGCTCGTTGGGCAGTGTGTTAGGCAAGCGCGGTTTCAGAAGACAGGAATTCGAAGGGGGAGGCAACGGGACTAGCCGTGCAGAGTGGCAGCAGTACACAAGGGTCCGGGCGTGGCCTGGCTTGGCGTGGCCTGGTGTTGGTTTGGGACATAAAACTCTCCCCATAAGTCTTTAATCTGATTGAGATCCCATCTGATCACGTTGCGAGCCGCAGCTGGATTCCCCTTCCACACTTCGTGTGGACCGCGATTCCTCTGTCATAATTCCGACATAGTTGTCAAGCAGAAGCCTGCTTGATAAAATGCGGTTTCTTTGGAGGATACAAATGTTCCGAGTGAGACTCGAAAAAGGAGTGTAAACAACCTTCAGTACTCTCTATCGAACTGCGACTCATTCGATGCGCTCCATGCATGGGATCAGACAGACCCCCTTTAGTATGCGTGGGAGTGAGTCAGCAGCTCAATTCCATTGCCCCACTCCGTGGGACCCGCGGTTTCCCCTTCACAATCCCGATAGAGTTGTCAAGCAGAAGCCTGCTTGATACGACACGTGTTCCGCATGCGCCTCGAAAACGAGTGTAAACAAAGGAAAATCTGTACAGTTTACAGTTTACAGTGTTCGAATTCGAATCTCTCTCTATCGAACTGCGACTCATTCGATGCGCCGAACGAAAAACCAGAATTCGCCCCGTACAGACAGTTTTAGGATATATCCGACTTAGATTTGTGTTAGATGTACATCTGATTTGTGTTAGATACGCGTCGGTATCACCCCATTAGGGGGAACACGCATGGTGTAATCCGATTTTATAAATTTGGGTCAAAATTCCTGATGGGCAGCAAAAACAGCGAGAGCCTCCACCTACTTTGATTGACGTCCAAATGGAACGATTGAAAAAGCGTTTCCAATGAAAAAACATCTACTGAATGATCCCCTTCAGAATTCCCATAGTGTTGTCAAGCAGAATCCTGCTTGAGACACGTCTGTTCAGAGTTCCCTATATTACTTTTTTTGAGCCATGCGGCACCCCATCTTTCTTCCACAAGGGGGTCACGGCAATTCTCACCACAGGAATAGGGTGCAGGCATCGATCGCTAGGGCTGGGCAATGCTCTAAACATAACGGGTCGCCATGGAATTGCCCGAAAAATTGTATGAAGAATTCTTCCGGAGGCTCACAATTGTAATTATAAAAATGTTTTAGAATAGGTATATAACCAAACCGATCGTTTCTATGAACAGTAACAATAACAATAAGAATAAGAATAAGAATAAGACGAAGACGATAGACTCCGCTAAATGCAATGATGGTGTCACACGCGTTCTCTATAAGGGCGATAACGGCTCATTGTTCATTAAAAAGAAGGGTAATGACGATCGCATGATGTTCGTTCCGTTCACCAAACCAAAAAATGTAAAAAAACAGAATGGATCAGGTTGGGGGGGTATGTGCAGAAATGGATCATGTAATGTAGCCAATGTAGCCCAACAAAGTCGGCAGCATAATGTAGCCAATGCCCAACAACAGCAAACAACCTTCCAAAACGTAGAGATGGACGAATTAAGGTATCTTGTGAGGGCGGAACACACTGGCGTTAAACTTACTGCAGCTGACGAAAACAGAATTAGAACTTTATCCAATAACTATCCTAACTTCTCAAAACGTCTGGGGCGATACGGAACCCTTCCTACAAATGACCAAATAAATACAGAGATAGACGAATTAAGGTATCTTGTGAGGGCGGAACACACTGGCGTTAAACTTACTGCACATGACGAAAACAGAATTAGAACTTTATCCAATTACTATCCTAACTTCTCAAAACGTCTGGGGCGATACGGAACCCTTCCTACAAATGACGAAATACATCAGTTTAATTTAATAAACTAAAGTTGAAACACGTGTATTATACTAAACCTGTCCCACAAAGTCGTCGGCTAAATGTCTCCATCTTGGGAAGAAGAATTATTTCAACAAAAAATAAGAACTGCAGAATTCTTCCGGAGAATGTCTCACATGTTCCCCCCTCCGTTTACACTCATTTTTCGAAACCGCCTTGGTGTGTGTGAGAATGAATGGACGAACGGGGGGGGCTGCGAAAGCCGCCTTGGTGTGTGGACAACACCACTGACCCTTTAATCAATCCCATCTGTTCAGGTTTAATCCCATCTGTTCACGTTGCGAGTCAGCAGCTGAATTCCACTGCCCCACTCCGTGGGTCCTGCGCATCCTCTGTAATAATTCCGACATATTTGTCAAGCAGAAGTCTGCTTGCTAATACACGTGTCCAGCACGCGTCCCACGAGTGTAAACAATTCAGATCCGACACGTGTCCTTCAGGACCCCTTTAATGTGCGTGGGAGTGAGTCATGAGCTGACTTCCCCTGCCCCACTCCATGCTTCGATATGCATGCGTAATCCGTTCAGCTTCTACGCGTGTTCCGCTCTCCCAAATCACGCGTGTAAGCAGGTCAGATCGCTGAAGTCTGCTTGAGAAGCCACGTGGCCATCGCGCGCGCCCCTGAATTCCACTGTCCCGTTCCACGGGACCCGTACTTTATTACTTTTTGAGCCATGCGGCACCCCATCTGATCACGTTGCGAGTCAGCAGCTCAATTTCACTGTCCCGTTCTACGGGACCCGCGAATTCCCTTAGTGTTGTCAAGCAGAATCCTGACCACCCATATTGCTTGCAGCAGAGCTTGGCTGCGATTGCCCATACTGATTGCAGCGCTACCATTGATTAACAATTAATCCCATGGATTCTTGTCTGTGTAGCCATTCCCATACTGGGAGGTCAAACGGATGATCTGTTCCCCACCCCCCTAACCATTTTATTTGTAAGAGTGCATTTTGTTGTGCAACTAAGCGTGGTAGGTTTTCTCCTCTCAGGCCTGAACAACCGCTCACCCATATTGCTTTGCACCGAGACAACTTTTCTAGCGATATGTCTGTGATGCCTTTGTTTCCTGGGACCGCCACATATGGAACTTTAGAAAGAAGTGCTATGTGGTGGTCCCGGAGTGTGTATTTTAAACATTGGTCGCAGCTGGTAATCATGACGAATTGCGGGCATCTGAGTGCCACTGTTTCAAGACATGTAAATAAACTGTGCTGACACGGGGAATCGACATCGATCCAATAACCAGGCACATACTTGGCAGAAATCTCTCTCCCGCACCCGGTGCTGTTCAATTGGGCAACGTCCCTGTTTTGTGCGATCTGCTCGATGTTCGAGGAAGCCGTCCTTGCACATGCTTGTCGCCTAGCATCCATTAGTGCCAGGGCAAACCAGTTGGCTGGTGACGAAGGATCACGCATGCACAAGTACTCATGTGCGCGTCGACGGGCATCTTCAATAACCGAGTGTGATGCCTTGCAACAACAAGCCCACTCTCGGACAGCAGTTAAGCTCAAGCATGTCAATACCGCTTCTTGCACTTCCAAAGGCAGTTCTAATAATTGCATGCTAGGGCTCTATGCTGCTTCGTATCGTATCGTCTTCTCTACAGTTGTTCTCAAATATAGTGGGACACACCTTATACCCCATTACTGATATTTCGCCGCCCCCAACAATTTCATACGGCTAAGGACATTTGAAAGCGGGACACCTTGTCGTTAGAGTCACCCACTTTTCAACGGGTAATTTGCCGAGACTTCTGAAAAGTAGTATTTGTAGTGAACAACCTCGCGGTGTCTGACCTCTGCATCAGTCATGATGACGCGCTCTTATTGTGGTAGTGGGCGTTATGCTAGTGACATATCCGTAAACGCCGCATAATTGCGGGCTGTATAAACAAACGGCGGAGCCCCTTTCAGGGTGGGCGACCACTGGAGGGGAGCCCACAGTTCACATCAAGCTTGGAAGAAGCGAGATCGGAGGACACAAGCAAACGGCGGGAAACTGTCGCATCCACACAGTCCGTCAGTCCGTCCATTCATGACTAATACACGGATGCGGTGGAGGATCATATCCATCAATCAGACTCCACATGCAAACGGCGGAAACATGTCCTCGTCCTCGTCTCCAAAAGACACCGCGGCGGCAAGCGCATCCTCCATGTCCGTGGGATTCGATTACAATGGCGCAGTGTGCTCGGAATCAGCAGACCGCGTGCGGAAATACTGGGACACGATGCACCCAGATATATACCAACTCATCCACACATTTGCTAGACAGCTGTACGGAGACAGCGGACAAGAGCTCTTTCACATACACGCCGGAGCCAACGCGTCCGCCTCCAACGGGAAGAAGACAAACTTATTCGAAGTCATGGAAATAGCATTGGGCGACTACATCAGTCGGTTTGTGGACGAGGATGAGGCGGACGCCGCCAAATTCCTCTTCCCACGAGACGCAGGGCTTGTAGAGGCATTCAAGGCAGACGACGGAGCGATGTGCATGGAGTTCCTACGCACCCTTCTACACGCGTTTGCATACAGCTAGGGACATTTGTTATTGGGACACCTTGTATTTTTGGGATTCTGAAAAGTTGACGTACGTTTATTACGTCATCGAATGAAGTATAAAATATACGGAAACACTTTGTCGGGTCTGACCTGCTTTCACCTCACTTGCTTGTTCACTGCCCTCCCCCCAGACACCCATGCACTCCGGCTTTAATCAAAGGCGACACTTAGTGTTCCGTGTACGCCTCGAAAAACGAGTATCTGACCAAGCGATAATGTTCCAAATGTTGTTCGTCAGTATAAACATTATGTATGAATGAATACCAGAATACCATATATTAATGATACTATTAGCGGGTAAGCGGCCACACCTATTGGTGTCCTACCAGGTATGCTTGAGCTGCGACAAATTTCTCCGAAGGGAAAGCAATGGGGAGTCATATCTACAATACGAACTGCCTAGAGAGGGTGATGTGGTGCGCAACATCACATTGGCTGGCATGGGGATCCAACATATAAAGTGGGTGCGGATCAATATAGGAGATGTTGATGCATGGACATGGAAAGCTAGCTTGTCAGTTGTAGGCAAAATCCAACCGATAACAATTCCTATAGCAATCAATATGATGGCGATTGGATACCACACTTGTGCACTACAGATTTGTATGCATCAAAACACAGACGTGTTGTGGATGCAACTACAGTATGAACTGTACAATGACGAGGAACGGTACCACCTGGCTAGAAGTCGATGGTACGAGACGGTTACAGTTCGTACGAAGAATGATACCGTAGTGGCGAATCTGGGTCACTTGGTGGCAGACAAATCACCAGTTCCAACATAGATGTTCTTGTATCCATTCTGGATAACATACCATCCAATCTAGCAGATGTAAGTGCATTCACTACATCCATCATGCTAGATAGGATAGATAGATAGATAGATAGATAGATAGGATAACGCACTTTATCACGACACATACCGCATCCTCACACACGCGTCGCAGAGGCTGCTGTCGAGATCATGATGATGATGATGCCCACCAACCACTCACTCACGCATTCTCACGCAAACGGCGGAACACGGTCGAATGGCGTGTGTCATGTAAGGATGCGGGGGGCGCTGCTGACAGTCGTTCAGGAGGCTCTAAATCCTGATTAGAAATTTAAAAAATCGGCCGGGAGGCAGGAACGCCCATTATATGGTAAATTTTCCATGATATAGACTTTTATGATATATATTTTTCAAATATTCCGTAAAAAGTCTCACAGTATCGATGTCCCTCTATTATCACAACTGCCCGGACTCAATTCGTTGACGCACATGAACATACAGTTGTACATAGAGAATTGTAATTGATTCAATATACTGTAACATTATTGACCGGTGTAACTTAAATTCAACAACCAATCTTTCATCAAATGATGAACGAGCAAGAGCGTATCGAGAACTTGTTTTCAAACTTTATCGGAAAACATTGTGAAGTTTCGGATAAGGCTTGGGTGCCGACGGACATATTGCACACAGCGTTCATGGACCACTGCATTATTGAAACAAATGACATCCTTTGGGTCGCTAAACATGTGATCTATGATATTTTGTCAACGGAATCGATGTGCATGCGCTTTTTCAACTGCAAAGTAAAAGGAACTAGACGCGTACGCATCTTAGCGGGCGTTATGCTAGTGACATATCCGTAAACGCCGCATAATTGCGGGCTGTATAAACAAACGGCGGAGCCCCTTTCAGGGTGGGAGACCACTGGAGGGGAGCCCACAGTTCACATCAAGCTTGGAAGAAGCGAGATCGGAGGACACAAGCAAACGGCGGGAAACTGTCGCATCCACACATCAGTCAGTCCGTCCGTCCGTCCGTCCGTCCATTCATGGTCTTATTGTTTCTTGTGCGTTCAGTAGCGCCCTCATGAATGTGATGTGACTCGATCACATCACATCTGGGCATCCAACCCTGCCACAAGCGGAGTGTGCAGTAATTTAATTGCGTTCATTACATGCATATTTGATTTATTGTTTACTGTATGTACTGCTGTTGTGGTGGCTGCTCGGCATGTTCCAGCAACAAATGAACTACAAGTTTTATTCACGTTCTGCCCGGACCCCCCACCACCCACATGTACGTGCAGTGGACGTCGCCGCATTCATCAACAAAAATGACGAGCTGCAAGCAGAGAACGTGGCGCTAGTGGCGCACTCCAACGCCGTAACGCTAAACGTCGCCGAGCTGACATCCTACTCCAATGCCGTTGTGCCACTCGTCAACGAGTTGCAGGCCCAGAACGCTGAGCTGACATCCTACTCCAACGCCATTGCGCCGCTCATCAACCAGGTGCAGGCCCGGAGCGGATGCCAAGGCGGAGGCTTATCATCCATCCATGTACACACCACGCAAACGGCGGAGCCCCTTTCACGATCTTCTCTGTGGTGTAGCGCCGCGTGCTATGGGGAAGTTCGTTCCACAATGGACAACAACAAGCAGGATGTAACCTATGAATTTCTTACTAAACATCCGGGGGCCCGGGGACATGTAGTAAGAAAGACAACGAATTCTCCATAGGGGTATCATAGGGGTCAACTCCCCAGGGGATGCTGTCCTTTACGAACAGGGAAGTATTAAAGTATGCGTGATCATCTGTGGCAATCATGAATGACATACCTGGCCTCCACAGTTGTCAAGCGAGTATGTATGTTGTCGACGCGCAGCTCCATTGAGCTCATGTCAGCCTTCATCTCAGTCTTGAGCTCCGCAATCTCAGTCTTGAGCTCGGTCTTGAGCTCCGCAATCTCAGTCTTGAGCTCAGTCTTGAACTCCTGAAACATTGACTTGATCTCCGTCATGAGTTGCGTATCGGGTGTCATCTTTAACTTAATGCTGAGATTTCTTGACAGCTTGCACAGACGAGCAATGCCCTTCTTGAGCCCGTGCATGTATACGGCGGAAACTGTCGAGTCACATCACATGGCGACCGACCTCTCGCATCATGGCGGAAACTGTAGAGTCGAGTCACAGAGTCACAGAGCGAGCGACCTCTCGCATCATGGCGGAAACTGTCGTGTCGAGTCGAGTCACATCACATGGTGACCTCTCGCATTACATGAAGGCGGAAACTGTGTCGAGTCGAGTCACAGACAGGATCCGCAGTGACGAGAGTGGTAGCCATGTGATATCAATCGTCCACAAGACGACATACCAGACCACTCTAAAGTCGGCGGAACAGTAAAATGAAACATCAAAAAAACGGTATAATGCGGTTACACCGTACGGTGTGCAGTACACGAGGCAGTTTCATTTTAGTATTCCGTAGACTGTAGATTGACACACATGTTCATCGAAATGCATTCGCACACGCAATCATCGTTTCCATTCCTAACGTCGGTTCCCCATGACATTCTTGATCGTATTGTCATATTCTCTTCCAACCCCAAGATTGTATTAGTGTGTAAAACTCTGCACAAAAGATTTTCAGGATTGCCCCTTGCCGGACTGATCCAACCACCACAGCGAGTTGGAGAGATGATGGCGAAAGGGGGGCGCGCAGACCTTCTAGCAGTATGCTTGGTGTCCAATCCTCTTGTACAGGTTGAGGGGGGCCTACAATTGAGGGCGAACCAAAATGAAAACAAGCTTCTCTATGTGGCTGCCAAGGCCGGTCACGTCGATGTCTGCAAGCTGCTGATGGATCCAGAGGTGGCTGGACTTGAGTACATGGTCCAAGCGAACTCTTGCTACAGCTGGGCCTTGTTTGCGGCTGCCAAGGAAGGTCACGCAAATGTCTGCAAGCTGCTGATGGATCCAGAGGTGGCTGGACTTCAGTACAGGGCCCAGGCGAACTCTGTCAACAGCGGGGCCTTGTGTGAGGCTGCCAGGGTAGGTCACGCAAATGTCTGCAAGCTGCTGATGGATCCAGAGGTGGCTGGACTTGAGTACAGGGCACATGCGAACTCTAGCGGCAGCTGGGCCTTGTGGGCGGCTGCCAAGGACGGTCACGCAGATGTCTGCAAGCTGCTGATGGATCCAGAGGTGGCTGGAATTGAGTTCAGGGCAAGGGCGAACTCTTGCAACAGCAGTGCATTGTTGGCAGCTGCCAGGGAAGGTCACACAGATGTCTGCAAGCTGCTGATGGATCCAGAGGTGGCTGGACTTGAGTACAGGGCCCAAGCGAACTCTGTCAACAGCTGGGCATTGTGGGCGGCTGCCAAGGAAGGTCACGCCGATGTCTGCAAGCTGCTGATGGATCCAGAGGTGGCTGGAATTGAGTTCAGGGCAAGGGCTAACTCTGTCAACAGCAGTGCATTGTTGGAAGCTGCCAAGGAAGGTCACTCAGATATCTGCAAGCTGCTCATGGATCCAGAGGTGGCTGGAATTGAGTTTAGGGCCCGGGAGAACTCTAGAGACAGCAGGTTAGGCTCCTTTTTCAGAAATGTGTTCAGTTTGCTCAAGCGAACAACATCGGGTACCATGATCAAGTGAGTTGACAATCCTCTACAGTCAGCGGAACAGTAAAATGAAACATATATCAGATATCGTCACGAACGAAGCCGACGCCACAGGCGCCGCACAGGATCGTAGACGTTTGGACCAATGACAAGAATGCCGTCACAATTGCGTCGCCGACTGACTGTCCGCCATTCCAATATAAGGAATACTAAGCTCAATGAATTGAGCGGATTATTTGAGAGCTTCAGAACAATGGTGCCAGAACCATGCAAATACGATTCTCAGTACATAAAGAAGAATTATCATATTTTGCCCCCGAGGTCGTGGTCGAAATTCTTGTTTGATGAGGCAGCAGCACTGTCCCAGTGTATTACTGTCCAAATAGTTAATTTGATACACTCAAATGCTGATGCGGTGAGTTCAGTTGAAAGCGTTCCATTGAATGCTCACAGTGTATGGGAGTTGTTTCCGCGTATCGCCCAAGCGGCTCCGTGTAGGTTGTGGGAGGCGTGCATTCATGATGGGCGGGAGATCTTATCCGTTGCGCAGCTCGTTGAGGCCAAAGAAGTACTGGTGGCCGATGCTTTGGACTACGCGACGAATATGACAGATTTCAGGAGGGTACAAGAGGTGTTGCATGCTGCCCGGACAGAATCAGGGGCACATGTCAGACGACGGTTCCTTCCCGACTTGCTTCGCGCTCTTTTCATGAAGCATGCCCATGTACATGGTATTCGACTCGCCGACGCAGTGAAACGGTGGCTGCCAAAACTGCGTGAGTTGTACGGGGAATATGCCATCGTGCATGTGCATGAGCTTTTAGAAGTTGCAGAATGGGAGTGGGAGTGAAATCTAAGCTCTTGGCGTTCCGTTGAATCTACACCATTAGGCACACACTCCGGTGTGGCCGTACACTCGAGAAAGCGTTTTCATTTACAGTAGTTCTCAAATAAAGTGGGACACACCTTATAATCATCCAGACTGCAGATCGTTGCTTTTGGGAAACGTTGGGTGGTGCATCAGGTTGAGGAGGTTCTCGAAGATATTCCGAGTAGCCTCTTTGGTAAACCGTTCAACCGTCTGTGTCCCCATATCAGTATAATGACGCCAACAGATTCTCACCTGAAGTCCATGCGGTCTCGTATTATCAAGCAGGCGAACGCCTTCCAATACTGAAGGGCGCGCCTCCTTTCACGACAGCTTCACTCGAGGCAAATTGTACATGATGCACTACACAGGATTCAGGTGAGGGGGGGCGTAGGCCACAAAAACGTTTTTTTTCGAGGAACGGAGACCGACCGACCACTCTCATCAAGGACGGCGGCATCTGTCGATGCGAGGCGAGTCACATCACATGGTGACCGACCTCTCGCATCAGGCGGCGGCAAATGGCGAGTCGAGTCGAGGCGAGTCACATCACATGGCGACCGACCTCTCGCATCATGGCGGAAACTGTAGAGTCGAGTCACATGGTGACCGACCTCTCGCATCATGGCGGCACCTGTCGAGTCGAGTCACATCACATCACATCACATCACATCACATGGCGACCTCTCGCATCAGGCGGCGGAACGATGTCGACTTACGGGGGACGATCGCTCGCATCGCAACCGGTGATCATCACATCAGGCCACATTGACAGCTGGGCTGGAGCAACAAAGTATTTCGCAGTCTTTTATGAAGGCACAGCGCAGCAGGACGCGGCGCGAGTTGTCGCTCTTACATGCTACTAATGAATCTGCTTCAGGCAGAATACTGCGCATTTGTTCATGATCATCGTCCATTTGGGCGTTGTGCTGTAGTCGCCCTGCCCGATTTCCCTTCCGTATCCATGCGTTTTGTAGAACGCGTCCATGAGTGCACTCCCATCGACCAATCCTTGGCCGCCTCCATTTTCCGCATCCGCAGAGAGGCGAACGACCATGTCCTCGGGAATGTCATCGTATACACAGATCGAAGCACCCATTTGGTTGATATATTGGACAAAGACAACGGACATAGACATCTTGGTTGGTCTCAAATAAAGATTCAAAGCGGTGCAAGTATCAATTCCCCAGCTGTGGCAAGAGGCTTTCCGATTGCGTTAGTTACATACATAATCCGATTGCGTTAGTTACATACATAATCCGATTGCGTTCCGATGTGCGTGTGAAAAATCTTTCTTCTTCATAAAAATGCAAACACTAACACGCAAAACACATACTTATTAAAGGCGAACCAATAGACATGTTCAACTGGTATATTTCTGCCGTCAATGGCGTTCTATTTCTAAATGGTGACGTGTGTCACACCGAAATGCGACATGCTGACTATGTAATAGATAAACAACGTTATGTGAAGCACGTTGCAATCGTAAAAAAAGACAAAGCGTACAGAATCCGAAATCCTGGATGTAAAGGCCGATATATGGACTTCATAAACGTGCCATACAACACATTGTATACGCTTATAAACATGGACGCGTTCTTCGAATTGAGCCAGGAAAGAAAAGATATGCAATTACAGCTTTTAAAAAACGCGTTATACTCCGACAAATCCCCTGGGGATGTAATATAATTTGCAAGAGGCGGTCTGGTGTGTCGCTATCCCAACACATTACAGCAAGCTCAGGCCAGCCGGGGACAGCAATGAATGGGGAGCGCGGGCAGATTGGAATCATTTGATGACTCGCGTACACCGTTCATTGTACACTGTTCATTGTACACTCGGACAAGGGAATTATGTTACATAATATGCCGAGTCCCCCAAAATCCTCTTGTATGTGTTTATCTTAATTATAACAGTATAAGCATACCTCAAACTCTATATTTTATACATCCGCCCATTTCTATTCAAGTCCCCTTATACACTCTACGGAATACTAAAATGAAACAGCTTTCTTGAGTGTACGGTACACCTTGCGGTGTAACCTAATGTTGTCGCGACCACCGAGTGGTGTCTACAACAATACGAGTTTTTCCCAGAGCGACCTCTCGCATCACATGACGGTGGAACCTGTGTCGAGTCGAGTCACATCACATCAAGCTTGGAAGAAGCGGTATCGGAGGACACAAGCAAACGGCGGAAAACTGTCGAATGTATCGGAGATGCGGAACACTGTCGAATGTATCGGAGGACACAAGATGCAGAACACTGTCGAATGTATCGGAGGACACACGCAAGATGCGGAACACTGTCGAATGTATCGGAGGACACACGCTAGCTTGCGAATATATTTACTTAAGAAACAATCATCAGAATTTATAAACAATGATTGACAAGTCTCTACTACTTATCTGCATCGCTACCTTCGCTCTTATTTACATAGTTCGACTGAAGACTGAGCTCGCTCGAAAGAAGGCAGATGCTGCTCGAGTGAATAGCCTGAAGACTGAGCGCGCTCGAAAGAAGGCAGATGCTGCTCGAGTGAATAGCCTGGAGAATGAGCGCGCTCGACAGAAGGCAGATGCTGCTCGAGTGAATATATTGGAGATTGAGCTTGAGAATGCTCTAATGAAGAGTGAGCTTGCGACTAAGCGCGCAGAAGCGCTTGAGAAGCAACTGAGGTACGAGCTGTCAAGCATGACTATCGAGCAATGGAATTCCCTGAACGATCATGACAGGCGTCTCAATGAGGATCTTTGCAAACAATACGGAATCCCCTTCCCCAACATGCAGGAGCGCATTTCTGCTGAAGGAGGCCAAAGAACGCTTCAAGACATGCGAATATTTCAACGGGAAACTCAGCACGATCAAGACGGACCTGGAACGTCACCTAAGCGTCAGGTGTCTAGAGCAAAGCCGCGTCAAAAGCCGCGGAAACGAAAATTTGCGAGGGGTTTTCAAAGGATACAAGTTGGTGTAAAGAATAAAACTGTCGAGTCGAGTCGAGTCACATCACATCACATGGCGACCTCTCGTATCACGGCGGAAACTGTCGAGTCGAGTCACATCACATGGTGACCTCTCGCATCATGGCGGAAACTGTCGAGTAGAGTCGAGTCGAGTCACATCACAGAGCGACCTCTCGCATCACGGCGGAACCTGTCGAGTAGAGTCACATCACATCACATGGCGACCTCTCGCATCACGGCGGAAACTGTCGAGTCACATCACATGGCGACCGACCTCTCGCATTACATGACGGCGGAACCTGTGTAGAGTCGAGGCAAAGATAACAAACAACACTTGGATGAGAACCGTCTCACATTAACATATAACAAGCGGTGAAGCCCCTTTCACCTCCCCACAGCGGAGAGGATCCAGTGGCACACGTCGGACATCCATCCTCGACCGCATGCCGCAGTGGACTTCGCACACGCATTTTAACCCTAAACCCGTGTGTGGGTTTAGAATACCCAAACGGAGTATAAATTATGGGACAAATCCATTTCTTTACATATTTTCTCAATCATCATAAGCAGGTCACGTCGGAGGACGAGGAGGAGGAGATTGTGATGCACACTCGGACCGGTATGGACGCGCTTCAGATGGAACTCGTGGTTTTGATCATGCGCCGAGCAGGCAGTTGGCAGAAGGACGGGAACTGGATGCACGCAGGATTCATCAGTCGAGCCATGCATACTGCTTTCACTGCTGACGCTGCCTGTGAAGCACAGGCGCTCGTGGACAGATGTGATCATCTCAATCAGAACCCCATGAGGATAGCGTGTAAGGCCGGGCGAGCCGACGTCGTCCGCATATTGCTAAAAGATCACAACGACATCCGGGCATTGGAGTACGCAGCTGATGGAGGCCATGTGGATCTGTGCAAGCTTCTTATGGATCTGGAGTTTGCAGGCGAGCACTGCGCCAAGGCAGATGCCAATAATGGCCAGGCACTGAGTGTCGCTGCTAAGGGAGGTCATGTGGATGTCTGCAAGGTTCTGATGAATCCTGAGTTCGCTGGCGAGAAGCACCGTGCCAAAGCTTATACATACTACAGCTACGCACTGAGTGCCGCCGCTAGTGGAGGCCATCTCGATGTCTGCAAGGTTCTGATGAATCCAGAGTTCACAGGCGAGGAGTACCGTGCCAAGGCAGATGCCAGTGAAAGCCAGTCACTGAGGTTAGCCGCTCGGGGAGGCCATCTCGATGTCTGCAAGATTCTGATGAATCCTGAGTTCGCGGGCGAGGAGCACCGGGCCAAGGCAAATGTCATTGACAGTCTAGCACTGATGATCGCCGCTAGTGGAGGCCATCTAGATGTCTGCAAGATTCTGATGAATCCTGAGTTCGCGGGCGAGGAGCACTGGGCCAAGGCAGATGAAAACAACAGTGATGCACTAAGTGCCGCCTCTGCGAGAGGCCATCTCGATGTCTGCAGGGTTCTGATGGATCCTGAGTTCGCAGGCGAGGAGCACCGAGCCAAAGCTGATTCATTATACAGCAAGGCACTGAGTTCCGCCGCTAGTGGAGGCCATCTCGATGTCTGCAAGATTCTGATGAATCCTGAGTTCGCGGGCGAGGAGCACCGGGCCAAGGCAGATGACTACAACAGTCAGGCACTAAGTGCCGCCGCTCGGCGAGGCTATATCGATATCTGCAAGGTTCTGATGGATCCTGAGTTCGCAGGCGAGGAGCACCGAGCCAAAGCTGATTCATTATACAGCTACGCACTGAGTGCCGCCGCTAGTGGAGGCCATCTCGATGTCTGCAAGGTTCTGATGAATCCTGAGTTCGCGGGCGAGGAGCACCGGGCCAAGGCAGATGACTACAACAGTCAGGCACTAAGTGCCGCCGCTCGGCGAGGCTATATCGATATCTGCAAGGTTCTGATGGATCCTTTGTTAGCGGGCGAGGAGCACCGAGCCAAGGCAGATGACGACAACAGTCAGGCACTGAATGCCGGCGCTAGGGGAGGTCATGTGGATGTCTGCAAGATTCTGATGGATCCTTTGTTCGCGGGCGAGGAGCATCGAGCCAAGGCAGATGACGACAACAGAGAGGCACTAAGTGCCGCCGCTAAGAGAGGCTATCTGGATGTCTGCAAGGTTCTGATGGATTCTTTGTTACACTCGACAGGCGGAGGACCACCGTGCCAAAGCAGATGACATTAATAGCCATGTTTGTTTGTGAAAGATTCTCTACATTTCGATAGTTATTTTACGTGTCCTCATGTGCAGACACATGTTTCAGAGTCTGTTGTTTGTTAAAGATTCTCTACATTTCGACATTTATTTTACGTGTCCTCGTGTGTACATCAAGGAGGCTTTCTCAAGCAGACCCCAGTTGACTTAATGTCTTAATGAGATTTAGCTTCGTAATAGCATGGATCGATACAGAATACACAACTGCACGAAAAACATAACAGCAAGCAGCTCCAGAATGCCCTTTTCCTGAGCGGAAGATACCCGAATAGCCTTACGTAATCGTCCATGTATTCCCATGTGTTTGCCGTGTACGTATTTTCTATCTCTACAATCTTCTTCAATCGAGCAGCATTCTGGGCGTACTCAATTTTGGCACCAGATAATAGGTGGATTGTCGTTCCGTCAAACGTGAACATAGTCTTATTCATCACGTTCGATGTATGCCTGTAGTAGAATGTCTCTTTGTACAGGTCGAGTATTTCTAAACATTTCTTGGCGTCATCCTCATTATCGAATACCACCGTTCCTTGTAAAATAAAATGTTTGCCATTCCACATACTGCCTGAAACTGTGAAACACGCATACATGCTGGTATCCAACTTCTTGAAGTTATCCATTGTTTCTGTTTTACACAGAAGAGATAGGGTGCGCAAAGCAATATACTAGACATAGTCTTGATTTCTTATACTTAATGGGCGTTCCTGCCTCCCAGCCGATTTTGACTACAAATGGGCGTTCCTGCCTCCCGGCCGATTTTTTTAAATTTCTAATCAGGATTTAGAGCCTCCTGAACGACTCTCTAGCTTGAGACATCAGCACCAAGGAATCACAATTCCGCTCCATACCATGTTTTCGCAGCCAGTCAAAATCGGACGGGAGGCAGGAACGCCCATTTACAGTTGGCGGAACAGTAAAATGAAACATCCCAATAAACGGTATAATGCGTCGACAGACATTATAGTGTACGAGTGGATGGTCCTACAAAATGGCCCGTCCAGCAAAGAAACCTCCTTGCACATCAACAAAGACCCCGTGTTCTTTTGGGCCACGGTACCGGGGAAGAGTCGATCGCTTAAGTGCGGCTGGTCCTTCAATGGACACTCTCGAAAGTACACCCAAGTCAGCGACCATTCTTAACGCCAATTTTCTAACGGCGATGTCGTACATTTATTTCCATCTGATATATGTTTCATTTTACTGTTCCGCCGACTGTAGTGGGTGTGTCCCACTTTATTTGAGAACAACTGTACATTACAAATTATGGTGTAAATGGAATAATAGATCATTCAATGAGAACAACTGTAACAACATGCGAGAACACGTTCGCCCATTTTCATTTGAGCGTGTAGCATTCAGCGATACAGGAAAGATACCATCCTATATACGCATAAGTAAATCCAAAATACCCGGAGCAGGGAGGGGCCTCTTTGCTATCCGTTCGCTACCCACTGGAACACCACTCACAGAGTACCCAGGACCTGTCATCAACGAATCGAATGTGTCCTCGCGTACACGATCGGGAAAGCGAAAAAGTAAACGTGTACATGCGTACGCATTTGAGATCGCGTGCACCCCAAACGTTCTCACGCTCCAACCAGACCCATTCGATCTGAGCAAGGGAGTGGCACATATCGCAAACGATGCCATCCATCCAGAAGTGACGGGATTCTCAAACAACTGCGAATTCATACAGAAGAAGAAGGGGGAGACGGAAGAAGTATACCTATGCACATCAAGGAAAGTGAAGCGGGGAGAAGAATTGTTCGTGGACTACTTGATGCCATACTGGATTAACGGAAAGCATCCGCACTCTGCAATGTCCAAATGGCTGAAAAAGGCCCGCAGAATTCAATACACAATGAAAGCCATGGGTGTGCGTCTCGAGCAATACATGGGAGGCGATGAATACGAAATAGTAGACCCTGACCTACGCGTATTCTGTGGAGAATGCGAATCTACAAATAAAAGAGTGATCAAATGCTGTCCTTCAGAATCCATGTACACATGCTCAGAATGCAAGAATTGCATCATTTACATGTAAAAATGAGCTTTGGCGGCTGCTTCCAGGCATGTAGCCCGCTTCCAAGCATCTGCGTTTGCCATGATCATGCGTGGAATAATGACAGAAGCCAACGTGTTTAAGATCCATTCGCGGATCCGCGATCTGGGCTGGTACTGACAGGGATGGGCGCTATGAGATATTCCTACTCTGCCCCATTGACCAGTATGTTTTTACTTAAAACGGAATCCAGGAGTGAGACGTGGGCCGCATTTCGGTGTGACACACGTCACCATTTAGAAATAGAACGCCATTGACGGCAGAATATACCAGTTGAACAGGTCTATTGGTTCGCCTTTAATAAGTATGTGTTTTGCGTGTTAGTGTTTGCATTTTTATGAAGAAGAAATATTTTTCACGCAATCGCTTTTAGCCACTGTTAAATTGGATTCCCCGCTCTTCCATGCATGATGCGGTCTCTTCCATGCACGACGCGTCTCCTCAGGTTGTGTAATTCCACTGTCCCGATCCGGTGCTTTTTCCTTTTGTTTAAGCATTCAAGTGTAAAAAGCTCCAACCAATGCTTGGAGATGCATGAGTATAAATGCAATTGCAATAATCATTTACAATGGGACTTGCGTAGAATTTACTATCCCGCCCGACAGCAATTATGCCCCAACCGCGACCACCATGTGTGTTGGTTGTGCCCCCGGATATGGACATTGCGCCAACCGTCGCAGAACTGGATATCAAGGGCATTGCAAGGCACCTAACGACAAGATGCATGGATAAAGGCATGTATGTACCTGTTTTTTTGGGATGTGGTTGTTCACGTCATGAAGTGGCTCTGTGCAAGGAACTTCGTTCGCTGGGCTACAAACTGCACAATGAGATGTTCCTGGACGACGTCGTGACGACTGCGGCGATCTCTAACATTGCTGCGTACACAAAGACGACGCACGCTGACTACGATCCGCGTCCTGTACTGGTGTTCTCATTTACTGACTTAGAGTCGCACATGTTGAATCTATCAAAAACTCCGCAGATTAAATTCATTGTCATTGGCATCCATGCATCTCAAAAATTCAATCTTAAAGATGAACTGTATGGATTCCATTCGTTCTTGTGCACATGCGCACGTCTGTCAATCCAAGGTGTCGTACAATCTGAGTACCTCAACTACATGTGCAAATCGTCTATTTCAAACGATGATACATCACACACGGAGCAGTGCGCCCCGGACTCCAATACGTGGGTGTACCACAAGTGCTGGTGGGAACATGCGTGTGATGGCATCACATGTAAAGGAGCATCTCGGCTCCTTCAGGCAAGCACTTGAACTGGTCGAGGCTCCTTCAGGCAAGCACTTGAACTGGTCGAGGCTCCAGTCGACGAGTACCCACTTGTTGGATTCTACAGTCGGCGGAACAGTAAAATGAAACATTCTTCTTCCCAAGATGGAGAGCCTTTTCAGAGGTGTTCATGTGAACACGTTTAAAATAGGGATGATTGATTGATTGATGATTCTTATTTTTTGTTTAAATAATTCTTCTGGACAGACCTTCGTCCCAAATCAATGAATGCAAATGCATGGTACTTGTATCCATAAATGACGAGCTTCGATGAGTTCAAGGCTGACATGGTCAAGCACCTAACACTGCTTAGGGCCGATGTGAACCGGTCAACGGCTGCCTTGGATTTACTCAAGAACCGTGTGGATGAGCACGACACTTTGCTGCGGTGCGTAAACGGTGGTGTGCAATTTGCATATTTTGCAAGCCCTTGCTCTGCCAATTGTTGTCACTCATCGCAACTTCTTCCTGGCTGCAGCAACCATGCGTCTAGCATGCTGAGCATGAGGGATATCGCATCTGACTACATCACTTCTGGTCGTTGCGAAGAGTATGCCGAGCCTGGGAGCTGTGGGCGAGCAGCGCATGAGGCCAAGGTGTTCTTTAACGGAAGGCATGCACTCATGAAAGCACAGGTAATCAGGGGTGTGCTACCGCGGGTTGCTACACCATAAGGTGTACCGTACACTCCAGGAGGCGGTTTCATTTTAGTATTCCGTCGAGTGTACAAGGCTGCTCATTGTTTGTACTGTCCCCTCCGATGTATGAAATTATTGAGAGTATAAATAATAATGAGTTGGGATTTTATAAAAGGCTATAGACAATCCTGTACGCTTGCATGCATTGTAAACACATTATAGAACATGCATTCGCACACGAGATCATCGTTTCCACTCCTTACGTGTCCCCATGACATTCTTGATCGTATTGCCCTATTCTCTTCAAACCCCCAGATTGTATTAGTGTGTAAAACTCTGCACAAAAAATTTTCGGGATGGCCCCTTACCGGACTGATCCAACCACCGCAGCGAGTTGGAGAGATGATGGCGAAAGGGGGGCGCGCCGACCTTCTAGCAGTATGCTTGGTGTCCAATCCTCTTGTGCAGCTTAAGGGCGTACAATTGAGGGCGAACCAAAATGAAAACAAGCTTCTCTATGTGGCTGCCAAGGCCGGTCACGCCGATGTCTGCAAGCTGCTTATGGATCCAGAGGAAGCTGGACTTGAGTTCAGGGCCAGGGCGAACTCTAGCTACAGCTTGGCCTTGGTGGAGGCTGCCAATGAAGGCCACTCAGATGTCTGCAAGCTGCTGATGGTTCCACAGGTGGTTGGACTTGAGTTCAGGGCCCTGGCGAACTCTAGCGACAGCAGTGCCTTGTGGGCGGCTGCCAAGGCAGGTCACACAGATGTCTGCAAGCTGCTCATGGATCCAGAGGTGGCTGGAATTGAGTTCAGGGCCAGGGCGAACACCAGAGACAGCTGGGCATTGTGGGCCGCTGCGAGGGAAGGTCACGAAGATGTCTGCAAGCTGCTCATGGATCCAGCGGTGGCTGGAATTGAATACATGGCCCTGGCGAACTCTAGAGACAGCAGTGCCTTGTGGGCGGCTGCCAAGGCAGGCCACACAGATGTCTGCAAGCTGCTTATGGATCCAGATGTGGCTGGAATTGAGTTCAGGGCCCGCGCGAACACCAGCGACAGCTGGGCATTGTGTGCGGCTGCGAAGGAAGGTCACGCAGATGTCTGCAAGCTGCTGATGGATCCAGCGGTGGCTGGACTTGAGTTCAGGGGCCTGGCGAACACCAGCGACAGCTGGGCATTGTGGGCCGCTGCGAAGGAAGGTCACGCAGATGTCTGCAAGCTGCTGATGGATCCATCGGTGGCTGGACTTGAGTTCAGGGCTAGGGCGAACTCTAGCGACAGCATGGCCTTGTGGGCGGCTGCGAAGGAAGGACACTCAGATGTCTGCAAGCTGCTCATGGATCCAGAGGTGGCTGGATTTGAGTTCAGGGCCCTGGCGAACTCTAGCTTCAGCTGGAACTTGTGTGCGGCTCCGAATGACGGCCAAGCAGATGTCTGCAAGCTGCTGATGGATCCAGAGGTGGATGGACTTGAGTTCAGGGCCCGGGCGAACAACAGCGACAGCATGGCCTTGAGGTGGGCTGCCAAGGCAGGTCACGCATATGTCTGCAAGCTGCTCATGGATCCAGCGGTGGCTGGAATTGAGTTCAGGGCCAGGGCGAACTCTAGCGATAGCAGGGCCTTGCGTGAGGCTGCCAAGGCAGGTCACGCAGATGTCTGCAAGCTGCTCATGGATCCAGAGGTGGCTGGAATTGAGTTCAGGGCCCGCGCTAACTCTCTCAACAGCTTGGCATTGCGTGAGGCTGCCAATGCAGGTCACGTAGATGTCTGCAAGCTGCTGATGGATCCAGATGCGGCTGGCCCCGAGTACAGGGCCATTGTGAATATTGACAGCAGCTGGGTCTTGCCACCAGACAACAAATTTCTTGACCGCTCGCTACGATGTGTTGTTGGTACATCAATTGGAGACGGCGAAGATGACAATCAGTGCTGAACGGGAGCTGACAACCAAGGTTGACTTTGAGCCACTCTGTGATGTTCAGGAGGAGGAGGAGGAGCGGAAGCAGCAGCAGCAGCCGGGGCAGTAGATGTGTTGGCACAACAGCTGAAGTAGCAGGAGAACGAGCAACAATCATGACCAACAGACCGTGCGTTCACTTGACCGCGTTGGAATTGTACACCTTGTCGTTGACCTCAAACGAGATGAGAGAATACTACATGCGCAACGTGTTCACGTCCTGTGTGTTTGACGTGGTTGAGATTACTCGTCGGAGCGCTTACAGTGTGATGCAAACGTTGAAACATCACCAAGTGCACATCCAGAGCCACCTGCACAGCCACACCACCACCACGCCCGATTGGGCAGCTCAGAACGGCCACGTTCCCTTGATCCATTCATTCATTATCGTGCCCAGGGTCGGCTGAGTCAGCTTCCTCTGCAACCACCTCCAGCTGACGCGTCCCGTCGCCCGGCTTGCGTTCGAAGACGTGCAGCGTCGTCCCGTGATCCGTGCATTCGTTCTGGCAGGCACAGATCACCGCCATGAACGCCTGGTAGTCGACGCAGTGGGGGTCGACTCCCACGAAGGACATGGTATTCAAGCCGTCGGTGAAGATGCGGCTCGTGTTGCCGCAGGACTTGCCGGGGAACGCGTCGTCGATGCCCTCGTACCGCATGACCCGGTCCCAGAGCAGCGGGTGGTGGAGGACCTCGGGCGAGAATCCGGACATCAGGTTCGGGTGGATACGGATGCGGTAGCGACGGCCAGGGACGAGGACCACCGACGTCTCCATGAGAAAATCCGAATATACATACAGTAGTTACGACAGGGTCTCTTTACACGAAATGGGTAGAGGTGATGGGTACCTGGAACTCACCAATCATGACATGACATATATTGAGTGGTGGTTGGGTTATTTATTTTTAAGGGAGAATAACTGCTAGTGACCGTTGAATTTAAGCTACCCGTATATCCTCGAACCTATGAATTTCTTACTAAACATCCGGGGGCCCGGGGGACATGTAGTAAGAAAGACAACGAATTCTCCATAGGGGTATCATAGGGGTCAACTCCCCAGGGGATGCTGTCCTTTACGAACAGGGATTTTCTGTTCGAACAGCCTTCAGGAAGATGCCAGCTGCCCCCACAATGTCTCTGTCGCAGGTGAATTGACAGTTCTTGCAGGTGTATGTCTCTCCACACTTGTTCAAGAAACCGCACATAGGGCATGTCTGACTTGTGTAATGCTCAAGCACATGCAAGAACACTGTCCCGTACTCTTCACACTTCTCCTTCAGCCGATTGAACAGCACAGAGTGGCTCAAAGTCAGCATCTGACGGGCAACCTTGGTTGTCAGCTCCCGTTCAGCACTGATTGTCATCTTCGCCGTCTCCAATTGAGGTACCAACAACACATCGTAGCGAGCGGCCAAGAAATTTGTTGTCTGGTCCCTAAATTCTTTCTTGAGGTAAAAAATTGTCTTCCGAATGCGAATCATCAGCTTCTTTATCTTCATCCTCTCTTTTGATCGTAAGGTTTTCTCAGTATCCAACCTTGACTGCAGCTTGTCATGAACCAGCAAGGTCGCCCCGAGAATGCATATTTTTATTTTATTCTCCTCATCATCCTAGCGCGTCATTCGCACACCACCCTACTCTTTCCTTTCTTCCATCTACAAATAACGCAAAATACATACACACTCGAATATCTATCCCTCTCTCTCTCTTTCTCTCTCTCTATCTTTCTATCTCGCTCTCTCGCTCTTTCCACACGCCACACAGACGGATATGTAAAGCCTTCTTTTGAGATTGGAGTCATTGCCACATCCACGTATGCGCGAAGAAAAGAGTCTTCATCGACGCGATGCCGACACAACCTTGTCAGCCCATTTCAAAGCCAGTCCGCCAACTAGGAAGGGCGCTGGACATTGACAGTCTCGACACATCAAAGTTTCTTGATCGCCTCCACTGCCGGAATGTCAGCCGTCTCAATGCACTGCGGACGTCATCGGCTACTTCCGGCGATCCACGCGTCTTGGAGTATAACGCACTGCGCCACTTAATTAAACAAAAAAACCACACATCCCCGGTACTCGAACACAACAAATCTACTTAGGCTTAAATGTGCGAGCAGTATGATTCAGTTTGGAAGTTTTAGTGGTGGACGTTTTAGGATTGGATGTGCGCGTGGTGGACGTTTTAGGATTGGATGTGCGCGTGGTGGACTTTTTAGAATTGGATGTGCGAGTGGTAGACGTTTTAGGATTGGATGTGCGAGTGGTAGAAATTGCAGGATTGAATGTGCGTGCGTATGGGTCCATCTTAGAAACGTATTCTTTTGAATTCCATTCGATTTGTTTTGAATTGTCTATGAACTTAATATTTGATATTGCGAGTTTAATATTTGATATTGCTTTTTTCGAGTCCTCGTCTGTAGCGTAAATAACCATTTTATTGGTACTCGAATGGTACCAGATGTACAATAGATTGAATTTTTCTGTCATTTTGATATTTTTTTCTCCCAAGCGTCCCAACAACTCTGACACATTAACGTCCGGTACGATGGGCACGGTGGCATAGTTTATGACTGGATATAATCGCAGCATGTTACAAATGTCGATAATCTCGGACGGACGCAAGAATCGGCACAACAACTCATCCTGGATCGCTTTCATACCCTTGTACGTCAACAGTTTATCCACATTTTTCCCCCATTTTTGCTTTATCCATTCAATGATATTAATCTTTTGCTGTTTAGACAGTTTAACATTATCATATTTGACAGTGTTCACTTCGTATGTTTTGCGTGCGCTATTGTTTTTCTTAGCGCACTCAGTAAACAAATTTATTCTCTCCTTGGAGCCGGATCCGATTTGTGTGCGGTTCATTTTTAATAAGTGTAACACTTTTTTCTCAAATAATTTTGAATGTGATTGATTCGGTGTGACAATAATTAAATTTCATGGGAGTTTGCTAATTGTGTTTGTTTATCTACCATTCCTTCCATTCACGAGCGCCCCCATGTCATCCAAATATTTGCTTGCTGGTGGCCATGTTCAGGTGCGGGGGACCTGGTTGGTCATGGGATGGCATGTACTCCACCAGGGTGCCCCTGAGTCCTCGCTTGACACTCCAACAGGCCATTCAATTCAGCAATTGCATCTTCGCGTTTCACACGATGTAGTATTTTCTTCACTTGTGGGATGGTTCCGACTCCTCGAGTCCCAGAGAGACTACTGACTGACTGACACACACACACTAAGGAATGCATGGCATGGTGGTGGACTTAACAGAGGCTGAACCACATGAACACGGATGGGGAGAGAGGGGCAGGTGATTGACGAAAGTGGGCAGGGGAAACTCTACCGCAACCATACTCGCATGCATGAATGACCTGGACGTCATACCCAAGAATTTCGAGTATTTTCCATTTCAAGCTAAACCATGTTACAGTTAAGTCATTGGTGATGGAACCTACCAGGCTTCGGACGGGGGTCGATGTTTTTTCCACCAACACACGTAATTCTCTTTCATATTCTTCTTGCAACATTTTGACAGTTCACGTCAAAATTATTATTAGATCAATGAAGAAACTCCTTTATGTTGTTCTGAAATAAAGTGGGAATTCTCAAATATGTCGGGAAATGGCAAGTATGAAAGAGGAATCGGGAATTCAGCTGCGGACTTTTCTCAACAACTGTATTACTCAAGGCATTTTGGTACACAACACTTCCAGAGCCTGGAAAAACAACTTTTGGTCCTCGGCAGTTACACCGTACACGAAGCGGTTTCATTTTAGTATTCCGTCGACTGTAGTGTAAGAATGGGCCCACTTCACTTTATTTGAGACAACACACACCGTGGAATTTATATAATGCTCGACATCGAAATTAGTCACATACTGGATCGAGTAAAAGCCGGAGAATGCAATGGGATTGGGGTCACTTGAGTGATAATCCATACCTGACATGGGACGTCGTGTCGAGTAACCCAGACAAACCGTGGAATTGGGTATTGTGCTTAAACCCCAGTGTCGTCACGTGGGACATCGTTTCGAGTAACCCAGACAAACCATGGGATTGTATTGGTTGAGCACAAACGCCAGTGTCGTCACGTGGGACATCGTGTCGATGTACCCGGACAGCCGTGGAACTGGAGTGGATTGAGCTCAAACGCGAGTGTACCACCTGGGACATTGTCTCGAGTAACATGGACAAACCATGGGATTGGCGGGGATTACGTGCGAATCCCGGAGTAGCCAATTGGGACATCGTGTCGACTAGCCTGGACAAACCATGGAATTGGTATTATTTGAGCACAAACCCCGGAGTAGCCACTTGGGACATCGTGTCGAGTAACCTGGACAAACCATGGGATTGGAGTGGATTGAGCACAAACACCATTGTAGCCACAATGGAAATCGTGTCGAGTAACCTGGACAAACCATGGGATTGGAATTGGTTGAGCACAAACCCCAATGTCACATGGGACATCGTGTTTAGTAACCTGGACAAGCCGTGGAACTGGCGTGGATTGAGTGCGAATCCCAGGGTAGCCACGTGGGACATTGTCTCCAGTAACCCGGACAAACCATGGGATTGGTATTGTTTGAGCAAAAACCCCAGTGTAGCCTCGTGGGACATTGTCTCATAACCCGGACAAGCCGTGGGATTGGTGTGGATGAGTGTGAATCCCGGGTAGCCACCCTGGATATTGTCTCGAGTAACCCGGACAAACCATGGGATTGGTATTGGTTGAGCATTAGTGTAGCCACATGGGACATCGTGTCGAGTAACATGGACAAACCATGGGATTGGTATTATTTGAGCACAAACCCCAGTGTGGCCACCTGGGATATTGTCTCGAGTAACCCGACAACCGTGGAACTGGCTTGGTTGAGTGCGAATCCCGGAGTAGCACTTGGGACATTGTCTCGAGTAACCCGACAAACCATGGGACTGGATTTATGAGTAGAACCCGCAACATGTTGGTATCCGTCCAAGACGCTTGCCGTTTAGTGCAAGACGCAGAGCCGCACGACTATTCATGAAACTGGAGACACGTGAATACAACCCGAGTTATGTTGTTTGCCGACGCAGACTCTTGAAAGAATTCATTACACTCCCGTTGGTGATTACAATGTAAGTACAAGTACACTTGACGGAATACTAAAATGAAACCGTTTTCTGGAGTGTACGGCACACCTTACGGTGTAACCAAATGGTGTAGCAACCCACGGGGCAGTGGAACACCATAAGATTTTGAATCAACAAATTGCAGGATGTTAACGAGAATATCGTGGTTCTTTTTTAGATCACGGCTCTTCATCAGGTTCAAAATGGGGAGCCAAGCTGCGCGAAGAGCTGGGGGATTTGTTATAAACAATGCTGATGCGCGGTGCTGGTCACGCAACTGTATAAGAGGGGCGACTTCTACAGTCATATTGTGATTGAGGGTACATAATTGTGAGCGAATTACATGGCCTGCACTTGACGTAAATACGGAATTCCTTCCCAACCATATTCCAATAAATCTGTATTACGAGTACATGTTGATGTTGACTTCATGATCGCCGCCTGATCGAGACCTGCGCATGCTCGTAATCAACCTGGATGCCTAAGTTTTTTTTCCTATCTTGAAGTATATCAATCGTCATGTCAAATATGGAAGAACTTGCTTCGATTTTGAACTCTCCCGAGTAACAACGCTATGCTTTCGTGTGTCGAAGAAGCGAATCCTCCTGCTAAAATCAAGCGAATCGTCTCCGATATCCGGAAGACGAGGAGTAGATAAGTGCGATGCCTACACCAAGCAGTATTAAAAGCATCATACAGACGATGGAAGTGCTCGTAAAACTAATTAAGTTGGTATCAGATACCGAATATTTGCGATTCATGATAATGCGCTGTCCTGAAGAGTACGTCCGGCACTTGCGCTTACTCAAAGAAGGCCTTGTCCAAGATTACACAAATGAATACGAAGTTGAAGAAGCAAATTGCAACCAAGCCAAATACACAATAAATGGGGCGTTCCTGTCTCCCGGCCGTTTTGACTGGTTGCAAACATGGTATGGAGCGGAATTGTGATTCATTGGTGCTGATGTCTCAATCTATCGACAGAAATCGGAAATTGGAATACAGACATGGCCGGTGTACGACGTGAAGGGTATCAACAGGAAATACAGGAGATGGAATCTCGGCCAGAGTTCTGTTGTCAGGAGCTATGTAAGTGATGACGTTCGAGTCAGGCTTGAAAGTTCAGATGAAGTCGACTTTATGATGACTATGGCACAAAGGACATGGAGTCTCCCGACCATGGTCCGTTCAATTATTGGATGCAGACACGGTTGGAGGCTATTGGTGCACGTCGATCGGTTATGTGTGTGCTGTCTTTAAGTCCAAGGGCGCATTGGCCCGCTCTTTCTGACATGAAGACTCCTGTGAACCTATTCAGCAAGTGTTCACCCAAAGACCACCAAATTCTCGTCACATTGAGCTTTCAAAGTGGAAAGATGTAAGGATCCCCAGATAGGTCACTGTTTGCCCTGAAGCCTGCATTTGAAGAAGAAAAATCATGTGGTCCTGGTGGATGGGAGGATACAAGTTGCCGCCCAACAGAGTGACGATGCTGGCGTGTTAATGATATCAAGGTGTGTACCTGACGAGTACAGACCTGATGGGTAGTATGACCGCTCGTGAACGCTCCGAAAAACAGTCGCAGGTTCCTTCTTTAAAGAAACCACCTGTCAGACGGGAGACTTTCTCTTCGGTGGGTGTTCGATTGTAGCATCTGCACTGACGGAGTCTCATTGGCATGCAGTACAGCAAGACAGTACAGGTTCGTGATCCGATCTGAAGAAGACAAGTAAGATTCCGGTCTCCTTTTTTGTGACGATTGATGTGGCTTTATGAGCTCAGAACAGTATGACCATAAAACTCAAAACGACATGGCCAGATATGCTGTAGTCGCGTTCTGGGGTGGATCTGGCTAGCGCAAACATCGCTACAGTCACGTATCTGGCAGACGACAAAAGCAAGACATGGAAGCTTACACGCGGAGCTTTTTACCCAACAAGTCTGGTATCAAGAAACAGAAAAAACAGCAAGAAAAACGTTTCTCAGACATGATTCCTAGATGGGAGTCTCTTCGTGAAAATGGAGCAGCGTTGAGTACATCCAGGACAGATGATATCTCGGCTTACTTGAAAAATTACGATACGTTTTCCGACGAGTGGTGGAGGATGGCACTCCTTCGCAGAGAATCCCGAGACAACTTTCAGAGGTACATTGGCAAGCGCAAGGCTATGGACTCATTTTGGGCAGGGATATCAAGCGCAACATGAAGTTGGATCATCCTGACCTGAGGTTCGCGTAGCATATGGTTCTGCAATCACGACTCTGAAGGCTACCGGACCAGGAGAGGTAGCTGTGCCTACGGGATCTATGTTCGCTTCCTGCAAGCGCCTCTTCAAAGAGGAGGTTCATGTGACAGATGAGTCAAGACGACTCTCATGTCTTGGGAAACCGGTGCCAAGAAGGAATGTGTTTACAAAATTCCAAGTGTCCAAATAACCACGGAAGGGCAGATTCGTCTAGGTACGAGTTGTTGGGTCACACCCCATTGAAGGAGACTCCAAAGGTCTCTTATCGCGACCAGTTGGCGGTGAGGGTGTACTGCACACGTAAACAAATCCAAGAAAACACAGGAGGGGTGGCTTAGCCCCCTCTCTTGTCGACAACAACTCGATCAAGCGGTACCCTGAGGTACGAGGACTGCGATTCTCTCCAGAAACCAGCACTTACTCGGACCGGGACCGCTCCTCTGCTCTCACAATCGCAAGGCTGCACTGCATGGAACTGTTGGGTCAAGGGAGACCGCTTCCATTTTGCAGGGATGCGTGTTGTTGATGGGCTACAAAAAACATGATGGTGTTCCACTGCCCCGTGGGTTGCTACACCATAAGGTTACACCATAAGGTGTACCGTACACTCCAGGAGGCGGTTTCATTTTAGTATTCCGTCGAGTGTACATGTATCAAGTTGTACATAGAGAATTGTAATTGATTCAATATACTGTAACATTATTGACCGGTCTGAGTGTAACATCAAACGAATACCATTAAAAGATGATGGCGCTGTAGAACATTCAAAAAATCCGCAGTGAGGCAGGAACACACATTCTGTACCGCTTGCAGATACCGCCAGGCAAGTGCAACCAAGGGTTTATAGGGTTTATCCCAACTCAGTATTTATTTGCTGTGCGCTTGCATGCATTGTACAAACATTCTATGAACATGCAGTCGCACACGCGATCATCGTTTCCACTCCTAACGTGTCCCTATGACATTCTTGATCGTATTGCCCTATTCTCTTCCAACCCAAAGATTGTATTAGTGTGTAAAAGTCTGCACAACAGATTTTCGGGATGGCCCCTTACCGGATTGATCCAACCACCGCAGCGAGTTGGAGAGATGATGGCGAAAGGGGGGCGCGCCGACCTTCTAGCAGTATGCTTGGTGTCCAAGCCTATTGTACAGCTTAATGGGGCCCTACAATTGAGGGCGAACCAAAATGAAAACAAGCTTCTCTATGTGGCTGCCAAGGAAGGTCACGCAGATGTCTGCAAGCTTCTCATGGATCCAGAGGTGACTGGAATTGAGTTCAGGGCCCAGGCGAACTCTAGCGACAGCTGGGCATTGTGGGCGGCTGCAAACGAAGGTCACGCAGATGTCTGCAAGATGCTCATGGATCCAGAGGTGGCTGACTTGAGTATAGGGCCCGGGCGAACGCTAGCGACAGCTGGGTCTTGTGGGCGGCTGCCAAGGACGGTCACGCCGATGTCTGCAAGCTTCTCATGGATCCAGCGGTCGCTGGAATTGAGTTCAGGGCCAGGGCGAACTCTAGAGACAGCTGGGCATTGTCGGCGGCTACAAAGGCAGGTCACGCAGATGTATGCAAGCTGCTATGGATCCAGAGGTGGCTGGAATTGAGTTCAGGGCCAGGGCGAACACTTTCGACAGCAGGCATTGTGGGCGGCTGCCAAGGCAGGTCACGCAGATGTCTGCAAGCTGCTGATGGATCCAGAGGTGACTGGAATTGAGTTCAGGGCCCAGGCGAACTCTAACGACAGCAGTGCCTTGTGGGCGACTGCAAAGGAAGGTCACGCAGATGTCTGCAAGCTGCTGATGGATCCAGCTGTGGCTGGAATTGAGTTCAGGGCCCGGGCGAACTCTAGCGACAGCAGGGCCTTGGTGGCGGCTGCCAAGGAAGGTCACGCAGATGTCTGCAATATGCTTATGGATCCAGCAGTGGCTGGAATTGAGTTCAGGGCCCGGGCGAACTCTAGCGACAGCAGGGCCTTGGTGGCGGCTGCAAAGGAGGGTCACGCAGATGTCTGCAAGCTGCTTATGGATCCAGCAGTGGCTGGACTCAAGTACAGGGCCCGGGCGAGCCATATCAACAGCAGGGCCTTGGGGGCGGCTGCGGCCAATGCAGGCCACGCAGATGTCTGCAAGCTGCTGATGGATCCAGCGGTGGCTGGACTCAAGTACAGGGCCCGGGCGAACGCTAGCGACAGCTGGGCCTTGTGGGAGGCAGCCAAAGAAGGTCACACAGATGTCTGCAAGCTGCTGATGGATCCAGTAGTGGCTGGACTCAAGTACAGGGCCAGGGCGAACCATATCAACAGCCGGGCATTGTGGGCGGCTGCAAAGGAAGGTCACGCCGATGTCTGCAAGCTGCTCATGGATCCGGCGGTGGCTGGATTTGAGTTCAGGGCCAGGCCGAACTCTAACGACAGCCGGGCATTGTGGGCGGCTGCAAAGGCAGGTCACGCCGATGTCTGCAAGCTGCTGATGGATCCGGCGGTGGCTGGACTTGAGTTCAGGGCCAGGGCGAACTCTAGAGACAGCAGGGCCTTGGGGGCGGCTGCCAAGGCAGGTCACGCATATGTCTGCAAGCTGCTCATGGATCCAGAGGCGGCTGGCTTGCCACTTTAGAGCAAGTATTTATCCACTCTCCTCAAACTTTTCAGCAATGTGTTCAGTTTGCTAAAGCGAAAATATATCGCTGCGTGTGCCCAATTATTCCTGATAAATATTTGATTATGAGGCAGGAACTCTTTAAAAATGATTATTGATTCGCACGATGTGAGCCAGCACTTTGACTTTTCAGGCTACTTTGAAGATGTAACTTCTATATCTTTACAGTCCTTGAATGTTTCTCTCCTGAAGACAATATCTGTTGTATTGACAAGATCGGTTACAAAACTTGATGAAACTTGTTAATTTGCACCAGTACATTTGTTCCTGCCTCCCGGATGGATTTTGACTTGTTTCGGAGCCTTGTTTGGTCGGAATCGCAATTCAGAGGAGAGCTAAATCTCTGGTTGGCGAGTGAGTGAGTCGTTCGTACGGCTTTAACTTCTGCTTGGAAAAATCAAAAAAAATCGCCGGGAGACAGGAACACCCATTCTGTACCGCTTTCAGATACCGCTTTCAGATACCGCTTTCAGATACCGCTTTCAGATACCGCCAGGCAAGTGCAACCAAGGGTTTATAGGGTTTATAGGGTTTATCCCAACTCATTTTTTATTTATACCATCCTGTGCGCTTGTTTATACACACATGTTCATCGAACATGCATTCGCCCACGCGATCATTCCTAACGTCGGTTCCCCATGACATTCTTGATCGTATTGCCTTATTCTCTTCCAACCCAAAGATTGTATTAGTGTGCAAAACTATGCGCAACAGATTTTCAGGATTGCCCCTTGCCCGACTGATCCAACCACCACAGCGAGTTGGAGAGATGATGGCGAAAGGAGGGCGCGCCGACCTTCTAGCAGTATGCTTGGTGTCCAATCCTCTTGTACAGGTTAATGGCGTACAATTGAGGGCGAACCAAAATGAAAACAAGCTTCTCTATGTGGCTGCCATGGCAGGTCAAGCAGATGTCTGCAAGCTGCTCATGGATCCAGAGGTGGCTGGACTTGAGTTCAGGGCCAGGGCGAACTATAGCAACAGCATGGCCTTGAGGGCGGCTGCACATGCAGGTCACGCAGATGTCTGCAAGCTGCTGATGGATCCAGCGGTGGCTGGACTTGAGTTCAGGGCCCAGGCGAACTATAGCGGCAGCTGTGCCTTGTTGGCGGCGGCCAAGGCAGGTCACGCAGATGTCTGCAAGCTGCTCATGGATCCAGAGGTGGCTGGACTTGAGTTCAGGGCCCGGGCGAACTCTAGCGACAGCTGGTCATTGTGGGTGGCTGCCAAGGCAGGTCAAGCAGATGTCTGCAAGCTGTTGATGGATCCAGTGGTGGCTGGACTTGAGTTCAGGGCCGTGGCGAACTCTAACGACAGTTGGGCTTTGCGTGAGGCTGCAAAGGAAGGTCACGCAGATGTCTGCAAGCTGCTCATGGATCCAGTGGTGGCTGGACTTGAGTTCAGGGCCAGGGCGAACCATATCAATAGCAGGGCCTTGTGTGAGGCTTCCAAGGCAGGTCACGCAGATGTCTGCAAGCTGCTGATGGATCCAGAGGTGGCTGGACTTGAGTACAGGGCCCGGGCGAACGCTAGCGACAGCTGGGCCTTGTGTGAGGCTGCAAAGGAAGGTCACGCAGATGTCTGCAAGCTGCTGATGGATCCAGCGGTGACTGGACTTGAGTTCAGGGCCCGGGCGAACTCTGTCACCAGCCGGGCATTGGGGGCGGCTGCAAATGCCGGTCACGCCGATGTCTGCAAGCTGCTGATGGATCCAGAGGCGGCTGGCCCCGAGTACAGGGCCATTGTGAATCTTGACAGCAGCTGGGTCTTGCCACAGTAGAGCAAGTATTTATCCACTCTCCTCAAACTTTTCAGAAATGTGTTCAGTTTGCTCAAGCGAAAATATCGCTGCATGTGCCCAATAATTCCAGATGTAGCAGAAATATTTGATTCTGAGGCATGAACTCTTTGAAAATGATTATTGATGTGCACGATGTGAGCCAGCACTTTGACTTTTCAGGCTACTTTGAAGATGTAACTAACTTCGGTGTCTTCACAGTCCTTGAATGTGTTGTGTCAATCTCCTGAATTGACAAGATCCGTTACAAAACTTGATGAAACTTGAATTACTTAATGTAAGAAAGAAAGACAATTTGCACCAGTACATTTGTTCCTGCATTCCTGAGGGATTTTGACTGTTTTCGGAGCCTGGTCTGGTCGGAATCGCAATTCCGCATAGAGCTGAATCTCTGGTTGGCGAGTGAGTCGTTCGTACGACTCTAACTTCTGCTTTGAAAATTCAAAATATCGCCGGTAGGCAGGAAAACCCATTCTGTACCGCATGCAGATACCGCCAGGCAAGTGCCTCTTACAGCTTTCCGCTTGTCGCTTTCATTCCAGGCAAGTGCCGCTTGCAGATACCGCCAGGCAAGTGCCTCTTACAGCTTGCCGCTTGTCGCTTTCATTCATGGCAAGTGCCGCTTACAGATACCGCCAGTCAAGTGCAACCAAGGGTTTATAGGGTTTATAGGGTTTATCCCAACTCATTTTTTATTTATACCATCCTGTGCGCTTGTTTATACACACATGTTCATCGAACATGCATTCGCCCACGCGATCATTCCTAACGTCGGTTCCCCATGACATTCTTGATCGTATTGCCTTATTCTCTTCCAACCCAAAGATTGTATTAGTGTGCAAAACTATGCGCAACAGATTTTCAGGATTGCCCCTTGCCCGACTGATCCAACCACCACAGAGAGTTGGAGAGATGATGGCGAAAGGGGGGCGAGCCGACCTTCTAGCAGTATGCTTGGTGTCCAATCCTCTTGTACAGGTTAAGGGCGTACAATTGAGGGCGAACCAAAATGAAAACAATCTTCTCTATGTGGCTGCCAAGGCAGGTCACGCAGATGTCTGCAAGCTGCTGATGGATCCAGAGGTGACTGGAATTGAGTTCAGGGCCAGGGCGAACTCTAGCGACAGCAGGGCCTTGCGTGAGGCTGCAAAGAAAGGTCACGCAGATGTCTGCAAGCTGCTCATGGATCCAGAGGTGGCTGGAGTTGAGTTAAGGGCCCGGGCGAACTCTGGCTACAGCAGGGCATTGTCTCTGGCTGCACAGGAAGGTCACGCAGATGTCTGCAAGCTGTTGATGGATCCAGCGGTGGCTGGACTTGAGTACAGGGCCAGGGCGAACTCTAGCAACAGCAGGGCCTTGGTGGATGCTGCCAGTGAAGGTCACGCAGATGTCTGCAAGCTGCTGATGGATCCAGCGGTGGCTGGAGTTGAGTTAAGGGCCCGGGCGAACTCTGGCTACAGCATGGCATTGTCTCTGGCTGCACAGGAAGGTCACGCAGATGTCTGCAAGCTGCTGATGGATCCAGCGGTGGCTGGAATTGAGTTCAGGGCCAGGGCGAACAATCTCACCAGCTGGGCATTGTGGGCGTCTGCCAAGGCAGGTCACGCAGATGTCTGCAAGATGTTGATGGATCCAGAGGTGGCTGGACTCAAGTTCAGGGCCAGGGCGAACTCTAACAACAGCAGGGCATTGCGGGCGGCTGCCAAGGAAGGTCACGCCGATGTCTGCAAGCTGCTGATGGATCCAGAGGTTGCTGGAATTGAGTTCAGGGCCAGGGCGAACTCTAGCGACAGCAGGGCCTTGCGTGAGGCTTCCAAGGCAGGTCACGCCGATGTCTGCAAGCTGCTGATGGATCCAGAGGTGACTGGAATTGAGTTCAGGGCCAGGGCGAACTCTAGCGACAGCAGGGCCTTGCGTGAGGCTGCAAAGAAAGGTCACGCAGATGTCTGCTCGCTTTTGATGGATCCAGAGGTGGCTGGAATTGAGTTCAGGGCCCGGGCGAACTCTAACGACAGCAGGGCCTTGTGGGCGGCTGCCATGGCAGGTCACGCAGATGTCTGCAAGCTGCTCATGTGATCCAGCGGTAGCTGTCCCCGAGTTCAGGGCCATTGTGAAACTTGAAAGCAACTGGCTGCTCATGGATACAGAGGTTACTGGAATTGAGTTCAGGGCCCGGGCGAACTCTGTCGACAGCAGGGCCTTGTGTGCGGCTGCCAAGGCAGGTCACGCAGATGTCTGCAAGCTGCTCATGTGATCCAGCGGTGGCTGGAATTGAGTACAGGTCCCTGGCGAACTCTAGAGACAGCTGGGCCTTGTGGGCGGCTGCAAAGGAAGGTCACGCAGATGTCTGCAAGCTGCTGATGGATCCAGCGGTGGCTGGAATTGAGTTCAGGGCCATTGTAGAGCAAGTATTTATCCACTATCCTCAAACTTTTCAGCAATGTGTTCAGTTTGCTCAAGCGAAAATATCGCTGCGTGAGTCCAATAATTCCAGATGTAGCATAAATATTTGGATTATGAGGCATGAAATGGATTATTGATGCGCACGATGAGAGACAGCACTTTGACTTTTCAGGCTACTTTGAAGATGTAACTTCTATGTCTTTACAGTCCTTGAATGTTTTGTGTCAATCTCCTGAAGATAATATTTGTTGTATTGACAATATCGGTTACAAAACTTGATGAAACTTGAATTCCTTAATGTAAGAAAGTAAGACAATTTGCACCAGTACATTTGTTCCAGCCTCCCGGAGGGATTTTGACTGGTTTCGGAGCCTGGTCTGGTCGGAATCGCAATTCCGCGGAGATATAAATATCTATTTGGCGAGTGAGTGAGTCGTTCGTACGGCTCTAACTTCTGCTTGGAAAATTCAAAAAAAATCGCCGGGAGGCAGGAAAACCCATTCTGTACCGCTTTCAGATACCGCCAGGCAAGTGCAACCAAGGGTTTACAGGGTTTATTCCAACTCATTGTTTATTTATACCATCCTGTGCGCTTGTTTGTACACACATGTTCATCGAACATGCATTCGCACACGCGATCATTCCTAACGTCGGTTCCCCATGACATTCTTGATCGTATTGCCTTATTCTCTTCCAACCCAAAGATTGTATTAGTGTGCAAAACTATGCGCAACAGATTTTCAGGATTGCCCCTTGCCCGACTGATCCAACCACCACAGAGAGTTGGAGAGATAATGGCGAAAGGGGGGCGAGCCGACCTTCTAGCAGTATGCTTGGTGTCCAATCCTCTTGTACAGGTTAAGGGAGCCCTACAATTGAGGGCAAACCAAAATGAAAACAAGCTTCTCTATGTGGCTGCCAAGGAAGGTCACGCAGATGTCTGCAAGCTGCTCATGGATCCAGCGGTGGCTGGACTTGAGTTCAGGGCCCAGGCGAACTCTAGCGACAGCATGGCCTTGACGTGGGCTGCATGTGAAGGTCACGCAGATGTCTGCAAGCTTCTGATGGATCCAGCGGTGGCTGGAGTTGAGTTCAGGGCCCGGGCGAACTCTAACGACAGCAGGGCCTTGTGGGGGGCTGCAGAGGAAGGTCACGCAGATGTCTGCAAGATGCTCATGGATCCAGCGGTGGCTGGAATTGAGTTCAGGGCCCGGGCGAACTCTAGCAACAGCATGGCCTTGAGGGCGGCTGCACATGCAGGTCACGCAGATGTCTGCAAGCTGCTGATGGATCCAGCGGTGGCTGGACTTGAGTTCAGGGCCCAGGCGAACTATAGCGGCAGCTGGGCCTTGTGGGAGGCTGCCTATGGAGGTCACGCAGATGTCTGCAAGCTGCTGATGGATCCAGATGTGGCTGGAATTGAGTTCAGGGCCAGGGCGAACTCTAGAGACAGCTGGGTCTTGTGGGCGGCTGCCAGTGAAGGTCACGCAGATGTCTGCAAGCTTCTCATGGATCCAGAGGTGACTGGAATTGAGTTCAGGGCCCAGGCGAACTCTAGAGACAGCAGGGCTTTGTGGGCGGCTGCCAAGGCAG
The DNA here is from genome assembly GCA_013435795.1 of Chlamydomonas sp. ICE-L. NCBI lineage: Eukaryota > Viridiplantae > Chlorophyta > Chlorophyceae > Chlamydomonadales > Chlamydomonadaceae > Chlamydomonas > Chlamydomonas sp. ICE-L. The sequence continues at coordinate 13,220 of JACBWV010000210.1, read as the reverse complement.
GTCACGCAGATGTCTGCTCGCTGCTGATGGATCCAGAGGTGGCTGGAATTGAGTTCAGGGCACGGGCGAACTCTGTCGACAGCAGGGCTTTGAGGGCGGCTGCAAAGGAAGGTCACGCAGATGTCTGCAAGCTGCTCATGTGATCCAGCGGTAGCTGTCCCCGAGTTCAGGGCCATTGTGAAACTTGAAAGAAACTGGGTCTTGTGTTACACTCGACGGAATACTAAAATGAAACCGCCTCCTGGAGTGTACGGTACACCTTATGGTGTAACCTTATGGTGTAGCGACCCACGGGGCAGTGGAACACCATCATGTTTTTTTGTAGCCCATCAACAATCACGCATCCCTGCAAAATGGAAGCGGTCTCCCTTGACCCAACAGTTCCATGCAGTGCAGCCTTGCGATTGTGAGAGCAGAGGAGCGGTCCCGGTCCGAGTAAGTGCTGGTTTCTGGAGAGAATCGCAGTCCTCGTACCTCAGGGTACCGCTTGATCGAGTTGTTGTCGACAAGAGAGGGGGCTAAGCCACCCCTCCTGTGTTTTTCTTGGATTTGTTTACGTGTGCAGTACACCCTCACCGCCAACTGGTCGCGATAAGAGACATTTGGAGTCTCCTTCAATGGGGTGTGACCCAACAACTCGTAACCTAGACGAATCTGCCCTTCCGTGGTTATTTGGACACTTGGAATTTTGTAAACACATTCCTTCTTGGCACCGGTTTCCCAAGACATGAGAGTCGTCTTGAACTCATCTGTCACATGAACCTCCTCTTTGAAGAGGCGCTTGCAGGAAGCGAACATAGATCCCGTAGGCACAGCTACCTCTCCTGGTCCGGTAGCCTTCAAAGTCGTGATTGCAGAACCATATGCTACGCGAACCCTCAGGTCAGGATGATCCAACTTCATGTTGCGCTTGATCCCTGCCCAAAATGAGTCCATAGCCTTGCGCTTGCCAATGTACCTCTGAAAGTTGTCTCGGGATTCTCTGCGAAGGAGTGCCATCCTCCACCACTCGTCGGAAAACGTATCGTAATTTTTCAAGTAAGCCGAGATATCATCTGTCCTGGATGTACTCAACGCTGCTCCATTTTCACGAAGAGACTCCCATCTAGGAATCATGTCTGAGAAACGTTTTTCTTGCTGTTTTTTCTGTTTCTTGATACCAGACTTGTGGTAAAAAGCTCCGCGTGTAAGCTTCCATGTCTTGCTTTTGTCGTCTGCCAGATACGTGACTGTAGCGATGTTGCTCCTACCAGGATCCACACCCAGAACGACGATACCCATATCGGGCAATGTCGTTTGAGTTTATGGTCATACTGTTCTGAGACGCTCATACCTTCATCGTCACGAGACCTCTTACTTGTCTTCTTCAGATCGGATACACGAACCTGTACTGTCTTGCTGTACTGCATGCTCAATGAGACTCCGTCAGTACAGATGCTACAATCGAACACCCACCCCGTCTTGACAGGTGGTTTCTTGAAGAAGGAACCTGCGACTGTTTTTCGGGCGTTCACGAGCGTGTCATACCTACCCTTTGCATGTCTGTACTCGTCAGTATCCTTGATATCATTAACGTCAGCATCGTACTTCTGTTGGGCCAACTTGTATGCCTCCCATTCACCAGGACCACATGATTTTTTCTTCTTAACTGCAGGCTTCAGAGGCAACATGAAGCGGTCGGGATCCTTTACATCTTTCCACTTTGAAAGCTCGACGATGTTTGGGTCTTTGGGGAACACGTGCCTGAATAGGTTCACGAGGGTCTTCATGTCAAGGCGGACATGCGCCCGTTGGACATTAAAGATGGGCATCAACCGGATACGACGTGCACCAATAGACTCCAACCGTGTCTGCATCCAATAATTGAACCGGACCATGGTCGGGAAGTCCATGTCTTTGCCATAGTCATCATAAAGTCGACTTCCATCTGGAACTTTCAGCCTGACTCGAACTTCACGGACATACTCCTGAACAGACTCTGGCCAAGATTCCATCTCCTGTATTTCTTGTTGGATAACCCTCATCACGTCGTACACACGGATGGTCTTCGGAGCTTTCAGTGCATTCAAAGTAGCCTTAGTGAGGCGTGTCAGACGAGGTACCAAAGGAAACCCATGCGTTGTTCGACACGACAGTGCTCAATGTGTGACCGGCATAGTTCAAAACCTGGTCGAAATAGATAGGGTAGGAGTTGATGTAGTCAGGGTCATCGCTACCAAGCACCTTTCCGATTACGTCTTTCACGGCTTCGTATGATATTCTACTCTCTTCATCTGGGAAGACACCGTCAACTCCGATCCTTAGCCAATCCTTCCAGTAGGTATCCTTCATATCGTACATATTAGGAATCGGCAGGTCGCCCTCCATGAGCCTCGTGACATGGAAAGTCAGCACCAGACTGGAACGCCGCAACATGCGGCTCACCACATTGACGAGCTGATCCACATGCTCCCTAAACTTACCGAATTCTTCATCGTCAAGACTCATTGCCTTCTTCAGGGCGCATTTCACGACACACATCTTTTCCACCGTCTTGTATTCTGGAGGGGGTCTGGCGATGATACCATTGTCTTCGCATAAACGGACAATATCGTCCTTCTTGTCCTTTGATGAGTATGCTACTTCGGCCAATTTTAGTAGCTCCTTCAATTTCGCGACTGTCGGAGGTTTTGTTGCCATCTTACATAATTTATACATCACAGAACTCTTTATACAAACATCACATACGTGTTCCATACGTGGTCAAAACAACCCATAATGATTTATCAGTGAGGTTGCTGAATGCTAAGGAAATCATATCAGACACGTGCGTCTTTGTATCGTTTGGTATATAGTTCAATCGACGAAAGTCCTTCTTCACCTTAGCGAAGCACAGCTCAATAGCATTGAATTCTGGACTGTAAGGAGGAGTGTAACAAATATTTACGGGGCTTCTGAGGACCAATTTCTTATGGATACTGGCGTTGTCCATTATTACTACTGAATTATTGCACAAACTCAATGAGTCAATAAATGCAGCGAAGTCCGTCTTCTTCACAGATCCTTCTTCACAACGAACTCCTTCCTACCATCTGAAAAAAACTGCCATCAACAAACTATGGTGTTACCCACCCACCAGTAGTTTTAACGATAACAGGTTTTCCTACAGGGGAATACCCATAATGTGGCTTGAGACGCTCACTAAACCCACATTCGTCAACTGATACTAAAATTTCCCAGCATTGATTGTTTCCTTGTACCTACTACAAAATTCATTGACAAGTGGAACTAAGTCCCCTTTGCACTGTCCACGGAGTTTGCTCCTTTTTCTTGTAAAACCAATGAGTTTTATGAAACGATACACTGTTTTAGTTGATAATCGTACATTGTGAGTACTTTTGAAAAATGCAACAACACCTCTTGCGGTTGTGCATTGAGTTGACAATAAAAACAATTTCAACAACTCTTTGTTCGTCTCAAAAAGTTTGCTTACAAATTCACGTCGTTTTCGATTTACACCAAAGCGTTTCCACCTCCACAGAGTAGAACGACTGATGTTCGTAAACACAGAAGTTTTTAACACACCCAAGTCAGCGACCATTCTTAACGCCAATTTTCTAACGGCGATGTCGTACATTTATTTCCATCTGATATATGTTTCATTTTACTGTTCCGCCGACTGTAGGTCTTGTGTTACACTCAGACACATTTCTTTCTAGCCACCGTAGAGCAAACTTTTCAGAATGTGTTCAGTTTGCTCAAGCGAAAATATCGCTGCATGAAGATGTAACTAACTTCTGTTTCTTCACAGTCCTTGAATGTGTTGTGTCAATCTCCTGAGTTGACAAGATAGGTTACAAAACTTGATGAAACTTGAATTTCTTCGTGTAAGAAAGAAAGACAATTTGCACCAGTACATTTGTTCCTGCCTCCCGGAGGGATTTTGACTGTTTTCGGAGCCTGGTCTGGTCGGAATCGAAATTCCGCATAGAGCTGAATCTCTGGTTGGCGAGTGAGTCGTTCGTACGGCTCTAACTTCTGCTTTGAAAATTCAAAAATATCGCCGGTAGGCAGGAAAACCCATTCTGTACCGCTTGCAGATACCGCCAGGCAAGTGCCTCTTACAGCTTGCCGCTTGTCGCTTGTCGCTTTCATTCCAGGCAAGTGCCGCTTGCAGATACCGCCAGGCAAGTGCAACCAAGGGTTTATAGGGTTTATCCCAACTCATTGTTTATTTATACCATCCTGTGCGCTTGTACACACATTTACATCGAACATGCAGTCGCACACGCGATCATCGTTTCCACTCCTTACGTGTCCACATGACATTCTTGATCGTATTGCCCTATTCTCTTCCAACCCCAAGATTGTATTAGTGTGTAAAACTATGCGCAACAGATTTTCTGGATGGCCCCTTACCGGACTGATCCAACCACCACAGCGAGTTGGAGAGATGATGGCGAAAGGGGGTCGCGCCGACCTTCTAGAAGTATGCTTGGTGTCCAATCCTATTGTACAGGTTAATGGCGTACAATTGAGGGCGAACCAAAATGAAAACAAGCTTCTCCATGTGGCTGCCAAGGAAGGTCACGCAGATGTCTGCAAGCTGCTGATGGATCCAGCGGTGGCCGGAATTGAGTTCAGGGCCAGGGCGAACCATATCAATAGCATGGCCTTGTGGGCGGCGGCCAAGGAAGGTCACGCAGATGTCTGCAAGCTGCTGATGGATCCAACAGTGGCTGGAATTGAGTTCAGGGCCCGGGCGAACCATAAGAACAGCAGGGCCTTGATGGCGGCTGCAAAGGCAGGTCACTCAGATGTCTGCAAGCTGCTCATGGATCCAACAGTGGCTGGAATTGAGTTTAGGGCCCGGGCGAACTATAGCTACAGCTTTGCCTTGTTGGAGGCTGCCAATGAAGGTCACGCAGATGTCTGCAAGCTGCTGATGGATCCAGCGGTGGCTGGACTGGAGTTCAGGGCCAGGGCGAACTCTAGCGACAGCTTGGCCTTGCGTGAGGCTGCACACGAAGGTCACGCCGATGTGTGCAAGTTGCTGATGGATCCAGAGGTGACTGGACTGGAGTTCAGGGCCCAGGCGAACGCTAGCGACAGCTGGGCATTGTGGCTGGCTGCAAAGGAAGGTCACGCAGATGTCTGCAAGCTGCTCATGGATCCAGAGGTGGCTGGCCTTGAGTTCAGAGCCGTGGCGAACTCTAGAGACAGCAGGGCCTTGTGGTCGGCTGCAAAGGAAGGTCACGCAGATGTCTGCAAGCTGCTGATGGATCCAGAGGTGACTGGATTGAGTTCAGGGTCCGAGCGAACAATGACAAACAGCCGGGCCTTGTCGGGGCTGCCTATGCAGGTCACGCAGATGTCTGCAAGCTGCTCATGGATCCAGAGGTGGCTGGACTTGAGTTCAGGGCCCGGGCGAACTCTAACGACAGCAGGGCTTTGTGGGCGGCTGCAAAGGAAGGTCACGCAGATGTCTGCAAGTGCTGATGGATCCACGCGGTTGGTTGGTTGATGTTCCGGGTGCCAGGGTTAGCCGAAGGACTCTGCGACAGCAGGTCCTTGTTGTATTGCTGCCAAGCATGGTCACGCAGTGTCTGCAATGATGAGTATCCAGCAGTTGGCTGGAATGAGCTATGGCCCTGCGCGGAATTTGACACATAATACCAGCAAGTGCATTGCTGGGCGCTGCCCACATGAAGTGAACTCCGGTCCACGCAGATGTCTTTGGTGCAAGTGTGATGGACCAGAGGTGAGTCGGAATTGAGTACAGGGTCTGGCACGAACTCTAGATATAGATAGGATTGTTGTGGGCAGATGCAATGAAGTAACGCAGATTGTCTGCAAGTTTGATGGATCAGCATGTGTGCTGGCATCGACAGTTCAGGGCAGGGCGAAATCTAGCGACAGCTGGGCATCGTGGGCGGCTGCCAAGGCAGGTTTTCACGCCGATGGTCTGCAAGTGCGATGGACATCAGCGGCTGGCTTTGGAATCTGAGTTCAGGGCTAGCGCGAACTCTAGAGACAGCATGGCCTTGTGGGCGGCTGCAAGGCGGTCACGCAGATGTTGAAAGATGCCTCATGGATCCTGTGGATGCGTGGAATTGAGTTTAGGGCCCCGGCCCGCGATTCCGCGAACGACTAGCGAAAGCTGGGCCTGCGTTGGGCTCGCGAAAGACCCGCCGGTCATGAAGAGGTCTGCCAATGCTTGCTCATGTGCTCCAGAAGGTGGCTGGGTTGAGTTATAGGGCCTTCGGGAGAAGCTAGCGTACAGCTGGCCTTGTGTGATTGTGACAGTGGATGGTCACGCAGATGTCTGCAAGCCTTGCTGATGACCTACAGCAGTGTCTGGACTTGATGGTCAGGGCCAGGGCCGACACTTAGCTACAGCAGGGCATGTGGCTGGCTGCCAAGGCAGGGTCCACACAATGTCGGCCAAGCTGCTCGGGAATCCAGCAGTGGCTGGACTCAATTACAGTGGCCAGGCGCGAACTATGCGACAGAAGGGCCCTTAGGGGCTGGCTTCGAAGCCGGTTCACGCAGACGTCTGCAAGATCTGGATGGATCCAGAAGTGGTGGACCTTCAGTCTCACGTAACAGGGCTTTCCGGGCTGCTCGCGACCTTACCGCTAGCGATACGCTGGGTCTTGCCAAGTAGAGCAAGTATTATCAATACTCCTCAAACTTTGACAGAAGTGGTTATGCTTGTTGCTCAATGCGAAAAATTATTCCACATGTAGCATAACTATTCTTTGATTATGAGACATGGAATCTTTTTAAAAATGATTAGTGACGCACGATGTGAGCCAGCACTTCTTTGATTTCAGGCCTACTTTGAAGATGTAACTTCAGAATCTCTTACCAGTCCCTGAACTGTTTCTCTCCTGAAGGCCAATATCTGTGGTCCTTGACACAGATCGGTTACAAACGTGATGAATTGAAACTTGTCAATTGCCCTACCAGTAAATTTGTTCCTGCCTCCCGGTGGATTTTGAATGGTTAGGAGCCCAGTGTCTGGTCGGAATCGCAATTCCGAGCGGAGGAGAGCTAAATCTCAGGTTGGCGATTGGTGAGTGCTCGCTTCGTACCGGCTCTAACTTCTGCTTGGAAAATTTCAAAAAAAATCGCCGGGGGCGGGGAGACAGGAACACCCCATATGTACCGCTTTGCGATACCCGCCCAGGCAAGTGCAACAAGGGTTATAGGGTTTATCCAAGCTAGTATTTATTTATCCATCCTGTGATGCTTGTTGGTTCATTGTTCATCGAACATGCATTTACGCAACACGCGATCATTCTAACGTCGTTTCCACCATGATCATTCTTGATCGTATGCCCTATTATCTTCCAATCAAGATTCGTATTAGTGGGTAAACGACTGACGACCAGATTTGTCTGGGATGGCCCCTTACCGGAACGTCCAACATAACCACAGCGAGTTGGGACGAGATGATGGCGCCCATCCAAGGGGGTTTGTGCAGACCCTTCTCGCAGTATGCTTCGGTGTCCACTCCTATTGACAGTTAAGGGCCCCCTACCCAACTTGAGGGCGAACCAAATGACAAACAGCTTCTATGTGGCTGACAAGGCAGTCCCGCAGATGTCTCGCACCTGCTTTTGATGGATACAGCACGTTGCTGGAATTGAGTTCAGGGCCAGCGAAGAACAATATGAAAGCTGGGCCTTGCGTGAGGTGCCTATGGAGGTCACGCAGATGTTATGTTTTGCAAGATGATGATGGATACAGAGAGTGGCTGGAGTTGAGTTCGCGCGGCCAGGGCGAACTCTAGAGACTAGTTTAGGTATTGAGTCTGGCCTGCCCCAACGGCAGGTCACGCAGTTGTTGCAAGCTTCTGTATGGCATCCATTGATGTGGCCTGGAATTGAGTTCAGGGCAAGGGCCGACGGCGAACGCTTTACTAGGACTTTGCTGGGCATTGGCTGATTGAGCCCAGTGGAGGTACGAACCATGTCTGAAGCCTGATGAGGAACACACGCGGCTGGATGGCTCGAGTACCCGGCGACAGGGAGGAACGATAGCGACAGGTGGGCCATGTGGGAGGCTTGCAAAAGAACTTGGTCCACGAGCTTGTATGCAAGCTGCTCATGGATGCCAGCAGGTGGCTGTGCGACGTGAGGTTAAGTGGCTCGGGACGCAACGCTGGACAGTGGGCCCTTGTGGGAGCCTTTCCAACGCATGGTAACGACCCGAGTCTGCAAGTGCTGATGGATCACAGACTCGGTGGACTGGACTTGGCGTGTCAGGGCTCTGGCGAACTCTCGCGCCAGCAGGGCATTGGTGTACCGGCTCCGTTGAGGTCACGCAGAGTCGAAACGCTGCTGACTGGCCCAGCAGGTGGCCATGGGACTGAGTACAGGGCCAGGGCTAACTCTAGCGACAGCCTGGGCTTCATTGTGGGCGCGCTGCCAAGAAGGGTCAAGCAGAGGTCTGCAATGCTGTGCTGATGGATCCAAGGTTGCCTGGAATGAGTTTAGGGCGGGCGAAATCTTTAGCGACAGCCAGGGAATGGGGGCGGCGCCAAGCAGGTACGCCTGATGTCTGCAAGCTGCTGATGGATCCAGATGGTGAATGGAATGAGTTAAGGGCCAGGAGAATCCCCGACAACGCAGGGCCTTGAGGCGGCTGCCAAGGAAGGTACGAGAGATTTGTCTGCAAAGTCTGCTCATGGACCTCCAGAGGTGACTGGAATTGAGTTCAGGGCCCGGGCGAACTCTGTCGACAGCAGGGCCTTGAGGGCGGCTGCCAAGGCAGGTCACGCAGATGTATGCAAGTGCCTCATGAGATCCGGAGGGTGGCGAATTGAGCTACAGGCCCGGGCTAACTCTAGAGACCGCTGGGCCTGTGGGGCGGCTTCCAAAGGCAGGCACGCAGATGTAATGCAAAGCCTTGCTCGGGATCACAGATGTGGCTGGAAGTGAGTTTCAGGGGCCCGGCGCTAATCTAGAGACAGCTGGGCCGTGGGCGGCTGCCAAGGCCAGGCTCACGCAGATGTATGCAAGCTAGCTTGATGCGATCCAGAGTGGCTGGACTTGAGTACAGGGCAAGCGGCGAAACCTACAACCAAGCAGGCCTTGTGTCGGCTCCCCGGCCCCGCGCGGGCCAAGGGCAGGGCACGAAGCCATGTCTGCAAGATGATATGCGATCCAGAGTGGCTTGGGTTGAGTTAGGGCCTCCCGGGCAAAAAAAAAAAAACTCTAGAAAACCACGCAGGTCAATTGGGGGGCAGCAGGCAAGGAAGAAGAAGATGTCTGCAAGCTCGATGGATACAGAGGCGGCTGGCCCCCGAGTACAGGGTCCCTTGCGACTATCAGCGAAAGCAAGGCCTTGTGTGAGGCTTCCAAGGAAGGTCATCCAGATGTCTGCAAGTGCTCATGGATCCAGCGGCTGGCCTGAATTGAGTTAAGGGCCAGGGCGAACCATATCAATAGCAGGGGCCCTGTGTAGAGGATTCCAGGCATGGTCAGGTTCACGCAGATCTGTCGGCAAGCTGTGATGGTCCAGAGGTGGATGGACTTGAGTACAGGGCCCGGGCGCACGCCTAGCGACAGCTGGGCCTTGCCTTGTGAGGCTTTCCAAGGAGCAGGGTCACCGCAGACTGTTGTTCAAGTGCTGATGGATTCAAGCGGTGACTGGCACTTGAGTCAAGGGCCGTGTGCGCAACTCTGTCACCAGCAGGGCATTGCGGCGGGTGGCGGCGCAAATGCCGCGGTTCACGCCGATGTCTGCAGCTTCTGATGGATCCAGATGGCGGCTGGCCCCGAGACAGGGCCATTGGGAATTTTGACCTAGCAGCGGGGGTCTGCCACCGTGTCCAGCAAGTATTTATCCACTCTACTCAAACTTTTCAGAAATGTGTTTCCGTTTGCTCAAAGAGGAAAAAAATATCTGCTGAATGTGCCCCAATAATTCCATCTGTAGCAGAAATATTTGAGTCTGAGGCATGAAACTCTTTGAAATGATTATTGACTCGTGCCCACGGATGTGGACCAGCACTTTGACTTTTCAGGCTACTTTGAAGACTGTAACTAACTTCGGTTTCCTGTCTTTCAGTCCGTGATGGTGCTGTCAATCTCCTGAATTGACAAGAAAGATCCGTGACCAAAACTTGATGAAACTTGAATTTACTTAAGTAGAAAGAAAGACAATTTGCCAACCAGTACATTTGTTCCTGGCATTCATGCGGGATTTTGACTGGTTTAGGAGCCATGGTCGGAATCGAATTCCCTCGGCAGACGCTAAAATCTTCGGTTGGCGAGTGGAGTCATTCGTACGGATCTAAATTCTTCTTTGAAAATTCGAATATCGGCCGAGGATGCAGGAACACACAATTCTATACCGCGTTGCATGATAAAGCCAGGAAAGTGAAAAACCCAGGGGTTATAGGGGTTAGGGTCCCTATTCCAACTCAGTATTATTTCCGTCAGGAAAGGAGGTTTCTTTGATGGACGGTGTCCATTTGTAGGACCATCCATCGTCCGACTTCAATGTCTGCCTCTACGCTATACCGTTTATTGTGATGTTTCAATTTTACTGTTCCGCCGACTGTCGTAGCTGGCTAATATACACGGCTTGAAGGCCCACGAAGAATAAGCACACATCGAACATGCGTTCGCAACAGCGATTCATCGTTCCACTCATGGCGTTCCCAATGACATTCTTGACGTATTGCCCCTATCTCTTCCAAAACCCAAGATTGTATTAGTGATGTCAAAAATCTGCACACAACAGATTTTTGGGATGGCCCCTTACCGACTGCAGCCAACCACCACAGGACGACGTTGGAGACCGATGATGGCGCAAAAGGGCGGCGCGGAGACCTTCTAGCAGTATGCTTGGTTGTCCAATCCTCTTGTACAGGTTAATGGAGTACAATGAGGGCGAACACAATGAAAACAAACTTATCTATGTTGGCTGCCAAGGAAGGCCACGAGATGTCTGCAAGATGCGATGGATCCAAAGGTGCTGGGACTGACGTACAGGGCCGCTGGCGAAACTCAAGATTACCGATGCGGTGTGGGCACGCTGGCTAATGAAGGTCACCGCACGGAGTCTGCCAAGTGTCATGCCGATCCAGAGGGTGGGCTTGGACTTGAGTTTCCAGGCCAGGGCGCACTCTACCGCACAGCTGGGCTCCTGTGGTGCGCTCTGCAAAAGAATGAGTCACGCAGAGTCTGTGCAAAGTGTCACTAATCCAGCGTGGGCTGGATTGAGTTCAGTGGGCCCTGGCGCGAACTCTAGCGACAGCGGGGGGCCCTTAGTGTGGCTTGCTCCAAAGGCAGGTCACGCAGAGATGTATGCAAGCTGCTCATGGATCTTGCTGGTGGCTGGAATTGACCATTTTCAGGGCCAGTGCGAACTCTTCTCAACAGATTGGCATTGGTGATGGCTGCAAATGAGGTCAAGATATAAGTCGGAAGGCTGCATTATGGATCCAGATGGTCTGGACTTGAGGTCAGAGGCCTTGGCTATTAGCGACAGCTGGGCCTTGTGGGCGGCTGCAAGGGAAGTCACGCAGATGTCTGCCAAGCGGCTCTGGACTCCAGATGTGGCTGGACTTGCGTTCAGGGCCCAGAGCAGAACTCTAACAGACAGCTGGACTTGGGGGAGCTGCAAAGGCAGGTCACGCAGATTGTCTGCAAGTGAGATGGATTACCAGCGGTGGCCTTTGGCTGGACTTGAGTTTAAGGTCCAGGGCCGTACACTTTCGACAGCAGGGGCCTTGTGGGAGGCTGCAAAGGAGGTCACGCAGAGTCCTGCAAGATGCTGATGGATCCAGCGGTGTGGCTGGTGCTGGACTGAGTTCAGGGCCAGGCGTAAACTCTAAAGAACGCTGGGCCTTGTAGGGAGGTCTGACAAAATGCAGGTCACTCAGGTTTGTCTGCAACCGCTCTGCTCAGGATCCAGCGGTTGCTGGACTTGAGTTCAGGGCCAGGGCGAACCATATCATTAGCAGGGCCTGTGTGAGGCTTTTTTTTTTCCCAAGGCAGGTCACGCAGAGATGTAGCTAAGCTGCTGATGGATCGAGGTGGTGGAATTGAGTACCAAGGGCAGGGCGAAAGATAGCGAAGCTGGGGCATTGTGTGAGGCTCTCCTCCAAGGCAGGTCACACGCGATTGTCTGCAACGCCTTCTGATGGCTGATGGTATTCCCCTTGCTGGTGGCTGCGACTTGAGTCAGGGACCGGGCGACAACCTTAGACCGACAGCAGGGCATTTTGGGGGCGGCGCACAATTGCGGTCACCGTATGCGCACGCTGCGATGGTTCCAGGCAGGCGGCTGCCCTGGAGCCTAAGGGCCATTGTGTAACTATCAGCAGCTGGGGTCTTGCAATACGTAGTAGTAGAGCAAGTATTTATCCACTCTCACTTCAAATCTTTCCAGAAAACGTGTCCCAGTTTTGCTCACAGATGAAAATATCGGGCATGGCCCAATAATTCCAGATGTAGGAAATATTTGATTTAGAGGCACCATGACATGAACTCTTTGAAAAATGATTATGATGTGCACATGTGAGCCCAGCACTTTGACTTTCAGGCGGCTTAATGTAAGATTTTGTCTGGTTTTGTAACTAACCGGCGGTGTAATTTCATCCCTTTGAATGTTTGTTGTTGTTCCAATCGACTGAATGGACCAAGAATTCCGTTACAAACACTAATGAAACTGATGACTTAGTAGAAAGAAAGCAATTTGAACCCAGTACATTTGTTCCTGCATTCCTGAGCGCGGATTTTGAGGTTTCGGAGCCCCTCGGGTCGAATCGCCAACTCCCGGAGAGCTAAATCTCTGGTTGGCGAGTGACGTCATTCGTACGGATTAAATTCTTCTTTGAAAATTCGAACATCGCCGGGATTTCGGCCCACCCATTATACCGCTTTGCGAGCACGCCGGACCAGTGCAACCCAGGGTTATAGGGTTTAGGGTTCTTCCCAAATCAGTATTATTAGCATGAAAGGAGGTTTTTTCTTGCTGGACGGGTCGTTTGTCGGACCATCACTTTCGTTACACTATATGTCGGTCCGACGCGTCTTTATCCCGTCCGTTTATTGTATGGGATGTTTGTTCATGTTTATCTGTTCCGCGCATGCCTAGTAGCTGCTCCTATAAGGCTTTGAAGGTCCCAGAGGCTCGACACATCCCGAACCTTGCCGCTCGCACAAACGAGCGATATCGGTTTCAACGCATTGCGGTCCCTATCACATGACTCTTATGAT